>OY796867.1:24968979-25413979 GCA_963680765.1 Agrochola lychnidis | reverse complement strand
AGGGTGCCCCCGCACCCGTTGCCTGCTGGCCTCCACCTGGGAGGAGTCGGAGATGACTTTCAAACTGACGTCTTCTTCGACCCCTCCTCCGCCTTCGGAGCGGCGCCGCGTCAGGATCGTCTTCCCGCACGCGCTCCGCCGCCTCCTTCTGGGACATGACGTGTTCGCAGAAGGAGGCGACTGCCGCCCAGGACCTCTCATCCCTCAGCATGGCGTTAACCAAGCCGGGGAGTGAGAGGTCCTGTCCGATCACCGCGATGAGACTACAGCGCGGCTCGGACCACGAAGGGCACACCTCGAGGGTGTGCTGCGCCGCGTCCTCCGCCGCGCCACAGTGGTGGCACGACGGCGTCTCCTCTCGTCCAATCCGGTGCAGGTACGATCCGAAACAACCGTGTCCGGACAGCACCTGCACCAGACGGAAGGAGAGGAACCCATGCGACCGCTCGAGCCAGTCTCGCAGGACTGGCCCAATCGCGTCGAGGGTTCGGCGCCCGAAGGCTGCGATGGCGAGGTCCTCCGTCCAATGGACAACGATGGCGTCCTTCGCCTCCCGTCGGACCGCCTCCCGCTCTTCCGGGGCTGGGCATTCTCCTCTCGCCCTCCGCCCTGCCGTCCATTCATATACTCTGGCGAGCACCCACGCCTCAAGTTCCCAAGGAGGGGTGCTGGCCAGAGCACATGCTGCCGCAAAGCCCACGGTGCGGTGGGCCCGCGCCACCCGCTGAGCTATGGCCCTTTGGGGCGCCCGCAAGGCGGCGGCGTTCTCTCTCCTTTGGAGCGATTCCTCCCAGATAGGAGCCCCGTAGAGGGCCATACTCCTCAAGATGCCGGCGTAAAGTTGCCGGCATCGCGCGCTAGGCCCCCCCAAGTTAGGAAGCAGCCACGAGAGCGCGCCTGCGGTCTTCAGCAGGCGCGACGACAGCCCGCTAAAATGTGGACCGAAGCGCCACCTGCTGTCGAGTACAAGACCCAGATATTTCATCTGGGCCTTCACCTCAATTCTGACGCCCTCCACGAAGATGTGGGCGTCAGGTGGGGGGCGCTGGCGAGGGCCGTGGAAGAACACGGCCTCGGTCTTGTGCAGCGCCACCGTTAAACCTAGGCGGCGAATCCTCCCTGCGACCAAGGATCCGCCCGCCGAGGCCAAGTTGGCCGCCTCCCTAAAACTCTCCCCACGGGCGGTGAGGAGAGTGTCATCCGCATAGCAGACGACACTCGTGCCTCGGAGGAGAGTTCCCCGCAAGAGCCAATCATAGCCGACGTTCCAGAGTAGAGGTCCTAAGACTGACCCCTGTGGAACGCCAGCCTCAACGGCGTACCGCCGGACTTGGCCAGTCCTATTTACCAGGAGGATTGCCCGATCCTCCAGGTAGTCGGCCAGCAGCCTGCGCATGTATCGAGGCACTCCGTGGTATCGGAGCGCCTCTAGAATGGTGGAGTGGGGAACAGAGTTGAAGGCATTCGCTATGTCGAATGACACAGCCAACAATCCGTCCCCCGCTTCCATTGCCTCCTTCACCTGGCCCTTAAGGCAGGCCAGCGCATCCACCGTGGAACGCTCAGCCCGAAAACCGAACTGAGCGTCCGACAAGTCCGGCCCGACACTCCGCAGATGGCTCTTTAGGCGGGCAGCGATTATCCCCTCGAACATTTTGCTGACCTCATCGAGCAGAACGATGGGCCGGTATGCCGAGGGGGAGTCTGCTGGGCGGCCCTCCTTGCGAAGGAGGCACAACTGCCCCTCCTTCCACGGTTTCGGGAACCTTCCAGACGAAAGGCATGCGCTGAAGAGGTCCCGAAACCTCTCCTCCATTTGAGTGGCAGCGATCGCCACCACTCTTGCCGGAACACCGTCGGGGCCCGGAGCTGTCTTCTTGGCGCGGATACGAAGAATCGCCGTGTCAAGTTCCGACTCCGTGACAGGAGGGGCCTCCTCTTCTTCCTCAGCTGGCGGATCCATGCCCCGCGGTGGGCCCATCATTGGTGGGGTGAAGTTGTCCCTGCACGGGAAAAGGGACTGAACCACCCCATCCAGAAATGAGGGCTCCAGGGTCTCGGCCACCGGGGGACCAAAGGGGCGCAGTTTGTTGCGTGCCGCCTTATATGGTCTCCCGTAGGGGTCGTTGTCGAGACCCTCCAGCAGCTCCGCTCTCGACGAGTCTCTGGCGGCGGTGATAGCCCGATCGAGGACCATTTTTGCCTCCATGTATACCTCATAGAGGTGGTCCTCGTCGGCCTGGTCCCGTCGACGCCGCCGCCGCCTCCGCGTGTAGGTTCTTCTTGCCTCCACACACGCTGCACGAAGCCCCGCTAGTTCCACCGACCACCAGTACACGGCGCGTTTGGGCAGCGGTCGGCGAGACCGAGGCATGCTGGAGTTGCAGACCTCGGTCAGAGACTCCCTCAGTTGCCCCGCCACGGTGTCCACATCCAGGCCGGCGGAAGGCGGTGAAAGCCAGTCCTGGACGAACGCCGCCTCAGCCGCTGCCTCCCTGTCCAGGCGGGCGAGAGCCCATCGTGGGAACGGTGATCGCACCGAGAGGGGCTGCGTCTCTTCGGGGCCACTCGTGGAGATGTCGAAACGCACGTAGCGGTGGTCTGACATAGTCTCCACCAGGTCCACCCGCCAGTTCAACACGCGCGCGGTCAACGCAGGGGTGGCGAAAGTGACGTCCACTATTGAGCCACCCTGCCGCCGCACGCATGTCTGGACGCTTCCTCTGTTCAAGAGAGAGAGTCCAGAGGAGGCTGCCCACATCTCCACTGCCCGCCCACGTGCATCGGTGGCCGGGTTGCCCCAGGTCACCGACTTGGCATTCAGGTCTCCCAGCACGGAGACCTGACGCGGCGCCGCCCTGCCGACCACGGCGGCCAAGACTCCGAGATAGTTCTCAAAGTCCTGAAGAGGGCGGTTTGGGGAGAAATAGACGCCCACAAGGGCCATGTCTCCCCACGCGGCGGCCACGTATCCCGGTCCCCTCTCTAATAGCGAGAGGGGAGGGGAGTCTGTGGAAGACCGCGCCGCTAATGCCACCGAGTCGTCCTCGTCACCCAGCCAGCTGCCGGGGATATAGTAAGGCTCGGCGACCACCGCTACGTTCACCAACCACTCGGCCATGACCTGCACCACCAGGTCCTGGGCCGCTCTGCAGTGATTGGTGTTCGTCTGGAGGATGCGGTAGTTGGCAACCATTATTCCGACATCGTACCTGTCCCCTCAGCTACCGCCGCTGGAGCTACAGCGGCGACGACAACGGCGGCGGTGGCAGGGCGAACCTGCGCCGGCACTATGCCTTTCTTCACAGGGGGCTTGCAGCTCCTGCTCGTCATCCTGTGGTCCGCGGGGCGGCCACTGGCAGCACACGCCGCACAGTGTGGTGCGGTGGCGGCGTGACAAGCGGCACTCTTGTGTCCCTCCTGTCCACATTGGAAGCACGTGTCTCCCCAGTCGAACTTGGACGGACACGTGGCTCGGGTGTGGCCGAACGCGAAGCACTTGAAGCAGCGAACAGGCTGGTCTTCAAGCGGCCGGACCACAGCCGTGCCGAACCCCACAAGCAGCCGTCCCTTGGTCGCAGCAAGGACGGCCCCAGCCGCGGCGACTGGGCACTCAACGCGGATGACGCCCATGCCGCGGCGGCCGAGCCTGATGGCTCCACCCTTCACCGCGTCAGCGTCGCAGCCTCCAGCCGCCGCGACGGCCGCTACCACATCCTCTTTGGTGACCGAATCATCCAAATCGGCCACCTCCAAGGCTGCGGTCTTAACGGGCCTGACGACCGTTGCCGCATCCGCAATGACCTCTTGCAACTTTGTTGCGAAGAGGTCCGCATTTGCGCCGCGCTGTTCCCCCGAGAACTCGAAAATTCGAGCCCCGGTTAGGGTTAGGCGGCACGTGATGTTGCTGATCCCCAGCCGGGAGGGATCAGCATTGGTACGAGCCCGTCTTAGAACGGACTCATATGTCTCGCCCTTCCCAACGGCCTCCGGGGTGATAGTCACCACGACGGCCGCGGTTTTGGGAGCAACCAGCTTTCTCACGCCGGCTGGGGCCCTTTTAGCTGCAGGACCAGTCGCAGCGGACTCGGGGCCCGACTTTTTCCCCTTTTTTCCCTTTCCTCTTCTGGCCACTTCCGTCCACGACTGGTTGGACGGGGTGGTGGAGGGAAGAAGGGCGTCTTCCTCCTGCGAGTTCTTGGGAGCTGCTGCTGGAGTAGCAGACGACCCAGACGCACCCTCCGCGCTTGTGGTGGGTGTATGAGAAGCCGCCTTAGTCTTCTTGCCCTTTCCTTTGCCCTTGGATACCGGGCCTGCTAGAGGCGCAGGTTCCGACTCCCTCGGTGGTGGACTCTTGTCCGCCGCTAGCGGCGGGCGGAGCCGCTTTTCCGGCAAGAGCCGGTCCTCGATGCCTGCGAAGCAGGCTCTGATGAAGGCCCTCTCCTCCATGACAACCCCACGGATTGTTGCCTCAAGGCTGGCAGGGGAGGAGGAGCAGCCTCCTACCACCGGACCTGGGGCAGATTGGGCAGGCGTGGCCGTGGCCTCAGCCAGCTTCTGGTGTAGCTGGCTGACCTCCGCCTGCAGGCGATCCACCTTGGCCTGCAGCTGCCGTGTCTCGTCCGTGGCCGTCCGCTTCACCAGCTCCAGAACAATGCCGTGCATGCTGGCGGCCCGGCATTTGAGGGCCTTCTGAAAAGTCCCCTTCAAATTTGAAGACTTTGAGGCGACCTCCAGGACCTCCTCCTTATCTTCTTGCGCCATGAGCTCCAATTCCGCCAGGGAGTGGTCGGCATACAGTACCTTGGATGCACCATAGCCGGCCCTCGATCTGGCAACTTGCGCCTGCTGCTCCTTGGCGGCGACCCTCTCCTCCAGGTCTAGTTGGAGTTGCGCCCTTTTTGCTAAGTGTAGCTGGCGCTCTGCGTCCACCAAGCCCACATCGTGGGTAGAAGGCGCAGTAGAAGTCGAAGCCTTTTTAGATTTCGACTTCTTCTTCGCCCCACCTCGAGTCGACTCTGAGGAGCCCTCGGACCTCTTCCGCTTGAAGCGGTCACTTTCGGCCCCCGACGTGTCCATATTGGAGTCGTCGGAGTCCGACAACTCGCCTGGCCTACTGAAAAAGCTGGCCGCAGATGGTGCGCGGTCACCTTCCGACGCCAAAGCGCCGCCGGCGTGGCTCTGAGAAGAGCCGTTGGATTGGCCCTGAGAAAGGCCGTTGGGTTGGCCCTGAGAAGGGCCGTTGGGTTGGCCCTGAGAAGGGCCGTTTGAATCGCCCTGGGAGGAGCGATTCGACATAAAACGCCCAGAGGCGTCACGCGTGGGTTTGCTCGTCATATTCGCAGACGACCGCATTTTTGTCTGCGAATCACAGCGCACTTTAGCCGCCGGTCTGCCACTCCGTTACGGTGGTCAGACACGGCGTTGCCCGGGGGAAACTGCGAGGAAGTATGCACTGTGGGGGATCCCCCAACCTAACCTAACCTAACCTAACCTAACCTAACCTAACCTAACCTAACCTAACCTAACCTAACCTAACCTAACCTAACCTAACCTAACCTAACCTAACCTAACCTAACCTAACCTAACCTAACCTAACCTAACCTAACCTAACCTAACCTAACCTAACCTAACCTAACCTAACCTAACCTAACCTAACCTAACCTAACCTAACCTAACCTAACCTAACCTAACCTAACCTAACCTAACCTAACCTAACCTAACCTAACCTAACCTAACCTAACCTAACCTAACCTAACCTAACCTAACCTAACCTAACCTAACCTAACCTAACCTAACCTAACCTAACCTAACCTAACCTAACCTAACCTAACCTAACCTAACCTAACCTAACCTAACCTAACCTAACCTTTTTTTTTTTTTTTTTTTTTTTTTTTTTTATCGCTGAGAAATGCATTACGCATCCCCGCTCGTGGGGGACGAGTCGGGGTATGTGGGACTCCTGTCGGTAATGACAGTATACCCACTAAAACTCAGCGGTGTTCCCACATCGCCGTGATGGGAGGGCCATGGGAAACCGGCTCAGCCTTTACTTCCACAACCCTCCCGGCGCATGCCCACCTAGCTGGCGGGCCCCGCATGCCCCCCAGGGTGGGGGGCTACGGAAATGGCCGGGAACACCTGGCCATTCCCGTCCGACACTGGTGGAAGCCTGTGCAATACAGACAAGGGTGCCCCCGCACCCATTGCCTGCTGGCCTCCACCTGGGAGGAGTCGGAGATGACTTTCAAACTGACGTCTTCTTCGACCCCTCCTCCGCCTTCGGAGCGGCGCTGCGTCAGGATCGTCCTCCCGCACGCGCTCCGCCGCCTCCTTCTGGGACATGACGTGTTCGCAGAAGGAGGCGACTGCCGCCCAGGACCTCTCATCCCTCAGCATGGCGTTAATCAAGCCGGGGAGTGAGAGGTCCGGTCCGATCACCGCGATGAGACTACAGCGCGGCTCGGACCAGGACGGGCATAACTCGAGGGTGTGCTGCGCCGCGTCCTCCGCCGCGCCACAGTGGTGGCACGATGGCGTCTCCTCTCGTCCGATCCGGTGCAGGTACGATCCGAAACAACCGTGTCCGGACAGCACCTGCACCAGACGGAAGGAGAGGAACCCATGCGACCGCTCGAGCCAGTCTCTCAGGACTGGCCCAATCGCGTCGAGAGTTCGGCGCCCAAAGGCTGCGATGGCGAGGTCCTCCGTCCAATGGACAACGATGGCGTCCCTCGCCTCCCGTCGGACCGCCTCCCGCTCTTCCGGGACTGGGCGTTCTCCTCTCGCCCTCCGCCCTGCCGTCCATTCATATACTCTGGCGAGCACCCACGCCTCAAGTTCCCAAGGAGGGGTGCTGGCCAGAGCACATGCTGCCGCAAAGCCCACCGTACGGTGGGCCCGCGCCACCCGCTGAGCTATGGCCCTTTGGGGCGCCCGCAAGGCGGCGGCGTTCTCTCTCCTTTGGAGCGATTCCTCCCAGATAGGAGCCCCGTAAAGGGCCATACTCCTCAAGATGCCGGCGTAAAGTTGCCGGCATCGCGCGCTAGGCCCCCCCAAGTTGGGAAGCAGCCACGAGAGCGCGCCCGCGGTCTTCAGCAGGCGCGACGACAGCCCGCTAAAATGTGGACCGAAGCGCCACCTGCTGTCGAGTACAAGACCCAGATATTTCATCTGGGCCTTCACCTCAATTCTGACGCCCTCCACGAAGATGTGGGCGTCAGGTGGGGGGCGCTGGCGAGGGCCGTGGAAGAACACGGCCTCGGTCTTGTGCAGCGCCACCGTTAAACCTAGGCGGCGAATCCTCCCTGCGACCAAGGATCCGCCCGCCGAGGCCAAGTTGGCCGCCTCCCTGAAACTCTCCCCACGGGCGGTGAGGAGAGTGTCATCCGCATAGCAGACGACACTCGTGCCTCGGAGGAGAGTTCCCCGCAAGAGCCAATCATAGCCGACGTTCCAGAGGAGAGGTCCTAAGACTGACCCCTGTGGAACGCCAGCCTCAACGGCGTACCGCCGGACTTGGCCAGTCCTATTTACCAGGAGGATTGCCCGATCCTCCAGGTAGTCGGCCAGCAGCCTGCGCATGTATCGAGGCACTCCGTGGTATCGGAGCGCCTCTAGAATGGTGGAGTGGGGAACAGAGTTGAAGGCATTCGCTATGTCGAATGACACAGCCAACAATCCGTCCCCCGCTTCCATTGCCTCCTTCACCTGGCCCTTAAGGCAGGCCAGCGCATCCACCGTGGAACGCTCAGCCCGAAAACCGAACTGAGCGTCCGACAAGTCCGGCCCGACACTCCGCAGATGGCTCTTTAGGCGGGCAGCGATTATCCCCTCGAACATTTTGCTGACCTCATCGAGCAGAACGATGGGCCGGTATGCCGAGGGGGAGTCTGCTGGGCGGCCCTCCTTGCGAAGGAGGCACAACTGCCCCTCCTTCCACGGTTTCGGGAACCTTCCAGACGAAAGGCATGCGCTGAAGAGGTCCCGAAACCTCTCCTCCATTTGAGTGGCAGCGATCGCCACCACTCTTGCCGGAACACCGTCGGGGCCCGGAGCTGTCTTCTTGGCGCGGATACGAAGAATCGCCGTGTCAAGTTCCGACTCCGTGACAGGAGGGGCCTCCTCTTCTTCCTCAGCTGGCGGATCCATGCCCCGCGGTGGGCCCATCATTGGTGGGGTGAAGTTGTCCCTGCACGGGAAAAGGGACTGAACCACCCCATCCAGAAATGAGGGCTCCAGGGTCTCGGCCACCGGGGGACCAAAGGGGCGCAGTTTGTTGCGTGCCGCCTTATATGGTCTCCCGTAGGGGTCGTTGTCGAGACCCTCCAGCAGCTCCGCTCTCGACGAGTCTCTGGCGGCGGTGATAGCCCGATCGAGGACCATTTTTGCCTCCATGTATACCTCATAGAGGTGGTCCTCGTCGGCCTGGTCCCGTTGACGCCGCCGCCGCCTCCGCGTGTAGGTTCTTCTTGCCTCCACACACGCTGCACGAAGCCCCGCTAGTTCCACCGACCACCAGTACACGGCGCGTTTGGGCAGCGGTCGGCGAGACCGAGGCATGCTGGAGTTGCAGACCTCGGTCAGAGACTCCCTCAGTTGCCCCGCCACGGTGTCCACATCCAGGCCGGCGGAAGGCGGTGAAAGCCAGTCCTGGACGAACGCCGCCTCAGCCGCTGCCTCCCTGTCCAGGCGGGCGAGAGCCCATCGTGGGAACGGTGATCGCACCGAGAGGGGCTGCGTCTCTTCGGGGCCACTCGTGGAGATGTCGAAACGCACGTAGCGGTGGTCTGACATAGTCTCCACCAGGTCCACCCGCCAGTTCAACACGCGCGCGGCCAACGCAGGGGTGGCGAAAGTGACGTCCACTATTGAGCCACCCTGCCGCCGCACGCATGTCTGGACGCTTCCTCTGTTCAAGAGAGAGAGTCCAGAGGAGGCTGCCCACATCTCCACTGCCCGCCCACGTGCATCGGTGGCCGGGTTGCCCCAGGTCACCGACTTGGCATTCAGGTCTCCCAGCACGGAGACCTGACGCGGCGCCGCCCTGCCGACCACGGCGGCCAAGACTCCGAGATAGTTCTCAAAGTCCTGAAGAGGGCGGTTTGGGGAGAAATAGACGCCCACAAGGGCCATGTCTCCCCACGCGGCGGCCACGTATCCCGGTCCCCTCTCTAATAGCGAGAGGGGAGGGGAGTCTGTGGAAGACCGCGCCGCTAATGCCACCGAGTCGTCCTCGTCACCCAGCCAGCTGCCGGGGATATAGTAAGGCTCGGCGACCACCGCTACGTTCACCAACCACTCGGCCATGACCTGCACCACCAGGTCCTGGGCCGCTCTGCAGTGATTGGTGTTCGTCTGGAGGATGCGGTAGTTGGCAACCATTATTCCGACATCGTACCTGTCCCCTCAGCTACCGCCGCTGGAGCTACAGCGGCGACGACAACGGCGGCGGTGGCAGGGCGAACCTGCGCCGGCACTATGCCTTTCTTCACAGGGGGCTTGCAGCTCCTGCCCGTCATCCTGTGGTCCGCGGGGCGGCCACTGGCAGCACACGCCGCGCAGTGTGGTGCGGTGGCGGCGTGGCAAGCGGCACTCTTGTGTCCCTCCTGTCCACATTGGAAGCACGTGTCTCCCCAGTCGAACTTGGACGGACACGTGGCTCGGGTGTGGCCGAACGCGAAGCACTTGAAGCAGCGAACAGGCTGGTCTTCAAGCGGCCGGACCACAGCCGTGCTGAACCCTACAAGCAGCCGTCCCTTGGTTGCAGCAAGGACGGCCCCAGCCGCGGCGACTGGGCACTCAACGCGGATGACGCCCATGCCGCGGCGGCCGGGCCTGATGGCTCCACCCTTCACCGCGCCAGCGTCGCAGCCTCCAGCCGCCGCGACGGCCGCCACCACATCCTCTTTGGTGACCGAATCATCCAGATCGGCCACCTCCAACGCTGCGGTCTTAACGGGCCTGATGACCGTTGCCGCATCCGCAATGACCTCTTTCAACTTTGTTGCGAAGAGGTCCGCATTTGCGCCGCGCTGATCCCCCGAGAACTCGAAAATTCGGGCCCCGGTTAGGGTTAGGCGGCACGTGATGTTGCTGATCCCCAGCCGAGAAGGATCAGCATTGGTACGAGCCCGTCTTAGGACGGACTCATACGTCTCGCCCTTTCCCACGGCCTCCGGGGTGATGGTCACCACGACGGCCGCGGTTTTGGGAGGAACCAGCTTTCTCCCGCCGGTTGGGGCCCCTTTGGCTGCAGGACTAGTCGCAGCGGTCTTGGGGGCCGACTTTTTCTCCTTTTTTCCCTTTCCTCTCCTGGCCACTTCCGTCCACGACTGGTTGGACGGGGTGGTGGAGGGAAGAAGGGCGTCTTCCTCCTGCGAGTTCTGGGGAGCTGCTGCTGGAGTAGCAGACGACCCAGACGCTCTCTCCGCGCTTGTGGTGGGTGTATAAGGAGCCGCCAATGACTTCTTGCCCTTTCCTTTGCCCTTTGATACTGGGCCTGCTAGAGGCGCAGGTTCCGGCTCCCTCGGTGGTGGACTCTTGTCCGCCGCTAGCGGCGGGCGGAGCCGCCTTTCCGGCAAGAGCCGGTCCTCAATGCCTGCGAAGCAGGCTCTGATGAAGGCCCTCTCCTCCATGACAACCCCGCGGATTGTTGCCTCAAGGCTGGCAGGGGAGGAGAAGCAGCCTCCTTCCACCGGACCTGGGGCAGATTGGGCAGGGGTGGCCGTGGCCTCAGCTAGCTTCTGGTGTAGCTGGCTGACCTCTGTCTGCAGGCGATCCACTTTTGCCTGCAGCTGCCGTATCTCGTCCGTGGCCGTCCGCTTCACCAGTTCCAAAACGATGCCGTGCATGCTGGCGGCCCGGCATTTGAGGGCCTTCTGGAAGGTCCCCTTCAAATTCGAAGACTTTGAGGCGACCTCCAGGACCTCCTCCTTATCCTCTTGCGCCATTCGCTCTAGTTCTGCCAGGGAGTGGTCAGCATACAGTACCTTGGATGCACCGTAGCCGGCCCTCGATCTGGCAACTTGCGCCTGCTGCTCCTTGGCGGCGACCCTCTCCTCCAGGTCTAGTTGGAGTTGCGCCCTTTTTGCTAGGTGTAGCTGGCGCTCGGCGTCCACCAAGCCCACATCGTGGGTAGAAGGCGCAGTAGAAGCCGAAGCCTTTTTAGATTTCGACTTCTTCTTCGCCCCACCTCGAGTCGACTCCGAGGAGCCCTCGGACCTCTTCCGCTTGAAGCGGTCGCTTTCGGCCCCCGACGTGTCCATAATGGAGTCATCGGAGTCCGACAACTCGCCTGGCCTACTGAAAAAGCTGGCCGCAGATGGTGTGCGGTCAGCTTCCGACGCCAAAGCGCCGCCGGCGTGGCTCTGAGAAGAGCCGGTGGATTGGCCCTGAGAAGGGCCGTTGGTTTGGCCCTGAGAAGGGCCGTTGGGTTGGCCCTGAGAAGGGCCGTTGGGTTGGCCCTGAGAAGGGCCGTTTGAATCGCCCTGGGAGGAGCGATTCGACATAAAACGCCCAGAGGCGTCACGCGTGGGTTTGCTCGTCATATTCGCAGACGACTGCATTTTTGTCTGCGAATCACAGCGCACTTTAGCCGCCGGTCTGCCACTCCGTTACGGTGGTCAGACACGGCGTTGCCCGGGGGAAACTGCGAGGAAGTATGCGCTGTGGGGGATCCCCCAACCTAACCTAACCTAACCTAACCTTTTTTTTTTTTTTTTTTTTTTTTTATCGCTGAGAAATGCATTACGCATCCCCGCTCGTGGGGGACGAGTCGGGGTATGTGGGACTCCTGTCGGTAATGACAGTATACCCACTAAAACTCAGCGGTGTTCCCACATCGCCGTGATGGGAGGGCCATGGGAAACCGGCTCAGCCTTTACTTCCACAACCCTCCCGGCGCATGCCTGCCTAGCTGGCGGGCCCCGCATGCCCCCCAGGCTGGGGGGCTACGGAAATGGCCGGGAACACCTGGCCATTCCCGTCCGACACTGGTGGAAGCCTGTGCAATACAGACAAGGGTGCCCCCGCACCCGTTGCCTGCTGGCCTCCACCTGGGAGGAGTCGGAAATGACTTTCAAACTGACGTCTTCTTCGACCCCTCCTCCGCCTTCGGAGCGGCGCCGCGTCAGGATCGTCTTCCCGCACGCGCTCCGCCGCCTCCTTCTGGGACATAACGTGTTCGCAGAAGGAGGCGACTGCCGCCCAGGACCTCTCATCCCTCAGCATGGCGTTAACCAAGCCGGGGAGTGAGAGGTCCGGTCCGATCACCGCGATGAGACTACAGCGCGGCTCGGACCACGACGGGCACACCTCGAGGGTGTGCTGCGCCGCGTCCTCCGCCGCGCCACAGTGGTGGCACGACGGCGTCTCCTCTCGTCCGATCCGGTGCAGGTACGATCCGAAACAACCGTGTCCGGACAGCACCTGCACCAGACGGAAGGAGAGGAACCCATGCGACCGCTCGAGCCAGTCTCGCAGGACTGGCCCAATCGCGTCGAGGGTTCGGCGCCCGAAGGCTGCGATGGCGAGGTCCTCCGTCCAATGGACAACGATGGCGTCCTTCGCCTCCCGTCGGACCGCCTCCCGCTCTTCCGGGGCTGGGCGTTCTCCTCTCGCCCTCCGCCCTGCCATCCATTCATATACTCTGGCGAGCACCCACGCCTCAAGTTCCCAAGGAGGGGTGCTGGCCAGAGCACATGCTGCCGCAAAGCCCACGGTGCGGTGGGCCCGCGCCACCCGCTGAGCTATGGCCCTTTGGGGCGCCCGCAAGGCGGCGGCGTTCTCTCTCCTTTGGAGCGATTCCTCCCAGATGGGAGCCCCGTAGAGGGCCATACTCCTCAAGATTCCGGCGTAAAGTTGCCGGCATCGCGCGCTAGGCCCCCCCAAGTTGGGAAGCAGCCACGAGAGCGCGCCCGCGGTCTTCAGCAGGCGCGACGACAGCCCGCTAAAATGTGGACCGAAGCGCCACCTGCTGTCGAGTACAAGACCCAGATATTTCATCTGGGCCTTCACCTCAATTCTGACGCCCTCCACGAAGATGTGTGCGTCAGGTGGGGGGCGCTGGCGAGGGCCGTGGAAGTACACGGCCTCGGTCTTGTGCAGCGCCACCGTTAAACCTAGGCGGCGAATTCTCCCTGCGACCAAGGATCCGCCCGCCGAGGCCAAGTTGGCCGCCTCCCTGAAACTCCCCCCACGGGCGGTGAGGAGAGTGTCATCCGCATAGCAGACGACACTCGTGCCTCGGAGGAGAGTTCCCCGCAAGAGCCAATCATAGCCGACATTCCAAAGGAGAGGTCCTAAGACTGACCCCTGTGGAACGCCAGCCTCAACGGCGTACCGCCGGACTTGGCCAGTCTTATTTACCAGGAGGATCGCCCGATCCTCCAGGTAGTCGGCCAGCAGCCTGCGCATGTATCGAGGCACTCCGTGGTATCGGAGCGCCTCTAGGATGGTGGAGTGGGGAACAGAGTTGAAGGCATTCGCTATGTCGAATGACACAGCCAACAATCCGTCCCCCGCTTCCATTGCCTCCTTCACCTGGCCCTTAAGGCAGGCCAGCGCATCCACCGTGGAACGCTCAGCCCGAAAACCGAACTGAGCGTCCGACAAGTCCGGCCCGATACTCCGCAGATGGCTCTTTAGACGGGCAGCGATAATCCCCTCGAACATTTTGCTGACCTCATCGAGCAGAACGATGGGCCGGTATGCCGAGGGGGAGTCTGCTGGGCGGCCTTCCTTGCGAAGGAGGCACAACTGCCCCTCCTTCCACGGTTTCGGGAACCTTCCAGACGCAAGGCATGCGCTAAAGAGGTCCCGAAACCTCTCCTCCATTTGAGTGGCAGCGATTGCCACCACTCTTGCCGGAACACCGTCGGGGCCCGGAGCTGTCTTCTTGGCGCGGATACGAAGAATAGCCGTGTCAAGTTCCGACTCCGTGACAGGAGGGGCCTCCTCTTCTTCCTCAGCTGGCGGATCTATCCCCCGCGGTGGGCCCATCATTGGTGGGGTGAAGTTGTCCCTGCACGGGAAAAGGGACTGAACCACCCCATCCAGAAATGAGGGCTCCAGGGTCTCGGCCACCGGGGGACCAAAGGGGCGCAGTTTGTTGCGTGCCGCCTTATATGGTCTCCCGTAGGGGTCGTTGTCGAGACCCTCCAGCAGCTCCGCTCTCGACGAGTCTCTGGCGGCGGTGATAGCCCGATCGAGGACCATTTTTGCCTCCATGTATACCTCATAGAGGTGGTCCTCGTCGGCCTGGTCCCGTCGACGCCGCCGCCGTCTCCGCGTGTAGGTCCTCCTGGCCTCCACACACGCTGCTCGAAGCCCCGCCAGCTCCACCGACCACCAGTACACGGCACGTTTGGGCAGTGGTCGGCGAGACCGAGGCATGCTGGAGTTGCATACCTCGGTCATAGACTCCCTCAGGTGCCCCGCTACGGTGTCCACATCCAGGCCGGCAGAAGGCGGCGAAAGCCAGTCCTGGACGAAAGCCGCCTCCACAGCTGCCTCCCTGTCGAGGCGGGCTAGAGCCCACCGTGGGAACGGTGATCGCACCGAGAAGGGCTGCGTCTCTCCGGGGCCACTGGTGGAGATGTCGAACCGCACGTAGCGGTGGTCCGACATAGTCTCCACCAGGTCCACCCGCCAGTTCAACACGCGCGCGGCCAACGCAGGGGTGGCGAAAGTGACGTCCACTATTGAGCCACCCTGCCGCCGCACGCATGTCTGGACGCTTCCTCTGTTCAAAAGAGAGAGTCCAGAGGAGGCTGCCCACATCTCCACTGCCCGCCCACGTGCGTCGGTGGCCGGGTTGCCCCAGGTCACCGACTTGGCATTCAGGTCTCCCAGCACGGAGACCTGACGCGGCGCCGCCCTGCCGACCACGGCGGCCAAGACTCCGAGATAGTTCTCAAAGTCCTGAAGAGGGCGGTTTGGGGAGAAATAGACGCCCACAATGGCCATGTCTCCCCACGCGGCGGCCACGTATCCCGGTCCCCTCTCCAATAGCGAGAGGGGAGGGGAGTCTGTGGAAGACCGCGCCGCTAATGCCACCGAGTCGTCCTCGTCACCCAGCCAGCTGCCGGGGATATAGTAAGGCTCGGCGACCACCGCTACGTTCACCAACCACTCGGCCATGACCTGCACCACCAGGTCCTGGGCCGCTCTGCAGTGATTGGTGTTCGTCTGGAGGATGCGGTAGTTAGAAACCATTATTCCGACATCGTACCGGTCCCCTCAGCTACCGCCGCTGGAGCTACAGCGGCGACGACGACGGCGGCGGTGGCAGCAACAGGGCGAACCTGCGCCGGCACTATGCCTTTCTTCACAGGGGGCTTGCAGCTCCTGCCCGTCATCCTGTGGTCCGCGGGGCGGCCACTGGCAGCACACGCCGCACAGTGTGGTGCGGTGGCGGCGTGGCAAGCGGTACTCTTGTGTCCCTCCAGTCCACATTGGAAGCACGTGTCTCCCCAGTCGAACTTGGATGGACACGTGGCTCGGGTGTGGCCGAACGCGAAGCACTTGAAGCAGCGAACAGGCTGGTCTTCAAGCGGCCGGACCACAGCCGTGCTGAACCCCACAAGCAGCCGTCCCTTGGTCGCAGCAAGGACGGCCCCAGCCGCGGCGACTGGGCACTCAACGCGGATGACGCCCATGCCGCGACGGCCGAACCTGATGGCTCCACCCTTCACCGCGTCAGCGTCGCAGCCTCCAGCCGCCGCGACGGCTGCTACCACATCCTCTTTGGTGACCGAATCATCCAGATCGGCCACCTCCAAGGCTGCGGTCTTAACGGGTCTGACGACCGTTGCCGCATCCGCAATGACCTCTTGCAACTTTGTTGCGAAGAGGTCCGCATTTGCACCGCGCTGTTCCCCCGAGAACTCGAAAATTCGAGCCCCGGTTAGGGTTAGGCGGCACGTGATGTTGCTGATCCCCAGCCGGGAGGGATCAGCATTGGTACGAGCCCGTCTTAGGACGGACTCATACGTCTCGCCCTTCCCAACGGCCTCCGGGGTGATAGTCACCACGACGGCCGCGGTTTTGGGAGCAACCAGCTTTCTCACGCCGGCTGGGGCCCTTTTAGCTGCAGGACCAGTCGCAGCGGACTCGGGGCCCGACTTTTTCCCCTTTTTTCCCTTTCCTCTCTTGGCCACTTCCGTCCACGACTGGTTGGACGGGGTGGTGGAGGGAAGAAGGGCGTCTTCCTCCTGCGAGTTCTTGGGAGCTGCTGCTGGAGTAGCAGACGACCCAGACGCTCCCTCCGCGCTTGTGGTGGGTGTATGAGAAGCCGCCTTAGTCTTCTTGCCCTTTCCTTTGCCCTTGGATACCGGGCCTGCTAGAGGCGCAGGTTCCGGCTCCCTCGGTGGTGGACTCTTGTCAGCCGCTAGCGGCGGGCGGAGCCGCCTTTCCGGCAAGAGCCGGTCCTCGATGCCTGCGAAGCAGGCTCTGATGAAGGCCCTCTCCTCCATGACAACCCCACGGATTGTTGCCTCAAGGCTGGCAGGGGAGGAGGAGCAGCCTCCTACCACCGGACCTGGGGCAGATTGGGCAGGCGTGGCCGTGGCCTCAGCCAGCTTCTGGTGTAGCTGGCTGACCTCCGCCTGCAGGCGATCCACCTTGGCCTGCAGCTGCCGTGTCTCGTCCGTGGCCGTCCGCTTTACCAGCTCCAGAACAATGCCGTGCATGCTGGCGGCCCGGCATTTGAGGGCCTTTTGAAAAGTCCCCTTCAAATTTGAAGACTTTGAGGCGACCTCCAGGACCTCCTCCTTATCTTCTTGTGCCATTCGCTCTAGTTCTGCCAGGGAGTGGTCAGCATACAGTACATTGGATGCACCATAGCCGGCCCTCGATCTGGCAACTTGCGCCTGCTGCTCCTTGGCGGCGACCCTCTCCTCCAAGTCTAGTTGGAGTTGCGCCCTCTTTGCTAAGTGTAGCTGGCGCTCGGCGTCCACCAAGCCCACATCGTGGGTAGAAGGCGCAGTAGAAGTCGAAGCCTTTTTAGATTTCGACTTCTTCTTCGCCCCACCTCGAGTCGACTCCGAGGAGCCCTCGGACCTCTTCCGCTTGAAGCGGTCACTTTCGGCCCCCGACGTGTCCATATTGGAGTCGTCGGAGTCCGACAACTCGCCTGGCCTACTGAAAAAGCTGGCCGCAGATGGTGCGCGGTCAGCTACCGACGCCAAAGCGCCGCCGGCGTGGCTCTGAGAAGAGCCGTTGGATTGGCCCTGAGAAGGGCCGTTGGGTTGGCCCTGAGAAGGGCCGTTGGGTTGGCCCTGAGAAGGGCCGTTGGGTTGGCCCTGAGAAGGGCCGTTTGAATCGCCCTGAGAGGAGCGATTCGACATAAAACGCCCAGAGGCGTCACGCGTGGGTTTGCTCGTCATATTCGCAGACGACCGCATTTTTGTCTGCGAATCACAGCGCACTTTAGCCGCCGGTCTGCCACTCCGTTACGGTGGTCAGACACGGCGTTGCCCGGGGGAAACTGCGAGGAAGTATGCACTGTGGGGGATCCCCCAACCTAACCTTTTTTTTTTTTTTTTTTTTTTTTTTATCGCTGAGAAATGCATTACGCATCCCCGCTCGTGGGGGACGAGTCGGGGTATGTGGGACTCCTGTCGGTAATGACAGTATACCCACTAAAACTCAGCGGTGTTCCCACATCGCCGTGATGGGAGGGCCATGGGAAACCGGCTCAGCCTTTACTTCCACAACCCTCCCGGCGCATGCCTGCCTAGCTGGCGGGCCCCGCATGCCCCCCAGGCTGGGGGGCTACGGAAATGGCCGGGAACACCTGGCCATTCCCGTCCGACACTGGTGGAAGCCTGTGCAATACAGACAAGGGTGCCCCCGCACCCGTTGCCTGCTGGCCTCCACCTGGGAGGAGTCGGAGATGACTTTCAAACTGACGTCTTCTTCGACCCCTTCTCCGCCTTCGGAGCGGCGCCGCGTCAGGATCGTCTTCCCGCACGCGCTCCGCCGCCTCCTTCTGGGACATGACGTGTTCGCAGAAGGAGGCGACTGCCGCCCAGGACCTCTCATCCCTCAGCATGGCGTTAACCAAGCCGGGGAGTGAGAGGTCCGGTCCGATCACCGCGATGAGACTACAGCGCGGCTCGGACCACGACGTGCACACCTCGAGGGTGTGCTGCGCCACGTCCTCCGCCGCGCCACAGTGGTGGCACGACGGCGTCTCCTCTCGTCCGATCCGGTGCAGGTACGATCCGAAACAACCGTGTCCGGACAGCACCTGCACCAGACGGAAGGAGAGGAACCCATGCGACCGCTCGAGCCAGTCTCGCAGGACTGGCCCAATCGCGTCGAGGGTTCGGCGCCCGAAGGCTGCGATGGCGAGGTCCTCCGTCCAATGGACAACGATGGCGTCCTTCGCCTCCCGTCGGACCGCCTCCCGCTCTTCCGGGGCTGGGCGTTCTCCTCTCGCCCTCCGCCCTGCCATCCATTCATATACTCTGGCGAGCACCCACGCCTCAAGTTCCCAAGGAGGGGTGCTGGCCAGAGCACATGCTGCCGCAAAGCCCACGGTGCGGTGGGCCCGCGCCACCCGCTGAGCTATGGCCCTTTGGGGCGCCCGCAAGGCGGCGGCGTTCTCTCTCCTTTGGAGCGATTCCTCCCAGATAGGAGCCCCGTAGAGGGCCATACTCCTCAAGATGCCGGCGTAAAGTTGCCGGCATCGCGCGCTAGGCCCCCCCAAGTTGGGAAGCAGCCACGAGAGCGCGCCTGCGGTCTTCAGCAGGCGCGACGACAGCCCGCTAAAATGTGGACCGAAGCGCCACCTGCTGTCGAGTACAAGACCCAGATATTTCATCTGGGCCTTCACCTCAATTCTGACGCCCTCCACGAAGATGTGGGCGTCAGGTGGGGGGCGCTGGCGAGGGCCGTGGAAGAACACGGCCTCGGTCTTGTGCAGCGCCACCGTTAAACCTAGGCGGCGAATCCTCCCTGCGACCAAGGATCCGCCCGCCGAGGCCAAGTTGGCCGCCTCCCTAAAACTCTCCCCACGGGCGGTGAGGAGAGTGTCATCCGCATAGCAGACGACACTCGTGCCTCGGAGGAGAGTTCCCCGCAAGAGCCAATCATAGCCGACGTTCCAGAGTAGAGGTCCTAAGACTGACCCCTGTGGAACGCCAGCCTCAACGGCGTACCGCCGGACTTGGCCAGTCCTATTTACCAGGAGGATTGCCCGATCCTCCAGGTAGTCGGCCAGCAGCCTGCGCATGTATCGAGGCACTCCGTGGTATCGGAGCGCCTCTAGAATGGTGGAGTGGGGAACAGAGTTGAAGGCATTCGCTATGTCGAATGACACAGCCAACAATCCGTCCCCCGCTTCCATTGCCTCCTTCACCTGGCCCTTAAGGCAGGCCAGCGCATCCACCGTGGAACGCTCAGCCCGAAAACCGAACTGAGCGTCCGACAAGTCCGGCCCGACACTCCGCAGATGGCTCTTTAGGCGGGCAGCGATTATCCCCTCGAACATTTTGCTGACCTCATCGAGCAGAACGATGGGCCGGTATGCCGAGGGGGAGTCTGCTGGGCGGCCCTCCTTGCGAAGGAGGCACAACTGCCCCTCCTTCCACGGTTTCGGGAACCTTCCAGACGAAAGGCATGCGCTGAAGAGGTCCCGAAACCTCTCCTCCATTTGAGTGGCAGCGATCGCCACCACTCTTGCCGGAACACCGTCGGGGCCCGGAGCTGTCTTCTTGGCGCGGATACGAAGAATCGCCGTGTCAAGTTCCGACTCCGTGACAGGAGGGGCCTCCTCTTCTTCCTCAGCTGGCGGATCCATGCCCCGCGGTGGGCCCATCATTGGTGGGGTGAAGTTGTCCCTGCACGGGAAAAGGGACTGAACCACCCCATCCAGAAATGAGGGCTCCAGGGTCTCGGCCACCGGGGGACCAAAGGGGCGCAGTTTGTTGCGTGCCACCTTATATGGTCTCCCGTAGGGGTCGTTGTCGAGACCCTCCAGCAGCTCCGCTCTCGACGAGTCTCTGGCGGCGGTGATAGCCCGATCGAGGACCATTTTTGCCTCCATGTATACCTCATAGAGGTGGTCCTCGTCGGCCTGGTCCCGTTGACGCCGCCGCCGCCTCCGCGTGTAGGTTCTTCTTGCCTCCACACACGCTGCACGAAGCCCCGCTAGTTCCACCGACCACCAGTACACGGCGCGTTTGGGCAGCGGTCGGCGAGACCGAGGCATGCTGGAGTTGCAGACCTCGGTCAGAGACTCCCTCAGTTGCCCCGCCACGGTGTCCACATCCAGGCCGGCGGAAGGCGGTGAAAGCCAGTCCTGGACGAACGCCGCCTCAGCCGCTGCCTCCCTGTCCAGGCGGGCGAGAGCCCATCGTGGGAACGGTGATCGCACCGAGAGGGGCTGCGTTTCTTCGGGGCCACTCGTGGAGATGTCGAAACGCACGTAGCGGTGGTCTGACATAGTCTCCACCAGGTCCACCCGCCAGTTCAACACGCGCGCGGCCAACGCAGGGGTGGCGAAAGTGACGTCCACTATTGAGCCACCCTGCCGCCGCACGCATGTCTGGACGCTTCCTCTGTTCAAGAGAGAGAGTCCAGAGGAGGCTGCCCACATCTCCACTGCCCGCCCACGTGCATCGGTGGCCGGGTTGCCCCAGGTCACCGACTTGGCATTCAGGTCTCCCAGCACGGAGACCTGACGCGGCGCCGCCCTGCCGACCACGGCGGCCAAGACTCCGAGATAGTTCTCAAAGTCCTGAAGAGGGCGGTTTGGGGAGAAATAGACGCCCACAAGGGCCATGTCTCCCCACGCGGCGGCCACGTATCCCGGTCCCCTCTCTAATAGCGAGAGGGGAGGGGAGTCTGTGGAAGACCGCGCCGCTAATGCCACCGAGTCGTCCTCGTCACCCAGCCAGCTGCCGGGGACATAGTAAGGCTCGGCGACCACCGCTACGTTCAGTAACCACTCGGCCATGACCTGCACCACCAGGTCCTGGGCCGCTCTGCAGTGATTGGTGTTCGTCTGGAGGATGCGGTAGTTGGCAACCATTATTCCGACATCGTACCTGTCCCCTCAGCTACCGCCGCTGGAGCTACAGCGGCGACGACAACGGCGGCGGTGGCAGGGCGAACCTGCGCCGGCACTATGCCTTTCTTCACAGGGGGCTTGCAGCTCCTGCCCGTCATCCTGTGGTCCGCGGGGCGGCCACTGGCAGCACACGCCGCGCAGTGTGGTGCGGTGGCGGCGTGGCAAGCGGCACTCTTGTGTCCCTCCTGTCCACATTGGAAGCACGTGTCTCCCCAGTCGAACTTGGACGGACACGTGGCTCGGGTGTGGCCGAACGCGAAGCACTTGAAGCAGCGAACAGGCTGGTCTTCAAGCGGCCGGACCACAGCCGTGCTGAACCCTACAAGCAGCCGTCCCTTGGTTGCAGCAAGGACGGCCCCAGCCGCGGCGACTGGGCACTCAACGCGGATGACGCCCATGCCGCGGCGGCCGGGCCTGATGGCTCCACCCTTCACCGCGCCAGCGTCGCAGCCTCCAGCCGCCGCGACGGCCGCCACCACATCCTCTTTGGTGACCGAATCATCCAGATCGGCCACCTCCAACGCTGCGGTCTTAACGGGCCTGATGACCGTTGCCGCATCCGCAATGACCTCTTTCAACTTTGTTGCGAAGAGGTCCGCATTTGCGCCGCGCTGATCCCCCGAGAACTCGAAAATTCGGGCCCCGGTTAGGGTTAGGCGGCACGTGATGTTGCTGATCCCCAGCCGAGAAGGATCAGCATTGGTACGAGCCCGTCTTAGGACGGACTCATACGTCTCACCCTTTCCCACGGCCTCCGGGGTGATGGTCACCACGACGGCCGCGGTTTTGGGAGGAACCAGCTTTCTCCCGCCGGTTGGGGCCCCTTTGGCTGCAGGACTAGTCGCAGCGGTCTTGGGGGCCGACTTTTTCTCCTTTTTTCCCTTTCCTCTCCTGGCCACTTCCGTCCACGACTGGTTGGACGGGGTGGTGGAGGGAAGAAGGGCGTCTTCCTCCTGCGAGTTCTGGGGAGCTGCTGCTGGAGTAGCAGACGACCCAGACGCTCTCTCCGCGCTTGTGGTGGGTGTATAAGGAGCCGCCAATGACTTCTTGCCCTTTCCTTTGCCCTTTGATACTGGGCCTGCTAGAGGCGCAGGTTCCGGCTCCCTCGGTGGTGGACTCTTGTCCGCCGCTAGCGGCGGGCGGAGCCGCCTTTCCGGCAAGAGCCGGTCCTCAATGCCTGCGAAGCAGGCTCTGATGAAGGCCCTCTCCTCCATGACAACACCGCGGATTGTTGCCTCAAGGCTGGCAGGGGAGGAGAAGCAGCCTCCTTCCACCGGACCTGGGGCAGATTGGGCAGGGGTGGCCGTGGCCTCAGCTAGCTTCTGGTGTAGCTGGCTGACCTCTGTCTGCAGGCGATCCACTTTTGCCTGCAGCTGCCGTGTCTCGTCCGTGGCCGTCCGCTTCACCAGTTCCAAAACGATGCCGTGCATGCTGGCGGCCCGGCATTTGAGGGCCTTCTGGAAGGTCCCCTTCAAATTCGAAGACTTTGAGGCGACCTCCAGGACCTCCTCCTTATCCTCTTGCGCCATTCGCTCTAGTTCTGCCAGGGAGTGGTCAGCATACAGTACCTTGGATGCACCATAGCCGGCCCTCGATCTGGCAACTTGCGCCTGCTGCTCCTTGGCGGCAACCCTCTCCTCCAGGTCTAGTTGGAGTTGCGCCCTTTTTGCTAGGTGTAGCTGGCGCTCGGCGTCCACCAAGCCCACATCGTGGGTAGAAGGCGCAGTAGAAGCCGAAGCCTTTTTAGATTTCGACTTCTTCTTCGCCCCACCTCGAGTCGACTCCGAGGAGCCCTCGGACCTCTTCCGCTTGAAGCGGTCGCTTTCGGCCCCCGACGTGTCCATAATGGAGTCATCGGAGTCCGACAACTCGCCTGGCCTACTGAAAAAGCTGGCCGCAGATGGTGTGCGGTCAGCTTCCGACGCCAAAGCGCCGCCGGCGTGGCTCTGAGAAGAGCCGTTGGATTGGCCCTGAGAAGGGCCGTTGGGTTGGCCCTGAGAAGGGCCGTTGGGTTGGCCCTGAGAAGGGCCGTTGGGTTGGCCTTGAGAAGGGCCGTTGGGTTGGCCCTGAGAAGGGCCGTTTGAATCGCCCTGGGAGGAGCGATTCGACATAAAACGCCCAGAGGCGTCACGCGTGGGTTTGCTCGTCATATTCGCAGACGACCGCATTTTTGTCTGCGAATCACAGCGCACTTTAGCCGCCGGTCTGCCACTCCGTTACGGTGGTCAGACACGGCGTTGCCCGGGGGAAACTGCGAGGAAGTATGCGCTGTGGGGGATCCCCCCCCCCCCAACCTAACCTAACCTTTTTTTTTTTTTTTTTTTTTTTTTTTATCGCTGAGAAATGCATTACGCATCCCCGCTCGTGGGGGACGAGTCGGGGTATGTGGGACTCCTGTCGGTAATGACAGTATACCCACTAAAACTCAGCGGTGTTCCCACATCGCCGTGATGGGAGGGCCATGGGAAACCGGCTCAGCCTTTACTTCCACAACCCTCCCGGCGCATGCCTGCCTAGCTGGCGGGCCCCGCATGCCCCCCAGGCTGGGGGGCTACGGAAATGGCCGGGAACACCTGGCCATTCCCGTCCGACACTGGTGGAAGCCTGTGCAATACAGACAAGGGTGCCCCCGCACCCGTTGCCTGCTGGCCTCCACCTGGGAGGAGTCGGAGATGACTTTCAAACTGACGTCTTCTTCGACCCCCTCTCCGCCTTCGGAGCGGCGCCGCGTCAGGATCGTCTTCCCGCACGCGCTCCGCCGCCTCCTTCTGGGACATGACGTGTTCGCAGAAGGAGGCGACTGCCGCCCAGGACCTCTCATCCCTCAGCATGGCGTTAACCAAGCCGGGGAGTGAGAGGTCCGGTCCGATCACCGCGATGAGACTACAGCGCGGCTCGGACCACGACGGGCACACCTCGAGGGTGTGCTGCGCCGCGTCCTCCGCCGCGCCACAGTGGTGGCACGACGGCGTCTCCTCTCGTCCGATCCGGTGCAGGTACGATCCGAAACAACCGTGTCCGGACAGCACCTGCACCAGACGGAAGGAGAGGAACCCATGCGACCGCTCGAGCCAGTCTCGCAGGACTGGCCCAATCGCGTCGAGGGTTCGGCGCCCGAAGGCTGCGATGGCGAGGTCCTCCGTCCAATGGACAACAATGGCGTCCTTCGCCTCCCGTCGGACCGCCTCCCGCTCTTCCGGGGCTGGGCGTTCTCCTCTCGCCCTCCGCCCTGCCATCCATTCATATACTCTGGCGAGCACCCACGCCTCAAGTTCCCAAGGAGGGGTGCTGGCCAGAGCACATGCTGCCGCAAAGCCCACGGTGCGGTGGGCCCGCGCCACCCGCTGAGCTATGGCCCTTTGGGGCGCCCGCAAGGCGGCGGCGTTCTCTCTCCTTTGGAGCGATTCCTCCCAGATGGGAGCCCCGTAGAGGGCCATACTCCTCAAGATTCCGGCGTAAAGTTGCCGGCATCGCGCGCTAGGCCCCCCCAAGTTGGGAAGCAGCCACGAGAGCGCGCCCGCGGTCTTCAGCAGGCGCGACGACAGCCCGCTAAAATGTGGACCGAAGCGCCACCTGCTGTCGAGTACAAGACCCAGATATTTCATCTGGGCCTTCACCTCAATTCTGACGCCCTCCACGAAGATGTGTGCGTCAGGTGGGGGGCGCTGGCGAGGGCCGTGGAAGAACACGGCCTCGGTCTTGTGCAGCGCCACCGTTAAACCTAGGCGGCGAATTCTCCCTGCGACCAAGGATCCGCCCGCCGAGGCCAAGTTGGCCGCCTCCCTGAAACTCCCCCCACGGGCGGTGAGGAGAGTGTCATCCGCATAGCAGACGACACTCGTGCCTCGGAGGAGAGTTCCCCGCAAGAGCCAATCATAGCCGACATTCCAAAGGAGAGGTCCTAAGACTGACCCCTGTGGAACGCCAGCCTCAACGGCGTACCGCCGGACTTGGCCAGTCTTATTTACCAGGAGGATCGCCCGATCCTCCAGGTAGTCGGCCAGCAGCCTGCGCATGTATCGAGGCACTCCGTGGTATCGGAGCGCCTCTAGGATGGTGGAGTGGGGAACAGAGTTGAAGGCATTCGCTATGTCGAATGACACAGCCAACAATCCGTCCCCCGCTTCCATTGCCTCCTTCACCTGGCCCTTAAGGCAGGCCAGCGCATCCACCGTGGAACGCTCAGCCCGAAAACCGAACTGAGCGTCCGACAAGTCCGGCCCGATACTCCGCAGATGGCTCTTTAGGCGGGCAGCGATAATCCCCTCGAACATTTTGCTGACCTCATCGAGCAGAACGATGGGCCGGTATGCCGAGGGGGAGTCTGCTGGGCGGCCTTCCTTGCGAAGGAGGCACAACTGCCCCTCCTTCCACGGTTTCGGGAACCTTCCAGACGCAAGGCATGCGCTAAAGAGGTCCCGAAACCTCTCCTCCATTTGAGTGGCAGCGATTGCCACCACTCTTGCCGGAACACCGTCGGGGCCCGGAGCTGTCTTCTTGGCGCGGATACGAAGAATAGCCGTGTCAAGTTCCGACTCCGTGACAGGAGGGGCCGCCTCTTCTTCCTCAGCTGGCGGATCTATCCCCCGCGGTGGGCCCATCATTGGTGGGGTGAAGTTGTCCCTGCACGGGAAAAGGGACTGAACCACCCCATCCAGAAATGAGGGCTCCAGGGTCTCGGCCACCGGGGGACCAAAGGGGCGCAGTTTGTTGCGTGCCGCCTTATATGGTCTCCCGTAGGGGTCGTTGTCGAGACCCTCCAGCAGCTCCGCTCTCGACGAGTCTCTGGCGGCGGTGATAGCCCGATCGAGGACCATTTTTGCCTCCATGTATACCTCATAGAGGTGGTCCTCGTCGGCCTGGTCCCGTTGACGCCGCCGCCGTCTCCGCGTGTAGGTCCTCCTGGCCTCCACACACGCTGCTCGAAGCCCCGCCAGCTCCACCGACCACCAGTACACGGCACGTTTGGGCAGTGGTCGGCGAGACCGAGGCATGCTGGAGTTGCATACCTCGGTCATAGACTCCCTCAGGTGCCCCGCTACGGTGTCCACATCCAGGCCGGCAGAAGGCGGCGAAAGCCAGTCCTGGACGAAAGCCGCCTCCACAGCTGCCTCCCTGTCGAGGCGGGCTAGAGCCCACCGTGGGAACGGTGATCGCACCGAGAAGGGCTGCGTCTCTCCGGGGCCACTGGTGGAGATGTCGAACCGCACGTAGCGGTGGTCCGACATAGTCTCCACCAGGTCCACCCGCCAGTTCAACACGCGCGCGGCCAACGCAGGGGTGGCGAAAGTGACGTCCACTATTGAGCCACCCTGCCGCCGCACGCATGTCTGGACGCTTCCTCTGTTCAAAAGAGAGAGTCCAGAGGAGGCTGCCCACATCTCCACTGCCCGCCCACGTGCGTCGGTGGCCGGGTTGCCCCAGGTCACCGACTTGGCATTCAGGTCTCCCAGCACGGAGACCTGACGCGGCGCCGCCCTGCCGACCACGGCGGCCAAGACTCCGAGATAGTTCTCAAAGTCCTGAAGAGGGCGGTTTGGGGAGAAATAGACGCCCACAATGGCCATGTCTCCCCACGCGGCGGCCACGTATCCCGGTCCCCTCTCCAATAGCGAGAGGGGAGGGGAGTCTGTGGAAGACCGCGCCGCTAATGCCACCGAGTCGTCCTCGTCACCCAGCCAGCTGCCGGGGATATAGTAAGGCTCGGCGACCACCGCTACGTTCACCAACCACTCGGCCATGACCTGCACCACCAGGTCCTGGGCCGCTCTGCAGTGATTGGTGTTCGTCTGGAGGATGCGGTAGTTAGAAACCATTATTCCGACATCGTACCGGTCCCCTCAGCTACCGCCGCTGGAGCTACAGCGGCGACGACGACGGCGGCGGTGGCAGCAACAGGGCGAACCTGCGCCCGCACTATGCCTTTCTTCACAGGGGGCTTGCAGCTCCTGCCCGTCATCCTGTGGTCCGCGGGGCGGCCACTGGCAGCACACGCCGCACAGTGTGGTGCGGTTGCGGCGTGGCATGCAGCACTCTTGTGTCCCTCCTGTCCACATTGGAAGCATGTGTCTCCCCAGTCGAACTTGGACGGACACGTGGCTCGGGTGTGGCCAAACGCGAAGCACTTGAAGCAGCGAACAGGCTGGTCTTCAAGCGGCCGGACCACAGCCGTGCTGAACCCCACAAGCAGCCGTCCCTTGGTCGCAGCAAGGACGGCCCCAGCCGCGGCGACTGGGCACTCAAGGCGGATGACGCCCATGCCGCGGCGGCCGAGCCTGATGGCTCCACCCTTCACTGCGCCAGCGTCGCAGCCTCCAGCCGCCGCGACGGCCGCTACCACATCCTCTTTGGTGACCGAATCATCCAGATCGGCCACCTCCAAGGCTGCGGTCTTAACGGGCCTGACGACCGTTGCCGCATCCGCAATGACCTCTTGCAACTTTGTTGCGAAGAGGTCCGCATTTGCACCGCGCTGTTCCCCCGAGAACTCGAAAATTCGGGCCCCGGTTAGGGTTAGACGGCACGTGATGTTGCTGATCCCCAGCCGGGAGGGATCAGCATTGGTACGAGCCCGTCTTAGGACGGACTCATACGTCTCGCCCTTCCCCACGGCCTCCGGGGTGATAGTCACCACGACGGCCGCGGTTTTGGGAGGAACCAGCTTTCTCCCGCCGGCTGGGGCCCTTTTGGCTGCAGGACCAGTCGCAGCGGGCTCGGGGCCCGACCTTTTCCCCTTTTTTCCCTTTCCTCTCCTGGCCACTTCCGTCCACGACTGGTTGGACGGGGTGGTGGAGGGAAGAAGGGCGTCTTCCTCCTGCGAGTTCTCGGGAGCTGCTGCTGGAGTAGCAGACGACCCAGGCGCTCCCTCCGCGCTTGTGGTGGGTGTATGAGAAGCCGCCTTAGTCTTCTTGCCCTTTCCTTTGCCCTTGGATACCGGGCCTGCTAGAGGCGCAGGTTCCGGCTCCCTCGGTGGTGGACTATTGTCCGCCGCTAGCGGCGGGCGGAGCCGCCTTTCCGGCAAGAGTCGGTCCTCGATGCCTGCGAAGCAGGCTCTGATGAAGGCCCTCTCCTCCATGACAACCCCACGGATTGTTGCCTCAAGGCTGGCAGGGGAGGAGGAGCAGCCTCCTACCACCGGACCAAGGGCAGATTGGGCAGGCGTGGCCGTGGCCTCAGCCAGCTTCTGGTGTAGCTGGCTGACCTCCGCCTGCAGGCGATCCACCTTGGCCTGAAGCTGACGTGTCTCGTCCGTGGCCGTCCGCTTCACCAGCTCCAGAACAATGCCGTGCATGCTGGCGGCCCGGCATTTGAGGGCCTTCTGAAAAGTCCCCTTCAAATTTGAAGACTTTGAGGCGACCTCCAGGACCTCCTCCTTATCTTCTTGCGCCATGAGCTCCAATTCCGCCAGGGAGTGGTCGGCATACAGTACCTTGGATGCACCATAGCCGGCCCTCGATCTGGCAACTTGCGCATGCTGCTCCTTGGCGGCGACCCTCTCCTCCAGGTCTAGTTGTAGTTGCGCCCTTTTTGCTAGGTGTAGCTGGCGCTCGGCGTCCACCAAGCCCACATTGTGGGTAGAAAGCGCAGTAGAAGCCGAAGCCTTTTTAGATTTCGACTTCTTCTTCGCCCCACCTCGAGTCGACTCCGAGGAGCCCTCGGACCTCTTCCGCTTGAAGCGGTCGCTTTCGGCCCCCGACGTGTCCATAATGGAGTCATCGGAGTCCGACAACTCGCCTGGCCTACTGAAAAAGCTGGCCGCAGATGGTGCGCGGTCAGCTTCCGACGCCAAAGCGCCGCCGGCGTGGCTCTGAGAAGAGCCGTTGGATTGGCCCTGAGAAGGGCCGTTGGGTTGGCCCTGAGAAGGGCTGTTGGGTTGGCCCTGAGAAGGGCCGTTGGGTTGGCCCTGAGAAGGGCCGTTGGGAACCTAACCTAACCTAACCTAACCTTTTTTTTTTTTTTTTTTTTTTTTTGTCGCTGAGAAATGCATTACGCATCCCCGCTCGTGGGGGACGAGTCGGGGTATGTGGGACTCCTGTCGGTAATGACAGTATACCCACTAAAACTCAGCGGTGTTCCCACATCGCCGTGATGGGAGGGCCATGGGAAACCGGCTCAGCCTTTACTTCCACAACCCTCCCGGCGCATGCCCGCCTAGCTGGCGGGCCCCGCATGCCCCCCAGGCTGGGGGGCTACGGAAATGGCCGGGAACACCTGGCCATTCCCGTCCGACATTGGTGGAAGCCTGTGCAATACAGACAAGGGTGCCCCCGCACCCGTTGCCTGCTGGCCTCCACCTGGGAGGAGTCGGAGATGACTTTCAAACTGACGTCTTCTTCGACCCCTCCTCCGCCTTCGGAGCGGCGCCGCGTCAGGATCGTCTTCCCGCACGCGCTCCGCCGCCTCCTTCTGGGACATGACGTGTTCGCAGAAGGAGGCGACTGCCGCCCAGGACCTCTCATCCCTCAGCATGGCGTTAACCAAGCCGGGGAGTGAGAGGTCCTGTCCGATCACCGCGATGAGACTACAGCGCGGCTCGGACCACGAAGGGCACACCTCGAGGGTGTGCTGCGCCGCGTCCTCCGCCGCGCCACAGTGGTGGCACGACGGCGTCTCCTCTCGTCCAATCCGGTGCAGGTACGATCCGAAACAACCGTGTCCGGACAGCACCTGCACCAGACGGAAGGAGAGGAACCCATGCGACCGCTCGAGCCAGTCTCGCAGGACTGGCCCAATCGCGTCGAGGGTTCGGCGCCCGAAGGCTGCGATGGCGAGGTCCTCCGTCCAATGGACAACGATGGCGTCCTTCGCCTCCCGTCGGACCGCCTCCCGCTCTTCCGGGGCTGGGCATTCTCCTCTCGCCCTCCGCCCTGCCGTCCATTCATATACTCTGGCGAGCACCCACGCCTCAAGTTCCCAAGGAGGGGTGCTGGCCAGAGCACATGCTGCCGCAAAGCCCACGGTGCGGTGGGCCCGCGCCACCCGCTGAGCTATGGCCCTTTGGGGCGCCCGCAAGGCGGCGGCGTTCTCTCTCCTTTGGAGCGATTCCTCCCAGATAGGAGCCCCGTAGAGGGCCATACTCCTCAAGATGCCGGCGTAAAGTTGCCGGCATCGCGCGCTAGGCCCCCCCAAGTTAGGAAGCAGCCACGAGAGCGCGCCTGCGGTCTTCAGCAGGCGCGACGACAGCCCGCTAAAATGTGGACCGAAGCGCCACCTGCTGTCGAGTACAAGACCCAGATATTTCATCTGGGCCTTCACCTCAATTCTGACGCCCTCCACGAAGATGTGGGCGTCAGGTGGGGGGCGCTGGCGAGGGCCGTGGAAGAACACGGCCTCGGTCTTGTGCAGCGCCACCGTTAAACCTAGGCGGCGAATCCTCCCTGCGACCAAGGATCCGCCCGCCGAGGCCAAGTTGGCCGCCTCCCTAAAACTCTCCCCACGGGCGGTGAGGAGAGTGTCATCCGCATAGCAGACGACACTCGTGCCTCGGAGGAGAGTTCCCCGCAAGAGCCAATCATAGCCGACGTTCCAGAGTAGAGGTCCTAAGACTGACCCCTGTGGAACGCCAGCCTCAACGGCGTACCGCCGGACTTGGCCAGTCCTATTTACCAGGAGGATTGCCCGATCCTCCAGGTAGTCGGCCAGCAGCCTGCGCATGTATCGAGGCACTCCGTGGTATCGGAGCGCCTCTAGAATGGTGGAGTGGGGAACAGAGTTGAAGGCATTCGCTATGTCGAATGACACAGCCAACAATCCGTCCCCCGCTTCCATTGCCTCCTTCACCTGGCCCTTAAGGCAGGCCAGCGCATCCACCGTGGAACGCTCAGCCCGAAAACCGAACTGAGCGTCCGACAAGTCCGGCCCGACACTCCGCAGATGGCTCTTTAGGCGGGCAGCGATTATCCCCTCGAACATTTTGCTGACCTCATCGAGCAGAACGATGGGCCGGTATGCCGAGGGGGAGTCTGCTGGGCGGCCCTCCTTGCGAAGGAGGCACAACTGCCCCTCCTTCCACGGTTTCGGGAACCTTCCAGACGAAAGGCATGCGCTGAAGAGGTCCCGAAACCTCTCCTCCATTTGAGTGGCAGCGATCGCCACCACTCTTGCCGGAACACCGTCGGGGCCCGGAGCTGTCTTCTTGGCGCGGATACGAAGAATCGCCGTGTCAAGTTCCGACTCCGTGACAGGAGGGGCCTCCTCTTCTTCCTCAGCTGGCGGATCCATGCCCCGCGGTGGGCCCATCATTGGTGGGGTGAAGTTGTCCCTGCACGGGAAAAGGGACTGAACCACCCCATCCAGAAATGAGGGCTCCAGGGTCTCGGCCACCGGGGGACCAAAGGGGCGCAGTTTGTTGCGTGCCGCCTTATATGGTCTCCCGTAGGGGTCGTTGTCGAGACCCTCCAGCAGCTCCGCTCTCGACGAGTCTCTGGCGGCGGTGATAGCCCGATCGAGGACCATTTTTGCCTCCATGTATACCTCATAGAGGTGGTCCTCGTCGGCCTGGTCCCGTCGACGCCGCCGCCGCCTCCGCGTGTAGGTTCTTCTTGCCTCCACACACGCTGCACGAAGCCCCGCTAGTTCCACCGACCACCAGTACACGGCGCGTTTGGGCAGCGGTCGGCGAGACCGAGGCATGCTGGAGTTGCAGACCTCGGTCAGAGACTCCCTCAGTTGCCCCGCCACGGTGTCCACATCCAGGCCGGCGGAAGGCGGTGAAAGCCAGTCCTGGACGAACGCCGCCTCAGCCGCTGCCTCCCTGTCCAGGCGGGCGAGAGCCCATCGTGGGAACGGTGATCGCACCGAGAGGGGCTGCGTCTCTTCGGGGCCACTCGTGGAGATGTCGAAACGCACGTAGCGGTGGTCTGACATAGTCTCCACCAGGTCCACCCGCCAGTTCAACACGCGCGCGGTCAACGCAGGGGTGGCGAAAGTGACGTCCACTATTGAGCCACCCTGCCGCCGCACGCATGTCTGGACGCTTCCTCTGTTCAAGAGAGAGAGTCCAGAGGAGGCTGCCCACATCTCCACTGCCCGCCCACGTGCATCGGTGGCCGGGTTGCCCCAGGTCACCGACTTGGCATTCAGGTCTCCCAGCACGGAGACCTGACGCGGCGCCGCCCTGCCGACCACGGCGGCCAAGACTCCGAGATAGTTCTCAAAGTCCTGAAGAGGGCGGTTTGGGGAGAAATAGACGCCCACAAGGGCCATGTCTCCCCACGCGGCGGCCACGTATCCCGGTCCCCTCTCTAATAGCGAGAGGGGAGGGGAGTCTGTGGAAGACCGCGCCGCTAATGCCACCGAGTCGTCCTCGTCACCCAGCCAGCTGCCGGGGATATAGTAAGGCTCGGCGACCACCGCTACGTTCACCAACCACTCGGCCATGACCTGCACCACCAGGTCCTGGGCCGCTCTGCAGTGATTGGTGTTCGTCTGGAGGATGCGGTAGTTGGCAACCATTATTCCGACATCGTACCTGTCCCCTCAGCTACCGCCGCTGGAGCTACAGCGGCGACGACAACGGCGGCGGTGGCAGGGCGAACCTGCGCCGGCACTATGCCTTTCTTCACAGGGGGCTTGCAGCTCCTGCTCGTCATCCTGTGGTCCGCGGGGCGGCCACTGGCAGCACACGCCGCACAGTGTGGTGCGGTGGCGGCGTGACAAGCGGCACTCTTGTGTCCCTCCTGTCCACATTGGAAGCACGTGTCTCCCCAGTCGAACTTGGACGGACACGTGGCTCGGGTGTGGCCGAACGCGAAGCACTTGAAGCAGCGAACAGGCTGGTCTTCAAGCGGCCGGACCACAGCCGTGCCGAACCCCACAAGCAGCCGTCCCTTGGTCGCAGCAAGGACGGCCCCAGCCGCGGCGACTGGGCACTCAACGCGGATGACGCCCATGCCGCGGCGGCCGAGCCTGATGGCTCCACCCTTCACCGCGTCAGCGTCGCAGCCTCCAGCCGCCGCGACGGCCGCTACCACATCCTCTTTGGTGACCGAATCATCCAAATCGGCCACCTCCAAGGCTGCGGTCTTAACGGGCCTGACGACCGTTGCCGCATCCGCAATGACCTCTTGCAACTTTGTTGCGAAGAGGTCCGCATTTGCGCCGCGCTGTTCCCCCGAGAACTCGAAAATTCGAGCCCCGGTTAGGGTTAGGCGGCACGTGATGTTGCTGATCCCCAGCCGGGAGGGATCAGCATTGGTACGAGCCCGTCTTAGAACGGACTCATATGTCTCGCCCTTCCCAACGGCCTCCGGGGTGATAGTCACCACGACGGCCGCGGTTTTGGGAGCAACCAGCTTTCTCACGCCGGCTGGGGCCCTTTTAGCTGCAGGACCAGTCGCAGCGGACTCGGGGCCCGACTTTTTCCCCTTTTTTCCCTTTCCTCTTCTGGCCACTTCCGTCCACGACTGGTTGGACGGGGTGGTGGAGGGAAGAAGGGCGTCTTCCTCCTGCGAGTTCTTGGGAGCTGCTGCTGGAGTAGCAGACGACCCAGACGCACCCTCCGCGCTTGTGGTGGGTGTATGAGAAGCCGCCTTAGTCTTCTTGCCCTTTCCTTTGCCCTTGGATACCGGGCCTGCTAGAGGCGCAGGTTCCGACTCCCTCGGTGGTGGACTCTTGTCCGCCGCTAGCGGCGGGCGGAGCCGCTTTTCCGGCAAGAGCCGGTCCTCGATGCCTGCGAAGCAGGCTCTGATGAAGGCCCTCTCCTCCATGACAACCCCACGGATTGTTGCCTCAAGGCTGGCAGGGGAGGAGGAGCAGCCTCCTACCACCGGACCTGGGGCAGATTGGGCAGGCGTGGCCGTGGCCTCAGCCAGCTTCTGGTGTAGCTGGCTGACCTCCGCCTGCAGGCGATCCACCTTGGCCTGCAGCTGCCGTGTCTCGTCCGTGGCCGTCCGCTTCACCAGCTCCAGAACAATGCCGTGCATGCTGGCGGCCCGGCATTTGAGGGCCTTCTGAAAAGTCCCCTTCAAATTTGAAGACTTTGAGGCGACCTCCAGGACCTCCTCCTTATCTTCTTGCGCCATGAGCTCCAATTCCGCCAGGGAGTGGTCGGCATACAGTACCTTGGATGCACCATAGCCGGCCCTCGATCTGGCAACTTGCGCCTGCTGCTCCTTGGCGGCGACCCTCTCCTCCAGGTCTAGTTGGAGTTGCGCCCTTTTTGCTAAGTGTAGCTGGCGCTCTGCGTCCACCAAGCCCACATCGTGGGTAGAAGGCGCAGTAGAAGTCGAAGCCTTTTTAGATTTCGACTTCTTCTTCGCCCCACCTCGAGTCGACTCTGAGGAGCCCTCGGACCTCTTCCGCTTGAAGCGGTCACTTTCGGCCCCCGACGTGTCCATATTGGAGTCGTCGGAGTCCGACAACTCGCCTGGCCTACTGAAAAAGCTGGCCGCAGATGGTGCGCGGTCACCTTCCGACGCCAAAGCGCCGCCGGCGTGGCTCTGAGAAGAGCCGTTGGATTGGCCCTGAGAAAGGCCGTTGGGTTGGCCCTGAGAAGGGCCGTTGGGTTGGCCCTGAGAAGGGCCGTTTGAATCGCCCTGGGAGGAGCGATTCGACATAAAACGCCCAGAGGCGTCACGCGTGGGTTTGCTCGTCATATTCGCAGACGACCGCATTTTTGTCTGCGAATCACAGCGCACTTTAGCCGCCGGTCTGCCACTCCGTTACGGTGGTCAGACACGGCGTTGCCCGGGGGAAACTGCGAGGAAGTATGCACTGTGGGGGATCCCCCAACCTAACCTAACCTAACCTAACCTAACCTAACCTAACCTAACCTTTTTTTTTTTTTTTTTTTTTTTTTTATCGCTGAGAAATGCATTACGCATCCCCGCTCGTGGGGGACGAGTCGGGGTATGTGGGACTCCTGTCGGTAATGACAGTATACCCACTAAAACTCAGCGGTGTTCCCACATCGCCGTGATGGGAGGGCCATGGGAAACCGGCTCAGCCTTTACTTCCACAACCCTCCCGGCGCATGCCCGCCTAGCTGGCGGGCCCCGCATGCCCCCCAGGCTGGGGGGCTACGGAAATGGCCGGGAACACCTGGCCATTCCCGTCCGACATTGGTGGAAGCCTGTGCAATACAGACAAGGGTGCCCCCGCACCCGTTGCCTGCTGGCCTCCACCTGGGAGGAGTCGGAGATGACTTTCAAACTGACGTCTTCTTCGACCCCTCCTCCGCCTTCGGAGCGGCGCCGCGTCAGGATCGTCTTCCCGCACGCGCTCCGCCGCCTCCTTCTGGGACATGACGTGTTCGCAGAAGGAGGCGACTGCCGCCCAGGACCTCTCATCCCTCAGCATGGCGTTAACCAAGCCGGGGAGTGAGAGGTCCTGTCCGATCACCGCGATGAGACTACAGCGCGGCTCGGACCACGAAGGGCACACCTCGAGGGTGTGCTGCACCGCGTCCTCCGCCGCGCCACAGTGGTGGCATGACGGCGTCTCCTCTCGTCCAATCCGGTGCAGGTACGATCCGAAACAACCGTGTCCGGACAGCACCTGCACCAGACGGAAGGAGAGGAACCCATGCGACCGCTCGAGCCAGTCTCGCAGGACTGGCCCAATCGCGTCGAGGGTTCGGCGCCCGAAGGCTGCGATGGCGAGGTCCTCCGTCCAATGGACAACGATGGCGTCCTTCGCCTCCCGTCGGACCGCCTCCCGCTCTTCCGGGGCTGGGCATTCTCCTCTCGCCCTCCGCCCTGCCGTCCATTCATATACTCTGGCGAGCACCCACGCCTCAAGTTCCCAAGGAGGGGTGCTGGCCAGAGCACATGCTGCCGCAAAGCCCACGGTGCGGTGGGCCCGCGCCACCCGCTGAGCTATGGCCCTTTGGGGCGCCCGCAAGGCGGTGGCGTTCTCTCTCCTTTGGAGCGATTCCTCCCAGATAGGAGCCCCGTAGAGGGCCATACTCCTCAAGATGCCGGCGTAAAGTTGCCGGCATCGCGCGCTAGGCCCCCCCAAGTTAGGAAGCAGCCACGAGAGCGCGCCTGCGGTCTTCAGCAGGCGCGACGACAGCCCGCTAAAATGTGGACCGAAGCGCCACCTGCTGTCGAGTACAAGACCCAGATATTTCATCTGGGCCTTCACCTCAATTCTGACGCCCTCCACGAAGATGTGGGCGTCAGGTGGGGGGCGCTGGCGAGGGCCGTGGAAGAACACGGCCTCGGTCTTGTGCAGCGCCACCGTTAAACCTAGGCGGCGAATCCTCCCTGCGACCAAGGATCCGCCCGCCGAGGCCAAGTTGGCCGCCTCCCTAAAACTCTCCCCACGGGCGGTGAGGAGAGTGTCATCCGCATAGCAGACGACACTCGTGCCTCGGAGGAGAGTTCCCCGCAAGAGCCAATCATAGCCGACGTTCCAGAGTAGAGGTCCTAAGACTGACCCCTGTGGAACGCCAGCCTCAACGGCGTACCGCCGGACTTGGCCAGTCCTATTTACCAGGAGGATTGCCCGATCCTCCAGGTAGTCGGCCAGCAGCCTGCGCATGTATCGAGGCACTCCGTGGTATCGGAGCGCCTCTAGAATGGTGGAGTGGGGAACAGAGTTGAAGGCATTCGCTATGTCGAATGACACAGCCAACAATCCGTCCCCCGCTTCCATTGCCTCCTTCACCTGGCCCTTAAGGCAGGCCAGCGCATCCACCGTGGAACGCTCAGCCCGAAAACCGAACTGAGCGTCCGACAAGTCCGGCCCGACACTCCGCAGATGGCTCTTTAGGCGGGCAGCGATTATCCCCTCGAACATTTTGCTGACCTCATCGAGCAGAACGATGGGCCGGTATGCCGAGGGGGAGTCTGCTGGGCGGCCCTCCTTGCGAAGGAGGCACAACTGCCCCTCCTTCCACGGTTTCGGGAACCTTCCAGACGAAAGGCATGCGCTGAAGAGGTCCCGAAACCTCTCCTCCATTTGAGTGGCAGCGATCGCCACCACTCTTGCCGGAACACCGTCGGGGCCCGGAGCTGTCTTCTTGGCGCGGATACGAAGAATCGCCGTGTCAAGTTCCGACTCCGTGACAGGAGGGGCCTCCTCTTCTTCCTCAGCTGGCGGATCCATGCCCCGCGGTGGGCCCATCATTGGTGGGGTGAAGTTGTCCCTGCACGGGAAAAGGGACTGAACCACCCCATCCAGAAATGAGGGCTCCAGGGTCTCGGCCACCGGGGGACCAAAGGGGCGCAGTTTGTTGCGTGCCGCCTTATATGGTCTCCCGTAGGGGTCGTTGTCGAGACCCTCCAGCAGCTCCGCTCTCGACGAGTCTCTGGCGGCGGTGATAGCCCGATCGAGGACCATTTTTGCCTCCATGTATACCTCATAGAGGTGGTCCTCGTCGGCCTGGTCCCGTTGACGCCGCCGCCGCCTCCGCGTGTAGGTTCTTCTTGCCTCCACACACGCTGCACGAAGCCCCGCTAGTTCCACCGACCACCAGTACACGGCGCGTTTGGGCAGCGGTCGGCGAGACCGAGGCATGCTGGAGTTGCAGACCTCGGTCAGAGACTCCCTCAGTTGCCCCGCCACGGTGTCCACATCCAGGCCGGCGGAAGGCGGTGACAGCCAGTCCTGGACGAACGCCGCCTCAGCCGCTGCCTCCCTGTCCAGGCGGGCGAGAGCCCATCGTGGGAACGGTGATCGCACCGAGAGGGGCTGCGTCTCTTCGGGGCCACTGGTGGAGATGTCGAAACGCACGTAGCGGTGGTCTGACATAGTCTCCACCAGGTCCACCCGCCAGTTCAACACGCGCGCGGCCAACGCAGGGGTGGCGAAAGTGACGTCCACTATTGAGCCACCCTGCCGCCGCACGCATGTCTGGACGCTTCCTCTGTTCAAGAGAGAGAGTCCAGAGGAGGCTGCCCACATCTCCACTGCCCGCCCACGTGCATCGGTGGCCGGGTTGCCCCAGGTCACCGACTTGGCATTCAGGTCTCCCAGCACGGAGATCTGACGCGGCGCCGCCCTGCCGACCACGGCGGCCAAGACTCCGAGATAGTTCTCAAAGTCCTGAAGAGGGCGGTTTGGGGAGAAATAGACGCCCACAAGGGCCATGTCTCCCCACGCGGCGGCCACGTATCCCGGTCCCCTCTCTAATAGCGAGAGGGGAGGGGAGTCTGTGGAAGACCGCGCCGCTAATGCCACCGAGTCGTCCTCGTCACCCAGCCAGCTGCCGGGGATATAGTAAGGCTCGGCGACCACCGCTACGTTCACCAACCACTCGGCCATGACCTGCACCACCAGGTCCTGGGCCGCTCTGCAGTGATTGGTGTTCGTCTGGAGGATGCGGTAGTTGGCAACCATTATTCCGACATCGTACCTGTCCCCTCAGCTACCGCCGCTGGAGCTACAGCGGCGACGACAACGGCGGCGGTGGCAGGGCGAACCTGCGCCGGCACTATGCCTTTCTTCACAGGGGGCTTGCAGCTCCTGCCCGTCATCCTGTGGTCCGCGGGGCGGCCACTGGCAGCACACGCCGCGCAGTGTGGTGCGGTGGCGGCGTGGCAAGCGGCACTCTTGTGTCCCTCCTGTCCACATTGGAAGCACGTGTCTCCCCAGTCGAACTTGGACGGACACGTGGCTCGGGTGTGGCCGAACGCGAAGCACTTGAAGCAGCGAACAGGCTGGTCTTCAAGCGGCCGGACCACAGCCGTGCTGAACCCTACAAGCAGCCGTCCCTTGGTTGCAGCAAGGACGGCCCCAGCCGCGGCGACTGGGCACTCAACGCGGATGACGCCCATGCCGCGGCGGCCGGGCCTGATGGCTCCACCCTTCACCGCGCCAGCGTCGCAGCCTCCAGCCGCCGCGACGGCCGCCACCACATCCTCTTTGGTGACCGAATCATCCAGATTGGCCACCTCCAACGCTGCGGTCTTAACGGGCCTGATGACCGTTGCCGCATCCGCAATGACCTCTTTCAACTTTGTTGCGAAGAGGTCCGCATTTGCGCCGCGCTGATCCCCCGAGAACTCGAAAATTCGGGCCCCGGTTAGGGTTAGGCGGCACGTGATGTTGCTGATCCCCAGCCGAGAAGGATCAGCATTGGTACGAGCCCGTCTTAGGACGGACTCATACGTCTCACCCTTTCCCACGGCCTCCGGGGTGATGGTCACCACGACGGCCGCGGTTTTGGGAGGAACCAGCTTTCTCCCGCCGGTTGGGGCCCCTTTGGCTGCAGGACTAGTCGCAGCGGTCTTGGGGGCCGACTTTTTCTCCTTTTTTCCCTTTCCTCTCCTGGCCACTTCCGTCCACGACTGGTTGGACGGGGTGGTGGAGGGAAGAAGGGCGTCTTCCTCCTGCGAGTTCTGGGGAGCTGCTGCTGGAGTAGCAGACGACCCAGACGCTCTCTCCGCGCTTGTGGTGGGTGTATAAGGAGCCGCCAATGACTTCTTGCCCTTTCCTTTGCCCTTTGATACTGGGCCTGCTAGAGGCGCAGGTTCCGGCTCCCTCGGTGGTGGACTCTTGTCCGCCGCTAGCGGCGGGCGGAGCCGCCTTTCCGGCAAGAGCCGGTCCTCAATGCCTGCGAAGCAGGCTCTGATGAAGGCCCTCTCCTCCATGACAACCCCGCGGATTGTTGCCTCAAGGCTGGCAGGGGAGGAGAAGCAGCCTCCTTCCACCGGACCTGGGGCAGATTGGGCAGGGGTGGCCGTGGCCTCAGCTAGCTTCTGGTGTAGCTGGCTGACCTCTGTCTGCAGGCGATCCACTTTTGCCTGCAGCTGCCGTGTCTCGTCCGTGGCCGTCCGCTTCACCAGTTCCAAAACGATGCCGTGCATGCTGGCGGCCCGGCATTTGAGGGCCTTCTGGAAGGTCCCCTTCAAATTCGAAGACTTTGAGGCGACCTCCAGGACCTCCTCCTTATCCTCTTGCGCCATTCGCTCTAGTTCTGCCAGGGAGTGGTCAGCATACAGTACCTTGGATGCACCATAGCCGGCCCTCGATCTGGCAACTTGCGCCTGCTGCTCCTTGGCGGCGACCCTCTCCTCCAGGTCTAGTTGGAGTTGCGCCCTTTTTGCTAGGTGTAGCTGGCGCTCGGCGTCCACCAAGCCCACATCGTGGGTAGAAGGCGCAGTAGAAGCCGAAGCCTTTTTAGATTTCGACTTCTTCTTCGCCCCACCTCGAGTCGACTCCGAGGAGCCCTCGGACCTCTTCCGCTTGAAGCGGTCGCTTTCGGCCCCCGACGTGTCCATAATGGAGTCATCGGAGTCCGACAACTCGCCTGGCCTACTGAAAAAGCTGGCCGCAGATGGTGTGCGGTCAGCTTCCGACGCCAAAGCGCCGCCGGCGTGGCTCTGAGAAGAGCCGTTGGATTGGCCCTGAGAAGGGCCGTTGGGTTGGCCCTGAGAAGGGCCGTTGGGTTGGCCCTGAGAAGGGCCGTTGGGTTGGCCCTGAGAAGGGCCGTTGGGTTGGCCCTGAGAAGGGCCGTTGGGTTGGCCCTGAGAAGGGCCGTTTGAATCGCCCTGGGAGGAGCGATTCGACATAAAACGCCCAGAGGCGTCACGCGTGGGTTTGCTCGTCATATTCGCAGACGACCGCATTTTTGTCTGCGAATCACAGCGCACTTTAGCCGCCGGTCTGCCAATCCGTTACGGTGGTCAGACACGGCGTTGCCCGGGGGAAACTGCGAGGAAGTATGCGCTGTGGGGGATCCCCCAACCTAACCTAACCTAACCTAACCTAACCTAACCGATAACTTTGCATCCAGGTGACGCATTCGGAAGCTGTTTTCAGCTGAATCGATCTCAAATAGGTTCCATCCTACTATCTGACTGTTCTAAATTGACATTTACGCGAAAAAATTTTTTTTTCGTCTGGGACTTAGAAAAAATTTCAATATTTTCCTTAAGAAAACCTAATTTAATTTTTATCTCAATATTTTCTCACTAAATTCAACTCAGATTTAATTTTAATATATACTTACCTGCCTTACCTGTATTCTGGTGCGCGTTCCGCGTGCCCGAGTCCCGTTCGGTAGTTGTAATTCCCGGTTTTCACGAAATTTTCAGTCGAAAATCACGTTTTTTGACTGAAACTCAAAATTTTTCTTCTGAAATAATTCCAAAAGCTGCATAGGTCGCTAGCCCGCGCGGAGACGCGTCTTGCGACACCTCGTACGTGCGCCTAGCTAATATAAAAAAGGCAAAAAATTACCCTATCCTCACTGGCCAGGTAATCATTTCAGTTTTAGCAAAATTATAAGTTTCAGTTTTTAGCTCTTCAAGCCTCTTACACACCTTTAGGCAATAGGAATACATTAATTCGGCGGTATCAAGGCCTAGTCACCTTGAACGCATATTAATTATTGTCTTAACAATACCTGACTGACGAAAGTCCTAGCTATAGGACTCGTATTATTTACACTTTTATTTTACTACTGGCCGATCCCCCCTTTACAGGGATTCGGTACAGACACTCGTGTCCACTGGCAATTTAGTCGTTCCGCAGTCCCGAACCTTCGATCGCTCTAAAATGTTCGGAATTAGGACACCAGTTAATAAGACAAAGGTCTCGGAGGAGAGCTCGGACACGGGGAGGTCACGACCGGCACAAGCTGGCCCGTCGGTGAGGCGTAGTATCGGAGAGTGGGAGGCTGATAGACCGAGTTCTGGACAGCCCCTCAAAACAGCAACACCTCCGAAGACGGCCCCGCTGTCTACCCCCCCTAAAGCTAAGTCGAAACCAACGTTCTCCAGTCAGAACAAATTGGAAGGACCGAACCAGCTGGAGAGAACTGAAGAGAACTCGCCGCAAAAAGCTCAACCCGTGAGGTACTTGAATCGAACCACGGAGGCAAAGGCATGTCTCTCCAAAGCAAAAATCCAACTTCTGAGTTCCCGAAACCTAAAAAAGGAGATAAAAGACGAGATTACAAAAGCAGTGGAAAGACTTTACCAGCTGGTAATGGAGGCTGAAACTGAAAAAACAAGGGGAACCGAAGAGGGTGGCAAGTTGGAAACCCAAAAGGAGCCCACACCGACAGCGGGTGAATCGACGGAGCTGATGCAGAACCTTATAGTGGGCCTCAGGGAGCACAAACATGCATTGCAAGAGTGCCAACAGCATACCCAGGCTCTGTCGGAGCATCTCCAGCAGGCTCCTCGCTACGTCGCAGGCCAAAGTCCAACTTTCGCGGAGATAGCTGCCGGTCCGAAGCAGCACATCCAAGAGCCTCTTCACTCGGTAATTGTATCATCTGTGAATGATCAAGACACCGGTGAAGAGGTAATTGAGAAGCTCAGAACGGCGGTCGATGCCAGAAACGAGGGCACCAGGGTGGAACGGCTGCGCAAAGCGAGGGACCAAAAGGTGGTCCTTGGGTTCAAGACAAGAGAGGAGATGACCAGAGTGACTGAAAGGATTAAGAAAGCGGGCAACCTGGTTGTTGCAGAAATGAGGAACAAAGACCCGCTGATAATCATCAAGGATGTCCTCTCCTGCCACTCGGATGCGGAAATTACCGAAGCGCTGCAAATCCAAAACACCCACCTAATCGGAGACATACCTGTGGAGGATCTGAGGTTGGGGGTGAAGTACCGTCGTAGGACGAGGAACCCCCACATGTGCCATGTCATCCTGCAGGTGTCTCCGACGGTATGGCAGAGGCTAACGATTGCGGGTCGCGTGCACATAGACCAACAGCGAGTGCGAGTGCAGGACCAGTCGCCACTGGTGCAGTGCACTCGCTGTCTGCGCTACGGCCATAGCCGTAAACTGTGCACGCAGCCCGCCGACCTCTGCACTCATTGTGGCGACCCTCACTTGCGAGTGGACTGTCCGTCACGGCAGGCAGCGGAGGCACCAAAATGCCACAATTGCGTATTGGCCAAAGGAGACAGGAGTGACCACAACGCCTTTGAGAGTGAGTGCCCAATACGCCTTAAATGGGACGCGTTGGCGCGCCTGTCGGTGGCGTATTGCTGAAGTCCATCCAGCGTTTCCCGGAATCAAAAACCACAACGGTACTGTGTTCAAAATTAAAGTGCAGATACTCAAAACAACAAACAGTTTTAGAAACAAAATAAATCGCAATATTAAACAAGCAAATTGGAGTCAACTTCGTGAGAAGTTGGACCAATTAAAAACAGATACCAAATTAAATTCATGCAAAATTCAAAACAAACTTACTTTACCGTTGTGGTCAAACGTGCTCGTTGTTATGAAGAAGCAGGACATCTTGGGAAGCCGCATCCGAAGCGCTGCACCAGTCCGGAGTGCACAGATTGTCAAACAGTACCTAAAACAAAGAGAAGCACATAACAAATTAGAGCTAAAAACTGTGTCGAGAATAGCAGCTCTGAGTCTGCCAAAATTAAATAAATATAAACAAGGAAAATTTGTTATTACATTAGTATTAAAAATTGATAGAATAGAAAATAAACGTATAGAATAAGAAAAATGTCTATATGATATATTGAATTATATTAGCATAGCCATTACTATAAATATAGTAGAGAAAATATAGATAAAAAATATCATAGATTTTATTATACATTAGCATAGGTAGACTAAAAACAAAACAAATAAAAACAAAACAGAAAAATACAAAAAAAATAAAGAAAAATTAGAGCGTATTATAAGGTAATATAATAAGGTATACTATAAGATAAGATTTACTATGTAGACTATGTTTAGATGTTTATTGTTAGAAAATAAGAAATATAAGAACTGCTCGAATTAAGACATTCCTTAGAAAAACAGCAAGAAGGGTCGCGAAAGCTTCCACGGAACTCTCCATTTCGTAAAACGGGACTGACTTATAAAACAATATAACAAAATGAATGAATTTAAATAAGAAATACTGCAAAAAAAAGGTCTCTGATCATGTCAGAGGGACACTGAGCAAAGGCAGGAGTGGGTTTTAGCCGGTAAGAGTCCGGCACTGCCCAGACTGGCTCACCAGTGAGTCAGTCTGGGCGTCCATGAGGATTTCCCCTCCTGCCAATAAAAAAAAAAAAAAAAAAAACCTAACCTAACCTAACCTAACCTAACCTAACCTAACTACCGATTAGCCTTGCTAAAAATAAGCATCTCCTAAATATGTGCGAAAAACTTATTATATCAGAGGAACTCCATGCATGGATACGTGGTATGAAGACGTACACCAAACCTTCAGCCATCGAAAGTGACGAAGAATGATTTATATTGTTTTTATTGTGATTCTTAAAATAAACCATTTATTAAAGTACATTATATGTTTAATTTCTCTAGACCTAAAACCTAATAAGTCGGTGCCCTTTGTAACTTATATTTTTTTATGATAAAATGGACCACCTCAGAAATGTTAAAATACTGTTTAACACTAATTCAATGTATTCACTTTTACCACAAATACTCACTATAACGATATTATTTGAATAACATAGGTATGTTTGTCCTTAAAACTTAAATATTGAATATCTCGAAAGTGACAATTTCGTACTTATTGGATTTGAGCAATATACCCTCGATATAATGTTGTTCATAGCTGTCCTACATCTTAGTGTAAAACATTATTGTATATATATAATCTAGTCTTTTAAATATAATTATTCGAACTGAAAACTGTTTTATTATCTTCTGACATCTGGTAAAGTCTCAAGAATTTCTCTCCGAGCTACAACAGCGCGTAAAATGGCGGCGATCCAGTGGCCAATCTATCAAAGTTGGAGATGTAGTCGTAATCAAGGACGATCATCTGCCGTCAATGAAATGGATTTTGGGAAGAGTGGAGAAGCTTTTCGTCGGACCAGATGGTTTATGCAGAGTTGTAGATATAACCACAAATAAAGGAGTCTTCCGACGAGCCCTAAATAAAGTCTGCATCTTGCCAATTGACGATCCAGAGGCTGGAACGCGCGCTGCTAACTTCACACAGCACATGTGGCCGGCGCGGCAACCGCGACCTCTAGTGAGAAAAGAGAGAACGAAAACCACCGGCCGTCGATACGCACATGCTCTGTTGTCGGTCCAGTAAAATTATTGTAACTTGATTATTAAACAAGTAGGTATTCCTACTTACATCGCATTTTTATGTGCATGAAACCCATATCCTGCACAGCCGTTAATCGTATTATCAAACGCAATGTACCTATTTAATTGTATTTTAAATAAGTCAAGACTTTATTTATTTGATGTCTATATCTATTAAAGTTTTTTGTTCCTACTCAAAGTATTAATAGAATTTTTTCATTGATGTCATTGATCTATAAAAAAGCATGCAAAATAACACCGAGACCAACTAAGAATATTGTTTAGTGTCGTTATTTGGTTATTTCGATTGTTTAGTACTTCTAAAGTCAATTGAGTAAATGATAATAATTAAAAGGTACATCTACATTAGTAATTATTAGTAACATGAGTAATTTTGACCATAATTTGCTTGTTTTCAGACTTAAAATGCCTTTACAAAATGCGGGAATGAACAAACTAAAGAATATTTCTAGAAGACTGTTTGAGGACACACCAGATGATAGAGAAGAATATAAAAAAAGAATTTGTCATGGTATTCAGACTAAATTTGTCCATTTAGAAAGCTCAAATAACAAACCAACGATACACCAGACCTCAATGATCATTGTGAATTAACGCGCAATAAAGATGACGATAGCCAGAATACAAATGAAGATATTATTGGCCACAATCTTGGATTTGATGTCTTTCCCCAAGAATCCATACTCAAACATTGCCAGGTTCCGGAGCAGATTAATAATACTACCTTATTTAAAACAGTAACGGCTCGGCTACGAGCCAGGTGATGCGACTTGCGGCGCGTCTTGCAAATCAAACAAATAATTATAGCAAATTGTTCAGATCGTGTCACGATTGCTATATTTCTTTGACGCACAAGATGCGCCGCAAGTGGCATCGCCTGACTTGTAGTCGACCGGCTATATTAGATTCTTACCTTGTAATATCAAACTAAGAATACTATTCAGAATACACTACTTTCCACTATTTGCTCCAAAAATCGTTAAAGAACTAAAAAATCACTGTCTTGTCCTTGTTTCTCTCTTGATCACCCAGCTAAGATTATTACTGCATGAGTTAATACTATGCATCTCTTTTTCTTCTTATGTTATTTAAAATAATTACTTATTTTAGGATGAACAAATTTATGTCGATGAATACTTACCTCCAAATGAACAACATCATGCAGAAAGAAGAAATTCCAGGTCATCTATCTCCAGTCGTGCATCTCCACGTGATTTTTCGCCTGCGTCTGATGATGACCCAAGTTACTTACCATTGAAACCATCCACCGCATACCGTCGACGGTCAGAGTCATCTTCTTCCTCAGACTCATCATCGAGTACTTCTTCATCTAGTTCCTCTTCCTTGTCAAGTTCTTCGTCTTCATCGAGTACTTCTTCTGAATATCCTTCGACCAAATAAGCAGTGTCCATCGTTGGCGACATTGGCTTCTGCCGCTGTAGACAAAATCTCTACAAACCAACCTACTAGTAACAGTAATGATTGTAATGAAGATGGGCAGAGTACTGTCACGCATTCCTTAGAATCAAATAATGTAACGTCAGTTTCTGGGCCAGCCAGTATTAACATATTGAACCCTATCGTAGATGAAGGCAAGAGGAATAGTTGGAAAAAAGCAGAGGTATTAATAAAAAAAAGACAGCTCAGACTCGTAAGTTTAGGAAAACCACACGTATCTTTATCATCAAAAATTGTTGCGGAAAGGGCAATGAGTAGACCCTGTAATGAAAAGTGCCGGCTTAAAAGTCGTGATATTATTTCTGAAGAAGACCGCAAAAAATTATTTGACGCGTTTTGGAACCTGGGCTCATTAACACAACAAAGAGATTATATAGCTATGAATTTAGCTAACATATTTCCTAAATATCAGTATAAAAGGCTTAATAATAACAGGAAACCAAAGAAAGCATTTCATTTCGAGGTAAATGGGAAAAAAAACTAAGAGTGTGCTTAATAAAAAAATTTAAACTCTTGGTATTGGCGATCGACCTATTAGAACAGTGTTAGACAAGAAGAACGAGCAAGGTATAGTGGTCCCTGAACAAAGGGACACAGTAATAAAAAAAGAGAGAAATTAATTGAAGTACGACGTCAATCAATAGTATACCTCGAATCGAAAGTCACTATTTACGCAAATTTCAAGAGAATTTATTGACGGAAGAAAGACGCTAGCAGATTTACACAGGGATTTTTAATATGCTGGCCCGTAGGTTTGCTCGATGTACCAAAGAACTTAAACTGACACTTTTTAGGGCATAATGGTGCCGATTCCCTTGTTCACAAACTAAACTAAATTTAATTTCAGTGCATCTTTTTCTTTCTATTTCATTAAGAAAAGGACAGAAGATAAATTTTAGTTTAGTCCTGTCAAATTAATCAGCGCTTGACGTAAATTGACGTAATTTTAGTCGGCAAGTTTTTAATCACGTCTAAACTTGAGTGACAGGCGCTGATTAATTTGACAGGACTAAACTAAAATTTATCCTCTATCCTTTTCTTAATGAAATAGAAAGAAAAAGATGCACTAAAATTAAATTTAGTTTAGTTTGTGAACAAGGGAATCGGCACCATTGTCAGTCTTTTTACTCGAGCGGCCTGTGGGTTCGGTATACGCAACGTGCCTACAACGCCCTTCGTATTCAGTATAATAATTCTTTCAGAATGCTGTTGGGGTTGCCGCGGCATTGTAGTGCGTCGCACATACAGGCACACTGGGTGGGAATAGTTACAGGGAAATTGTGAAAAAAAGAAAAATATTATAATTTATGTACTAACACATTATATGGATTTTTCTGTCCGAAATAAATGAATAATAATAATAACCCCACCGCCGTATCTCTACGTTGACGTCGTGGTGGGGTTTGCGCGCTCCAAACTCTAGGTCTGTGCCGGTAGAGTTTACTTTGCCGGAACAGGTCTAGGATGAGGAGCCAGACCAAGAGAGATACAAAAACCCGCAGGGCAGCATGTGGCAAGCTGATGGGCAGTAGCGACCCCATGGACCCTATCCCCCGGGAGAAGTCTTGTTCCTCGCCTCTGGCTTGCCTTCATTGGCCGGCTGGAGTGAACACTGACGAGGAACAGAGCTCCCATCTCATTCTTGCTTTAATTGGCCGGCTTGAGTGGAGATTCGCAAGAATAAACGTGCTTGGAGGAAGGAAGTATTTTAGTAAGTGCTCGTAGGGATCTTGACCATCTTCCGGACTCTGGGATTGTTCTGAAAGCCGTGGAATACCTCTCCACTCCTCAAGCACCTCAGGACATGTTGCCCCCTTGTCGCTACGACACTTTGTACTAGCGACCGTTTTCGGGGGCCCATTATTGAGTGTGCAAGTCACCCCCTGCCCTTTTATCCGTGTGCATTTAAAACATTGATCAGGCAGGGGCCATAGTCTTTCCATAGTTCCAGTTAACCAATCCATTATAGTCACCCAAATCCATAGCCTAATATTTTTTGTTTCCATGTTCTGCAATAGTCCTACACCAACCGGGGGTTGTCCTTGGGTGCACTTCTATGGTGCATACAGGGATAATCGTTGGTTGGTGCCTCAACACTTATTAATGTCTAAGGGGCCTCTGCGAGTTGGCTTCGGCTCCTCGTACGCCTTCCAAAGGACCGGGATCCATGGTCCCGAGATTTGTTAAAATATAGAAAAATAATAATAATAATATAAAGTAGAGTGCATCGAAAAAAATATTCAATTTGTACAAATACATATTTATAGAAAAGTTTTTAATACGGAGTTTAACTTCAGTTTTTTCATACCCAAAAAAGATCAATGTGATGTTTGCACAGCGTACAAGATTGCAGATGTACCTAAAAGAAAATTTGGAAGATAAATATCATAATCATTTAAAAGAAAATGATGAAAGTAGAATAGAGAAGGAAAATGATAAGAAAATTAATAAGTAAATGCATTGTGTCTTGTTATGACTTGCAGGCGGTTATGACCGTGCCTAAAGGATAAATATCAATCTTTTACTATAAAAGTAAATTGAATTGTTATATTTCACTATTTCTGAACTGGGAAGAGATCACATTGAATGCTTTTTTTGGACAGAAGTAGAAGGTCAACGGGGAGTCAATGAAATTCGGACGTGTGTGTTAATATATATAGAAAAAATGTCCATAATAAATTCAGTGGACCAACAATTTAGCATGTATATGGAACCCATCTCTTGCACTAATAATATAGCTATAACCTTTATCGCTGGGTCCGGAGCTAGTGTTTAATAATTGCGTTAGCCGGCGTTTGCACGGACTTAATAAAATTGCTGCGATTTTTTTAGGTGCACTATATTTTCAACGCTCTGCTTAGCGCCGAGAGTTAAAAATCCAACAGTGTACTTCTGAGACGCATTAGCGCTGGGACGAGAATGCGTCTCAGCGCGTTGGATTCTCAATGCTCGGCTAAACACCGAGAGTTAAAAATCCAGTGCGGAATAAAATACCGCCGCGATTTTATACGTCCGTGCGAACGTCGGCTTAGCGTGTCTAACATTTTTAGGAAATTAAAATGGGTATTATTTCGCGTTCGATAAATTACATGCCATATTTCGCCAACCCGCCTTGAGCAAGTGTGGTGATCAATGCTCGCGCCTTCTCTGTATGAGAAGAGGCCTTTGCCCTGCAGTGGCACAATAATAGGCTGGCGCAATATTTTATTAGTTTTGAGATACTACTTTATTGGTTTCATATGTCTAGTTTACAGTTCTATGATACTAGTTTACTATTTTTGACCAAGGTATTTATCCAATATTTTGATATTGGATTAGTTTAAAGTTTTGAGATAAGTACTGTTCCCAACAGCATCAAAATTAGGTGAAATCATCAATCAGTATAGAATGGTACCCAAAAGTGGGGAGAAACAAACAAAGAATAAAATAATTAGAACACAAATTTAACACCTATCGTGTCCATATCAGAATCAGTATATTTATTTTGTATGTTTAGGTACTGAGAATTTCTGGCTTAATCTACATAATTACATGTACAATATGTTACTGGTATTTTAATTACATAAATATCATCTGTGTCTCGCCGCGATTAAAACTTTTTGGAGATTAGATACTCTTGATAAAAGGCAGTTAAACGGGCGTCATTGTACAGTAGTCAGTGTCGCTATGAGGTCGCTACTCCCGCTGCTCGTGATCATCGCCGTCGCGGAGTGCGTGCGTGCCGACCGCTACCACCCAGCGGACCCCGCTGGCCGTGCGGCTGCCGCCAACCGCGTCGAGACCGATTCCGCCTTTTGGACGCAGGAGGCGCAGGCGGCCATTGACGCACGCCTCGCGCACCAGGAGAGCATCAAGAAAGCGCGCAACGTAGTGATGTTCCTAGGCGACGGCATGTCCGTGCCCACGTTGACTGCCGCACGCACGCTGCTCGGCCAGCGACGCGGTGCCACCGGCGAGGAGGCCAAGATGCATTTTGAGACTTTTCCTACGACTGGGATGGTCAAGGTAAATTTAATTTTATCGCGGGTAGCTTCTTTTCTCCTTCCTTGTAATGATTCCATGTAAAACTCATGATCAGGAATTTTGATTACCCATATTTCAGACATACTGCGCGAATGCCCAGATCGCAGACTCTGCGTGCACGGCTACCGCGTATTTGTGTGGAGTTAAAACTACGTATGGTGCTATAGGAGTAAATGCGGGCGTGCAGCGCAGTGACTGCGAGGCTTCCACGGACGCCGCCAGCCACGTGCAGTCCATCGCCGAGTGGGCGCTGGCGGACGGCCGCGACGCAGGTCGGTGCTCTTTACACCTTTATTACCTACTAGCTTTTGCCTAGGACTTCGTCTGCGATCCAGGATGAAAAATTGTGTCCTTTTCCAGGTCAAGCGTGAAAGCGTAACAAACGAACAAACAAAATCACTTTCACATTTATAATATTAGTTAGGATTCGATCAATACCTCATTTTAAGGAATATAATGTAATCAATCTTTCACGTGTAGCGCTTAGTAGGTATTCAATTGAAACTCGCACGACCACAATAGAAACTGGTTTTGTCGACTGAAGAATAATATACAAAATGACAGATAATAATAATATAATAGGCAACTCGTTTCTGTGGTTGTCATACTACGCGTGCTGATTATAGTTTACTGTATGTAATGATCATGATATAAAAACTTTTTTACGGAAACGGAAGTCGGTGTCTTTGGTTTTTAGGGTTCCGTTGCCAAATGGCAAAAAACGGAACCCTTATAGATTCGTCATGTCTGTCTGTCTGTCTGTCTGTCTGTCCGTCCGTATGTCACAGCCACTTTTTTCCGAAACTATAAGAGCTACGCTATTGAAACTTGGTAAGTAGATGTATTCTGTGAACCGCATTAAGATTTTCACATAAAAATAGAAAAAAAAACAAATAATTTTGGAATTCCCCATACTTAGAACTGAAACTAAAAAAAAAATTTTATCAATCCCATACGTGTGGGGTATCTATGGATAGGTCTTCAAAAATGATATTGAGGTTTCTAATATCATTTTTTTCTAAACTGAATAGTTTGCGCGAGAGACACTTCCAAAGTGGTTAAATGTGTGTCCCCCCCCGTGTAACTTCTAAAATAAGAGAATGATAAAACTAAAAAAAATATATGATGTACATTACCATGTAAACTTCCACCGAAAATTGGTTTGAACGAGATCTAACAAGTAGTTTTTTTTTAATACGTCATAAATCGTAAACCGCAATTTACCTTTCATTCAATGTTACTTGCTGCTACGGAACCCTTCATGGGCGAGTACGACTCGCACTTGGCCGGTTATTTTTTATTTTCGTTATTTGCCACCGACTTCCGAATTTTAAATAATTTTTCACTTTTTTGTTTGTTTGTTGTTTTTTTTTCATTTCTCGCTTTTTAGTGTGTCAGTTTGTAATCTTATCTTATCTTAATATATATAAATTACGTGTCACGTTGTTTGTCCGCGATGGACTCCTAAACTACTTAACCGATTTTAATCAAATTTGCACACCGTATGCAGTTTGATCCAACTTGAAAGATAGGATAGGTAGGGTAGGTAGGGTAGGTAGGTAGGTAGGGTAGGTAGGGTAGGTAGGGTAGGTAGGGTAGGTAGGGTAGTCAGTGATAAAGATGGTCCACCCCAAACATTTATATGGCAAAACAACGTTTGCAGGGTCAGCTAGTAATATATAAGTAACAATAACCTAATGTCAACTGCTCATAACCTTTTCAGATTCAGATTTATTTTGCCAACAATGTAGGTACAGGTATAAGATGGTACATCACTAAGTTTTTACCCGATTGCCTCAGAAGGAGGGTAATGTTTTTCCGCTACATTCTACCTTACGGCCATGCAAAGTCGTAAAAACTAAAAAATACAGTTTTCAAATAAATCATGCAGTCGTAAAAACTAACAATACAATTTTTATCTAAATTAACAATATTAATAATTAAGTCATTTTGATATATAAATTCTCGTATATGTCGTTTATATTTTTTTATAGTTATATATTTTTATCGTTTAAAAAGTCTTTTATACAATAATAGCATTTTTCTAATAATAATGCAGTCAGCTTAGGTTTAAATCTTCGTATAGGGTGTTGTTTAAAACTGTGCGGAATTTTATTGTAAATTATAGGCCCCATTGCCATTATATTTTTCCTAAGTAGTGCTGTTTTGTAGTTGCCTGTATGTAATAAATTTTAAATTGTGTTCTAATAGGACCCGAACGTTTCCTAATATTGACTAGTGACGGAAATAAAAAAATCATCTGAACAAAAATTGCTACTTCTAAAATATATAACGACGGGAAGTTCAGTATTTTCAGTGACTTAAACATAGGCACACAGGTGTCTGTAGTTTTTAGATTCGACATAGATCTTATGCAACGTTTTTGGGCCTTAAAAATCTGTTCCCTATCACTACCCAAAAATTCCAAATTCCAAAATATTGATTATCCCGAAGCAGGGACGTTAATCGTTGAAGAGTTCGGGTACTTCACCATCGGCTCCATTTCTCCATATGCATTGTGACGAGCATAAAATTGCTTGGCAACCATATTTAAGTAATCGAATCGCAACCCGTGAAATACTTATTATTAGAGATGCGCCGAACGTTCGGCCGAATATTCGTGTTCGGTACATTCGGCATATTTTTCATGTTCGTATTAGGTCGAATATTCAGTTGATTTGCCGAATAGTTACCGAATATCTGAATTATTGGTAATATTAAAAAAAGCGGCCAAGTGCGAGTCGTACTCGCCCATGAAGGGTTCCGTAGCAGCAAGTAACGAAAAGTTTACGATTTATGACGTATTAAAAAAAAACTACTTGCTAGATGTCGTTCAAACCAATTTTCGGTGGAAGTTTACATAGTAATGTACATTATATATTTTTTTTAGTTTTATCATTCTCTTATTTTAGAAGTTACAGGGGGGGGGACACACATTTTACCACTTTGGAAGTGTCTCTCGCACAAACTATTCAGTTTAGAAAAAAATGATATTAGAAACCTCAATATCATTTTTGAAGACCTATCCATAAATACCCCACACGTATGGGATTGATGAAAAAAAAATTTTTGAGTTTCAGTTCTAAGTATGGGGAACTCCAAAATTATTTGTTTTTTTTCTATTTTTGTGTGAAAATCTTAATGCGGTTCACAGAATACATCTACTTACCAAATTTCAACAGCATAGTTCTCATAGTTTCGGAAAAAAGTGGCTGTGACATACGGACGGACAGACAGACAGACAGACAGACAGACAGACAGACAGACAGACAGATAGACAGACAGACAGACAGACAGACAGACATGACGAATCTATAAGGGTTCCGTTTTTTAACGGAACCCTAAAAGAACATTTTATGAAACAGTAAGGTTAACTAATTAAGTAATTACTAAATAAGTGTGGTTTATTGTGAAAGGTGTACATAATTATTTGTAAATGAAAGAAACACTACTTTTTGTACCAATTATTTATTGACAAAATAAAAAAAGATTCATTTGAAATAAAATTTAAGTCAAATAAACTTCTGCTTTTTTTGCAAATGATAAATTAAAATAAATTAATTTCTATGAAATTAACAATGAATAAATATATCTTCCGTAACAAATACTAGTTCACAAATGAAAAAAAAAATACAAAGATGAAACTTTAACAATCACCATTAGTAGGTAATTGAAGTTTTAATCAAATTAAGTTTTTTTGCCGAATGACAATGTTAGCAAAATAAAATCTGATTCTCAGGATTACTATTATGTCCTTTAATAATCATATCGCAAAATTGAACCGAATGATTGGGCCTAATATTCGGTTCGGTACATTTTGGACTGAATATTTTGCCGAACATTCGTATTCGGTCGAAGCTACATTCGGCACATCTCTACTTATTATTGAGTAGTTCCGGTGGCCATCTGTGGTCTTCATCATCAGTTCCACTTCACCGAATGGTGCTTTCCGAGAGCAACTCCAGCAGATAAAATACAACCCATTTTACTCGCTGCTAATGTACCTTTGAATAGGTGAAATAATTTTTAAATCGGCTATGTAATTTTTGTGTCTGTCCATTACAAACAAACACAAAAAATCATAGATAGCAGTGATAGCCAAGTTGTGTGACCGTCGGACTGCCGAGTCATAGGTCTCAAGTTCGAACCCAAGGCACGTACTTCTGACTTTTCGGATTCATGTGCGTATTGAAATTTGAAGTGTGAAGAAAAACATCGTGAGGAAACCGGCATGCCTGAGAGATATTTCTCGACGGCATGTGAAGCCAAGTCAGAGGCCTAGGGGCGCCTTTAAAACTCTGACACCAGATTAGGCACTAATCACACGAAAAGAAAGAAGACAAAAAATCTTTTCTCTTTATAATATAAGTTTAGATTTATTGACCGAGCGAGCGTAGCGAGCAAAGCGTCTCTGGATCAGGTCTGGCAAAATTTGCTTTCGTGTGTCAGTTTGTACGTACTCGTCTACAGGTCGTATTTTACAACCGATCTGGACGAAATTTGGTGTACAGGTTTAACGATTTTTTTGTAATTTTTAGTCGTCGGGGATTTTTGATTGAAGGGCTACTTCCTACAAAATGGGGCAAAAAGGGTGATATCTCCGCCTTATGAGATCTGATTTCGACGGTTCTTTTTTATTTGAAAGGTAGTAACTCTATGTTGGTCTCAAAAAAAATTGGTGAATATCTGATGAGGATCTTCGGCATGATGTGCAGAATAGCTTCTCAAAATGCAGTAAATTGCTCACTATTTAATAAAACCTATTAGTTAATTTTTCTAGCTGGCCTACATATTTTTACTCATAATTTTTTTGGTTAGGGTTCCGTAGTAAACAAGGAAACCTTATAGTTTCGTCATGTCCGAATTTGACATAGGTATACATATTAATTACACCGAAAAAGTGGTAAAACAAAATTATGAAAAACATTTTTTTTTAGGATACACGTAAAGTGATGATGTTTTTTTTTATTTTTTTATCCCATAGTGTGGGGTATCATTGGAAAGGTCTTACAAAAAAATTATGAGTTTGTGAAAACCATTTTTGGATTCAGGGATCCGTTTGCAAAATATTAAGCTTTAAAGTGCTAATTTTTGTTAGAGTCAAGTGTCCCCCCTCCTGCCAACTAAATGGTTGGTTTTGGATGTGTGAAAAAAATCACAGCAGTAGTTTATATAACGAAATTAAAAGGAAAACTATCACAGCTAAGTAGGCTTTACTAGTTATCGAGTAATAATCGACTAACTTAAATTTGCAGTTGCAAAAACATGTTTTCCCATACATTCCGTATGGGAGAACATGTTTATCAACTACAAAGTTAAGTTTGTTTTTGGGATAAATTCACCCCAACTACGGAACCCTTCATTGTGCGTGGTCCGACACGCACTTGGCCGGTTTTTTTTTAGGGTACTGTAGTCAACAAGAAAACGATATAGTTTCGCCATGTCCGTCTGACTGTCTGTCTGTCTATCCGCGGTTTAGCTCAGAGAATCTTAGTATAAGAAAGCTGTAATTTGGCGTGTGTACCTATACATTAAACACGCCGGCCGACAAAGTAGTAAAAAAAATCATGATATATATTTGTTTTTAGGGTACCACCCCTTCCTACACGTAAAGTGGGGATGATTTCCTATGTTATGGAGTGTTGTGTGGGTGTGTGTTAACTATTTTTTGACTCATTTTGACTTAGGAATCCGTTTGCGAAATATTAAGATTTAAAGTGCTATTTTTAGGGTTCCGTTGCCAAATGGCAAAAAACGGAACCCTTATAGATTCGTCATGTCTGTCTGTCTGTCTGTCTGTCCGTCCGTATGTCACAGCCACTTTTTTCCGAAACTATAAGAGCTACGCTGTTGAAACTTGGTAAGTAGATGTATTCTGTGAACCGCATTAAGATTTTCACATAAAAATAGAAAAAAAACAAATAATTTTGGAGTTCCCCATACTTAGAACTGAAACTCAAAAAAAAATTTTTCATCAATCCCATACGTGTGGGGTATCTATGGATAGGTCTTTAAAAATGATATTGAGGTTTCTTATATCATTTTTTTCTAAACTGAATAGTTTGCGCGAGAGACACTTCCAAAGTGGTGAAATGTGTGTCCCCCCCCCTGTAACTTCTAAAATAAGAGAATGATAAAACTAAAAAAAATATATGATGTACATTACCATGTAATCTTCCACCGAAAATTGGTTTGAACGAGATCTAACAAGTAGTTTTTTTTTAATACGTCATAAATCGTAAACCGCAATTTATCTTTCATTCAATGTTACTTGCTGCTACGGAACCCTTCATGGGCGAGTACGACTCGCACTTGGCCGGTTTTTTTGTTAAGAGTCAAGTGTTGTCCCCCTGCCAGCTAAATGGTTGTTTTTGGATGTGTGAAAAAAATTACAGCAGAAGTAAGTATATATAACGAAATTAAAAGGATAACTATCACAACTAAGTATGCTTTACAAGTTAACGAGTAATAATCGGCCAACTTACATTTGCAGTTGGAATGCATGGGAGAACATGTTTTTCAACTTCAACGTTAAAGTTTATTCTTGGGATAAATTGATCCCAACTACGGAACCCTTAATTGTTCGTAGGCCACGCGCTTGGCCGGTTTTTAAATTTGAATTTGACCTATTGAACGATGTCATGTTTTTTTGACAGGAAAAAAATAGGTCTTCGCCGTCAAATTATAGAAATGCGTTGGTAGCATAAAATATTTTCTAACGCTAAAATTACAAGCTATCGTTCATGTTTTCTTCCTGCAGGTCTACTCCCTAAATACGAAATATGAAGATTCGGCAAAAGTTACGTGCGGATTAGTTTGAGGCCCGATATAAGAAGAGAATTCTGAAAATTATTTTGAGAATTCTCTAAAACGTTTTACAATAAGGTCACCAGATGGCGCTACTGTAGGTACACCGCTAGATCGCGTTGTCGTTGTTGCTCGCCAAATGGTTAGGTCCCGTCGAAGATTTAACAGTTAGTTTTGGGTTAGTGTATTTCTGTTTTATTATCGTCTTGTCACCACATGCTTTTTAGTAACCTACAGTTGCAGTCGGGTTTTTTTAAGACGGTTAAGTATATTAATTATAGGATTTTATACTGACATGATTATTTTTACTACTAAAGTTCTTTATTTACGGGATATTTACCATGTTTTTTGTCTAAAACGGGATATTTTGTAAAAAAAACAAAATAAGTACATGGTACTTAAGTATCCCGTTTTAAATAACTTTAGTGGTACTTGTATTAATTGTTGTAAAAAAGTTTGTGCTCGCGAGGTCTACTGTTCGCAGAACTACTAGTTATAAAACAAAGTAGCCCACCACGTCTGTCTGTCTGAACGCGATAAACTCAAGAACTACCGAATGTATCTTCGAACGGTTTTCACCAATAGACGGAGTGATTCATGCGGAAGGTTTTAGTGTATAATTTGTTTTTTTTCGAATCAAACGAACTTACCTGTTAAGCGAAGTCTTGATTCTAATTTTATGAACGGCGATCTGTAATATAATCACCCACCCGCCACTAGCTAACAGCCCCAAAGCTGCAATAATTAGTCTATCTAATTCACTTAAAGGTCGAAAGCTTTAGAGAGGTCGAGAAAACATGTGTACACAGCGCGTTATTGTGACTCGCATAGGACATCATAAATTAAAATAAAACACACTCATAAAAACATAAATTAAAAACAAAGTAAAATTAAAATAATAGCAGAAAGTCTTGTACGAGGCCAAAAGGCAGGCCAAAAGGATATTACTGATATCTCAGCATGATGCTGCGACAATTAAACATAAATGTCGCAGCGCTGGTATACTGAAAGGGTCCGCAGTGATGTGAAATAGAATTTTAAAAAATTTGGTATGTGAAACATTAAAATTTTTTCATCAGCTACTTGTCTATGCCTTTAACCGACGTACCTACGCACGGACGTAATAAAATCGCGGCAGGATTTTATCGCTCACTGGATTTCAACCCTCGGTGTTAAGCCGAGCGTTGAGAATCCAACGCGCTGGGACGCACTCTCGTCCCAGCGTGTTGAAAAAACATATTGTTGGATTTTCAGCTCTTTTCAACTCAATTCAATTCAACAATCATTTATTGTCTCTTCACAGCTCTCGGCGCTAAGCAGAGCGAAGAAAATCCAGTGCACGAAAAAAATCGCCGCGATTTTATTACGTCCGTGTTAACGTCGGCTTAGTGTCTGGTATTCTATAGAATCGTTGAGACTCCCTTAAGGCTCTTACAGACCAGCGCGATATCGCGGGCGCGACACGGGTCGTGCTGCCTGTCGCACCTGCGATATCGCGCTGGTCAGTATGAGCCTTTATTTAAGTGTACTTATCTATGGTCGAGACCGTTGAGACAAGTAAAGAGACGCAGACGCCGATACCGACGAAAAATAGTTTGATAAACATTACGACTGTATAATGCTACAATAGTACAGTGAATACTAGACTGAAAAGTGTTTTGTGGTAGTCAAGCATTAGGGAGCGCTAGGAATTTCAAAACCAACTTCAATTTTTAATTCTCTTCGAAATGTGTGTCGTATGTATGACAGGTATCGTGACCACGACACGTATCACGCACGCGTCGCCCGCGGGCGTGTACGCCAAGGTGGCCGACCGCGACTGGGAGTACAACCTGCCCGTGGAACAACACGGCTTCGACACCGAGCGCTGCCCAGACATCGCGCTGCAGCTGGTGCACAAACATCCTGGCAACAAGCTCAAGGTATATAACGAATACTGGTGTGGGGATATTGAAACCATAATAATAATCATTTATTTGTCAGAATATGGTACTTACATTAATTTATTGTCAATGTCGTGTAAGTCAATGGTATCATCACATTCCGCCAAGTGTGGCCTGTAAATATTAGATCCATACATTTATTACAGGATAGAGATTATTAGGTAGTATTCACATTATTGATTGCATAATTACGAATTAAACTCATAAACGCAGTCTGTGTGGCCGCGTCATTTAGAGTCTGACCACGCTTTTTTTTTTGGATGGAAATTATCAAATAACTTCTCTCGCTCTGGGCGGAGCGGGAGGGCGTGTCAGACTCTTACTGACTAAAACCCACCCGTGTTCTTTCGGTCGTTCTGTTGCTGGGGGGCCACGATTTCCCTTTCGGCCTTATTCGCAACCCCAGCAGGCATCGGCCCCAGCGGACCCTATCAATTCTGCTGACATCTCTTTGAGGCGCGCGTAGAAAACAACGCGCCGTCGACCCGGGCCTGGTCCTTATCGGACGGTGAGCTACCCATTGCTCACTGTCCGCAAGCCCGTGCCTGCGGTGGCCAGAAATCGGCTCGCGATTCCCGACGCCCAGGGCGTCTCCTCCTGCGGCGGTAAGGGGCGTGAAGGTGCAAAATTTGCCTCTCCCTCACGCGTTTCACCTTTTCCTTTGCGAGCATTACCGCTTCGCAGAAGGAGGTGACGGCCTGCCATTTTTTTGACTCCACGAGAACATGGCGATGCTCCGCCCAAGCCGGGCAGGCTTCCACCGTATGCTCCACCGTGTCCTCCGGGCGATCCACACAATGGTGACACCCGGGCGTTTCCTCCCGCCTTATCCTGAACAGGCACCTCCCGAAGCAGCCGTGTCTGGTGAGGACCTGCGTCAGGCGGAAGGTGAGGACGCCGTGGCGCCTCTCAAGCCACTCCTCAAAGACGGGTCTTATCGCCGCAATTGTGGCGTGACCAGAGTCTGACCATGCTAAGTCTGCAATGGAATAAATGAGCAACCCCAAAAAGTTTTATACATACATATATTTTTACATCCGTCCGGTCCGTGTGGTGCCGAACTTAAAGATTAGCACTACCCTATTTCTTCCCATGGGTGTCGTAAAAGGCGACTAAGGGACTTACTAGAGAATGAGCAACAGCGTTCTCTATACATTTTTTACACCATACTGCGATCGCCAACCCGCCTGCCAAGCGTGGCGATTATGGCATACCCCCCCCCAAAAAATGGCAATTACTAGAAAGAAACCGACCCTAGTGCCCGGCGGCCCACCTGCCTTTGGCTATGGTAGCGGTCAAGGCTACGGTGAGGCAAGGGGTGCGAAGAATCCCCGGAAGAGATCCGGCTACCATAACCACCGGAAACTGGACCTGGCAACATACAACACGCATACACTCCAGACCGACGAAAAGATTATCGAACTCGAGGAAGAATTGGGCAAGTTACGATGGGGTTAGTTCGGAGGAGACTTTAATATAAATATCTTGGAAAATAATTTGAAAACAAACCAATTTTTAGATCTCATGCTAGAATATAAGTTCAATCAACAAATAAAATCATCAACACGAATAACTCAAACATCATCAACATGCCTAGACTTAATTTTTACAAATTTCAACAGCAATTTGCATACAAACTGTTCTCTACTGAGAGGAGTTAGGTTTCTCAGATCATAGCGGTACTATCATTACACATGGCACTACCTCAACAAACTAAGAAAATTAACTGGGCTGTCCAAAAAAGGGTATACAATAACAAAAACACTCAACTATTTAAGGCTCAAAACCACGAAGGTGGCGAATTTGCTTTGGCAACTCATTAAAAAATAAATCTGAATGAATTTTAGTAAATAAGCATTTAATACTATTGAAATTAGTCGGATATATCTACACTTTAAAAACAAAATTTCAAAAATAAGTAATTGTCATTAATTTAACAGAAAACAACGTTAAAAAGTCATTTCAGGAACGCGTCCGAAACTCCATCTTGTAACTTCAACTTACTTAAAAATGTAGTAAAATCCAACTTTAAATGTTTTCAACATTCATTGTGAGTATTTTGGTTCGTAAAAAATAAGTTTTTTAAACTAACATAGACAAAATAAATTAATTTTAAACGCAGGATTAGTTAAAAGCTTGTCCAACAAAGTATACGTCATATTCATGAACGAAGCAATAAATAGGCAAAACTTTTATTTCTGAAAGCGACTTTTGGCGATAGTGCGCTGTTGTAATGAACAGGTGTTTTGTGAGACAGGCATTATTTGTTTTGTTCACAAATATATAATAATTAAAATGGTAAGTACCTTTGTAATCATCTTATATTGACCGTACCTTTATTATCAATCATTACAGGAACGTGTGTAACTGTTTGTTAAATCAAGATGTGAGTTATTTAATATGTATGTCTTAAAATTATTATTGTTAGATTGAGATTAACCTCTAAATAAGGCATATAAGATGGCGGGCGTCTGGATAAAGCACGCGAAAGTTCAAAAACGTCATTTCGAGAACAGTCATTATGGCAACGTTCCCGATCATGATGACACGTTCCCGAAATGACTTTGTTGTTCCCGATATGACGTTATTAGCGCTGAATGAATATCAAATTAGTATTTCGTGAAAATTAGAGTTTTAAATTTACTTGCAGTAAACATGGAAACAAATGAAAATGGGAAGAAGAAGAAAAAGTCTAAAAAGCACTTAATAAAAAGGATAGTTTAGCTTATTTACGCCACAGAGAAAATGCAAGAAAAATATTGTTTTTAGATAATATATGAAACAGGAACAAAAAGAAATTAAACAAGCTAAAGACACCGTACTACCGGAAAAAGGAAGCGGAAAACAAGGTAAATAAAATAACGGATTTGACAGCACGTGAAAAACGAGCGTAAAAAAACAATGGAAAAAGTATAGAGGCAAGAAAAAAGAAATGTAAGCAAATGCAGTCAGTGATACGCCCCGCCTTCAGATAATGAGTTAGACATACCATTATTACCATTACCACTCTCTCGCGATTTAATGCAAAGACAACGTGGAAGAAAAATAGTAAAAAAGACCGAGCAAAAGCATATCGAAAAATATTAAAGCAACAAGGTATGATTACAGAACTGAGACGTAAAAATGAAGCAAAGTGCCAATTTTTTTAAAGAAATGAACTACAGAAGAAAAAGAATATAGGAGACATTATGTCTCCTAATAGCAAAGTGGATGACTTAATCAAACATATACATGTGCCTCCTCAAGTACGCAAGCACCTGTTATTTGCGGAGGTATTATCAACTCAACTGAATACGAAGGCAACAACATTACAAAAAAACTCAAAAGAGAGAGAAGTTTTTCAAAAACGTGTCAGTGACACCAACATTAGGAAATATAAATTGTTGCATATGGCAAAGTTGCATATGCAAAATTCACTTTCAATTTTATTGACAAAACTGTATTTGAGGACTGATTTATACAGTTTCGGGAGGTTTCTGTTCAGGATATGTGTCACCATTGTGTGGATCACCCGGAGGACACGGTGGAGCATATAGTGGAGGTCTGCCCGGCTTGGGCGGACCACCGCCGTGTCCTCGTGTAGGCGATCGGCGACAGTGATCTCTCGTGTCCGGCCCTGGTCCAGGCCATGGTACGGAGCCAGAGGGCATAGGCTGTCAGCTCCTTCTGCGAAGCAGTAATGCTCGCAAAGGAGGCCATGGTACGGAGCGAGAGGGCATTAGCTGTCACTTCCTTCTGCGAAGCAGCAATGCTCGCGAAGGAGGCCATGGTACGGAGCGAGAGGGCATTGGCTGTCACCTCCGTCTGCGAAGCAGTAATGCTCGCGAAGGAGGAGGTGAAACGCGTGAGGGAGGTCAGGGAGAGGCAAATTTAGCGCCCTCACGCCCCTAGCAGGAGACGCCCTGGGCGTCGGGAATCGCAGGCCGATTCTCGGCCACCAAAAGCGCGGGCTTGCAGACGATGAGCAATGGGTAGCTCGCCGTCCGATAAAGACCAGGCCCAGGTCGACGGCGAGTTGTGTTCCACGCGCACCTCAAAGAGATGTCAGCAGAATTGACGGGGTCTGCTAGGGCCGGTGCCTGCCGGGGTTGCCAAGAAAACCAAAAGGGAGATCGTGGCCCCCGGCAACAGGGCAACCAAAGGAACACGGGTGGGTTTTAGTCAGTAAGAGTCTGACACGCCCTCCCGCTCCGCCTAGAGCGAGAGAAGTTATTTGATAATTTTCCACCCAAAAAAAAGGACTGGTTTACACTAACGAGTACTGAAGTTAGACATAGTTTCAGTTGTTAAAGATTGAATTTTAAAAGAGTTGTATACGACTAAGGTCTAACTAAGTTTGTTACCAATTTTGTTTTGTTTTTGCAATTGTCAATTCTATAATGTAATGTATCTACTACAAGGATTGATTAAATATTATAAAAATATATTTTAGCATTAATTACTTTTAAAAAAAACACGTTTACCAGTAACACAATCACGACTACATCATTTAGTGGACGCCTCAGTCATTCCGGGAACACTAAATCCGTTTCGGGAACACCACTTTTATTTGTTTTTAGGGTTCCGTACCTCAAAAGGAAAAAAAGGAACCCTTATAGGATCACTCGTGTGTCTGTCTGTCTGTCTGTCTGTCCGTCTGTCACAGCCAATTTACTCCGAATCTAATGGACCGATTAAGTTGAAATTTGGTACACATATGTATTTTTGTGACTCAAACACGAATGTGTAACGTAAATTAAAAAAAATTGAATATAGGGGTCACTTTTGATGGGCTAACAAGAAATTTTAAAAAAAAAGTTACGCTAACAGTACCGTGTGACATATCAAATGAAAGGACTTATTGCGAGGATCTTAAATATATTTTTTATATAATTTTAAAATAAACATTTTTAAAGATATTTAAGAAATTCAATGAAAATTGACCATCCCCCCCCCCCTTATCTCCGAAACTAGTGAACCAAAAATTTTCAAAAAAATACATAGTATGGCTCTTTACTTATAGATTACAGGAGAACCTATAAGAAGTCTATAGTCTTAAAATAACACGGTAAATCTCTCAATATAGTGCGTACAAACTTACATTTCGTCGGTCGGCATCCAATAGGCCCATCTCTCTAGCTACTATAATATCAATATCAAAAGTGTTTGACAGTCTGCTTATTACACAAATAAATAAAACTGTAAATGTTCATGACAACTAATTCGGGTTTCGGCGTGGTTTCTCAACAGAAAGTGCAGTGTTGTGTCTTAAGCATACTGTCACATACTATACTTATACACAGCGTGGGACGCCGATTTATGCTAGCTTCCTCGACTTATTCAAGACTTGATCTGGTTGCTTATGACGTATTGTGGAGAAAGATGGAGAAGGATAGGTTGCCAATGGAGCTTAAAAACATTTTTAAATATTGGTACCTATGGTAACCAGATCAATAGTGTACGATGGGCTGGAACTTTTTTCAGGCCATACAGGTTGGAATGCGGGGTGAGGCAGGATTGGCGAGCTCAGCAGCACCAGAGTGGGTTGCTATACAGTCTGATTCTTCATAATGTGCACATATCGAAATGAGGGAATCTATTCTTAATTTTAACTACAGAAAAAATATTTTAAAAATCTAATATTTTTTAATACCTTTATGGAATAAAAAAAAATTGTAACAAAACTGTGTAACTTTTAAAATGAATCAGATATCGTGATGAAACAAACTCCATAATGATTGGAAGTAAGTAGGCGTCCACATAAAATTAAAATTGAGAAAAAAAACTACCCTCAATTGAAAATAAACATGTTTTTTTAGTAAAAATCTGTATTTTTTTCATCAATTTTTACAATAATTGTAAAATTTATGAATAAGATGCCCAAGAGAATAAAAAAAAAACAAAAAAAAATTTTTGGACCATTTTTCCGTCGGTAAAATTAAGCATAGATTCCCTCATTTCGATAGGTGCACATTATGAAGACTCACACTGTATAGATGGTATTTGTGTAAATAATATTAGCTTTGCAGACGATATGGTGCTTCTGAGCGTCAGCCAGTATCCAATAGACAAAAACTGTTAGTCGCAAAACTTTCTGAGTGACCTGGTAAAGCTAAAGTTCATAAGTTTACTAACACAATGAGTCCTTGTTACTTGAATAAACAAAAATATATGGATGACTATTTTTTTTGAACGACGTTTTCTAAAAATGAAACCTAGCTAGATCGATTTATCGCTCCCGAAACTTCCTGCATACTAAATTTCATAAAAATTCTTGGAGCCGTTTCAGAGATTCAGGTTATATAATATATACATAATGTATACAAGAATTGCTCGTTTAAAGGTGTTAGATTTTTATTTTTTCTATACGTTCAAATAAGTGATCCTGCAATTTAAAAAAAAACGTAATAAATTACACATACACGGTATTGGATGCCGAGCGACGATTTGCAGTTGGAATAAATGTTAAGACGCACACACACGCACTTGGCCGGTTTTTATTAGTAATTTCAAACATTTTTAAACGGGTAAATTCTTACATACAAAGAGAATAAAGTTCTTGTTATGATCCTAACCAAGTTTATTTTTCAAGTCATTCGTATTTTCTAACTTAGTAACTTTAATGCTTGAAATTTGGAAGTTTTGATAATTTTGATTTTCAGATATATTCTTTTGGAAATGTGCTCAAATTTTTACATAATTTTCTTTTGCACTTAGTTTAATATTATAAAACACTGTAAGAAATAATAATTAATTAATGTTTTTAAGAGAGCTTCTATTTAAAAAAAATGAAAATAATGTCGTTCCAGAAATGATGAATTTTACTGCCGAGTTAACTTAAAATTGCTGTAATTTAAAAAAACCGGCCAAGTGCGAGTCGTACTCGCCCATAAAGGGTTCCGTAGCAGCAAGTAACATTGAATGAAAGGTAAATTGCGGTTTACGATTTATGACGTATTAAAAAAAAACTAGTTGTTAGATCTCGTTCAAACCAATTTTCGGTGGAAGTTTACATGGTAATGTACATCATATATTTTTTTTAGTTTTATCATTCTCTCATTTTAGAAGTTACAGGGGGGGACACACACATTTTACCACTTTGGAAGTGTCTCTCGCGCAAACTATTCAGTTTAGAAAAAAATGATATAAGAAACCTCAATATCATTTTTGAAGACCTATCCATAGATACCCCACACGTATGGAATTGACGAAAAAAATTTTTTTGAGTTTCAGTTCTAAGTATGGGGAACTCCAAAATTATTTGTTTTTTTTCTATTTTTATGTGAAAATCTTAATGCGGTTCACAGAATACATCTACTTACCAAGTTTCAACAGCGTAGCTCTTATAGTTTCGGAAAAAAGTGGCTGTGACATACGGACGGACAGACAGACAGACAGACAGACATGACGAATCTATAAGGGTTCCGTTTTTTGCCATTTGGCAACGGAACCCTAAAAATGAGAAATCTGTGCGCGCCCCTTTTAAATCTATTAAGAACAATAACGTAGCAATGATTTTAAGTCTTTAATTTTGCTATTCCTTTTAAAATTTTATGTGCAAATTACTAAATCGGAATTCGCCACCTTCGTGGTTTTGGGCCTTTTTTTTTTTTTTTTTTTTTTTTGGGTGGGAAATTATCAACTAACTTCTCCCGCTCTGGGCGGAGCGGGAGGGCGTGTCAGACTCTTACTGACTAAAACCCACCCGTGTTCCTTCGGTTGCCCTGTTGCCGGGGGCCACGATTTCCCGATCGGTTTTCTTCGAACCCCCGGCAGGCATTGGCCCTAGCGGACCCCGTCAATTCTGCTGACATCTCTTTGAGGCGCGCGTGGAACACAACGCGTCGTCGACCCGGGCTTGGTCCTTATCGGACGGCGAGCTACCCATTGCTCACCGTCCGCAAGCCCGCGCCTACGGTGGCCGGAAATCGGCTTGCGATTCCCGCCCCGGGCGTCTCCTTCTATTGCGGCGGTTAGGGGCGTGAGGGCGCGAAATTTGCCTCTCCCTCACGCGTTTCGCCTCCTCCTTCGCGAGCATTACCGCTTCGCAGAAGGAGGTGACGGCCTGCCATTTCCTCTCGCTCCGTACCATGGCCTGAACCAGGGCCGGTCGCGAGAGATCACCGCCGCCGATCGCCTCTACGAGAACACGGCGTTGCTCCGCCCAAGCCGGGCATACCTCCACCGTATGCTCCACCGTGTCCTCAGGCCGATCCACACAATGGTGACACCCGGGTGTTTCCTCCCGCCTTATCCTGAACAGGAACCTCCCGAAGCAGCCGTGTCCGGTGAGGACCTGCGTCAGGCGGAAGGTGAGAACGCCGTGGCGTCTCTCCAGCCACTCCTCAAAGACGGGTCTTATCGCCGCGATTGTGGCGTGCCCAGCGCGGGGTTGCGACAATCGCACCCTCCATGACGCCATGAGATCCCACCGGAGCTCTGTCCGCTGTGCCGCAATTTCTTGCGGCATCGGGGTTAAGCCCCGGCGTTTCGCCTCCTCGCGCCACTCCCAGACGTGCGCGAGGACCTTTGCCATCCCATGGCGGTAATCCGGCAAGGAGGCTCGCCGCCTCGCAGGAGACCGTGCGGTATCCTCGGGCCAGCCGGATGGCCATGACCCTCTGGGACGCGTTCAACCGGCGGGCTGGCCGCAGCCTCAATGAACGCGCCCACACCGGTGCCCCGTAAAGGGCCATGGACCGCACGATCCCCGCATAGAGCCTCCGGCAGGAGGCGTTTGGATCCCCTAGATTGGGCAGGAGCCACTTCAATGCAGCCCCGGCCCGCTCGAGTCTGGGAGCCAAACGTCGGAAATGTTCTACGAAGTTCCACCGGCTGTCGAGGACGAGTCCCAGATACTTCATCGTCGACTCGACACCGATGTGAATCCCTCCCGCCATTACCTGGGACCCCGACGGTGGCGCATTCCGAGGACCATGAAAACCCATGGCCTCAGACTTGTGCAGGGCCACCTCGAGTCCCAGCTGCCGGATCCTATCGACGATTGTCGCAACCCCGCGTGTCGCTAAATCGGCCGCCGCCTGGTACGACCCCCCCTGCGCCAGGACAAGCGTGTCGTCAGCGTAACAAACGACGCTGACGCCGCTAGGGAGGTCGGCGCGCAGCACCCAGTCGTATCCGATGTCCCACAGATGCGGCCCCAGGACCGAACCCTGTGGGACACCGCACGACATCTCTTGCCGGTTCCACTCTCCTTGGTGACCGGGGTAGATGACGGCCCTGTCCGTCAGATAGGCCTCGACCACACGACAGAGGTAGGTCGGCATCCGGTGATACCGGAGTGCCTCCCTGATGCAACTCCAGGGCAGGGTGTTGAAGGCATTGGCGATGTCTAGAGACACCGCCAAGACGACCCCACCCCGGGCCACAGCATCCCCCGTCGTGAGGGCCCGCACGCGCATGATGGCGTCCACCGTAGAGCGCCCCCTGCGGAAACCGAACTGGCTCTCCGCCAGATCCGGCCCCACTCGCACCAGCTGCCCGACGAGGCGGTCTGCAATGACTCTTTTAAAGAGCTTGCCCACCTCGTCGAGCAGCACAATGGGCCGATAAGCGGACGGAGAGTCCGCTGGGCGCCCCGGCTTCTTGATGAGGACCAGTTTCCCCGTCTTCCAACGAAGTGGGAACTGGCCCCTCTCCATGCATGCGCTTAGGAGCCCCCTCAGTCGAGGCCCGAGAGCCCCCATGGCCAGGACCCAGGCTTTTCCGGGTATGCCGTCGGGTCCTGGGGCGGTATTCTTCGCACTCATCTTGCGTACCGCCACTCTCATTTCTACCTCAGTCACCTCAGGAGAATCGTCGTCGTCGGTGTGGTCCGCATCGGGCATCGCAGTAGGCGGAACCATGGGCGGAGCAGTATGATCCCCTCTAGAGGGGAACAGAGCGCTCACCACGTCCCCCACAAGCTGGGGCCGGAGACTCTGCGTCAGCGGGGGAGCCCATGGGCGGAGTTTCTCCCGCACCATCTTGTATGGGCGCCCCCACGGGTCCCTGTTGAGAGTCTCCAGCATCTCCTCGCGGGCCAGCGCCCTGGCCCGCAGGATCTCCGCTTGGAGGGCGGTCTTCGCCGCTCTGTACCCCTCGTACAGCTCCGCCTCAATGGCTTGCGTATCCGGAGGGCGGATACGGAGCCTACGATGCCTGGCGTACCGGCGTCGCGCAGCAACACACGCCTTGCGCAGAGCCTCCAGCTCTTGCGACCACCAGTACAGCCGGCGCGAAGCATGTCTAGGATGGACCCGGGGCATTGCCATGTCACACACATTGGACATGGCCTCCTGGAACCACTCCGCCTCGTCGTTGATGTCGGCAGGCCTGTCCGGCGATGACACTCAGGCCTGCACGATCGAGGCTTCCAGGAGAAGCTCCCGGTCCAGCTGCTTCAGCGCCCACCGCGGACCACTCGGGGCCTGTCGGACCGGCGCACTCGAGGTCTGGGTGGAGACGTCAAACCGGATGTACCGGTGATCGGAGTAGGTCTCCACCCCCTCCATGACGCGCCAGTCAATGACACGCGGCGACAGAGCGGGGCTGGCGAACGAAATGTCCACCACCGATTCGCCCCGCATCCGCACACACGTGGGGACAGAACCCCGGTTTAGGACGACCAGGCCTGTCTCCAGAGCCCAGTCCTCCACCATCCTGCCCCGTGTGTCCGCATACCGGGAACCCCAAGCCAGATTCTTGGCGTTGAAGTCCCCGAGTACGAGCACGGGGAGTGGTTTTGGGCCTTAAATCTAAATTATTAAAAAACCTAAAAAGTAAAAAAAGTCATGGAATAGACAATTTACCACCAATGTTAATACGTCAATGTGCAAACGAACTTACTTTACCTTCCTGCTTGCTAGTAAATCAATCTTTCGAAGACGCCGCTTTCCCGGACTACCTAAAGAAAGCATTAATAAAACCAATCCACAAAAAAAACTCGAAAACGGATCCAAGTAATTACCGATCAATAGCTCTTTTACCAACCGCCTCAATAGTTTTAGAGAGCAATGTGCAATCGAGTCTACTCCTTCTGCGAAAAATATAACATATTTAACGAATGCCAAAACGGCTTTCGCAGAAACAGATCCACTATTCTAGCAATTTATAAATACATACAGGAAGTTATAAATATAATAAATGACAAAAAATATGCCATAGGATTACTATTAGATATGACTATTAAATAAATTACAGGGTATAGGGATCCGCGGTAAAACTCATGAATGGTTTAAATCCTATTTAACAAATAGAGAACACCAGGTCGAAATTGAATTTTCTAATGAAAATACCAAAGAGATACAAAATATTTGGTCTGACAGTAAAGCAATTAACGCCTCTATTCCCCAAGGAACTGTAATTGGATGCCTGCTTTTTCTTATTTACATAAACGACCTTCCAAAAACCATGGAAGGGCCGTGTGTGTTCTTTGCTGACGATATTTCTCTTCTAACTTCATGCCGGAACAATGTAGGCTTGAGCGAGGACCTAACCACTATACTAAATAAATCAATAACTTGGATGAACGACCATAACCTCGAAATTAATTTCTCTAAATCTAAAATAATTCCCTTCCACCCCCGACAAAAAACCCCACTAGACATAAAAAGCACTTACAACGGAAAAACAATAGAAGTCGTTCATGAATTTACTTTACTTGGCCTGGATATAGACACAAACATTAATTGGAAATCACACATCAAAAAGATAAAATCAAAACTATCCAAATTTGCATACGCCCTTCGTGAAGTCAAAAAGACCACTAACCTTAAAACTGCACTTGTTACATATTATGCCTACGCACATGCATGGCTAAGCTACGGCGTAATATTGTGGGGAAACAGCACAGATGTACCGACACTTTTCACATTACAAAAAAGATTAATAAGAATCCATGTAAATATAGAAGATACCGACCGTTACCAACCTCATTTCCAAGAAAATAAAATACTTACCCTCCCTTGCCTATACATTCTAGAAATATGCAAATTCGTTCGAAATTACCAGCACTTTTACACGACAAGAGAAGACATATAGTCAAAATATATACATTACGCCATAAAAATAGGTTAAACTTACCAGGTTCTAAGTTAAAAATGCACTCAACAAGTACACTAGTCATGTCAATTAAAATCTATACATATAATAAAATCGTAGCGAATTCAAAACTGTACATTGAATATTTTTGAAAAAAAGTAATTGCTACGAGGTCTAGGATCGATTCTAATGCCGAAAATATTTTTTTTAGAATTTTTGTCTGTTTGTCTGTTTGTCTGTATGTATGTTCCAGCATGGCGCAAATTCTACCGGACAGATTCTGTTAAAATTTTGCATAGATATTCCCTGTGTGTCTGGTCAAACTATAGGGTATAAACTATCACGCTATTTACTATGGGGGACGAGCAATATTACATTATGTTGTATTTTTATGTTCTAGCATGACACAAATTCTACCGGATAGATTCTGTTAAAATTTTGCATAGGTGTTCCCTATAAATCTGGTCAAACTATAGGGTATAAACTATCACGCTATTTACTATGGGGGACGAGCAATATTATATTATGTTCGTATTTTTGGAAAAAAACGCGTCAAAATTTTAGGATATTGTAGATGGTCATCGATTAAACTTTTTAAATGATTATCATCACGCTATACCTTTATGGAACTAAGCAGTCAATCATGAAATATATAGGAACGGCTATTTTAGACAAGTTTCAACAAAGCAATTAGCTCAACGGTTAGGCGGTTGCTTTGCAAACATGGGGTTGTAAGTTCGATTCCCACCTACGGTTTTTTTTTCTTTTTTTTCACATTTTGTTATACGATTATTATTTTTTTTGATTATGTACAAAAATCGTAGCGAAGTTAATTTTTTTTAAAGAAAGTTATTGCTACGAGGTCTGGGATCGATTCTTATGCGGAAAATAAAGTTTTTAGAATGTTTGTTTGTACCAACTGTAGGGCATAAACTATCACGCTATTTGTTATGGGGGATGAGCAATATTACATCATGTTCGTATTTTTCGCTGCAAATTGTAAAAGGACGCGCCAAAAAGTTGGGATATTGTAGATAGGTAGTTACCGATTTAACTTTTTAAATGATTATCATCACGCTTCCTTTTATATAGGAACGGCTATTTTAGCTAACTTTCAACAAAGCGAATAAGTAAGCGGTTGGACGAATGATTTGAAGTCCTGAGGGCCTACCACCAGCTCAAAAGCAGTATTATTTTAATATTACTTTAGTTTACTTCAGTGTGGGAAAGAGATGAAGCTCTACAGGATGTATAGCTCCATTTCTTTCTCCCACTTAAGTAACATTAAAATAATACTGCTTTATGAGCTGGTGGTAGGCCGCCCGGGGTAGTAAGTTCGATTTACATCTGTTTTTTTAAACTCTTTTTGTAAAACGATTTTTTTTTGGATTGTGTATGTAATAGTTCTTAGAGTGTATTAATTCACAAAAAATGGAAAACTTCGTAAGCTATGGGAAACTACTAAGTTACAAGTACTTTACAGTCACAAAACATTCAAGGTTGTATTCTGATCATTTTAGAGCAAAAGACTGTGGGAATAAAATGTTTTTTTTTACAGATTTTGACAGCAGATTTGTCCAAGCGATTTTAAAATATGTATGTGTGTGGATGTTCTGGAATCGCTGCCACACTATTTCCTGGTGGCAAAACAGCGCACGTCATGTTTAAGATTCCCATCGATTTAGAGAGCAACGAAACGCCTGTTTGTGGGGTGTCACGCAACAGTAACAAGGGATGTGTGCTTAGGGGATTGCGCTTCGTCGTATGGGATGAATGCATTATGGCAAAAAGGAAAGCATTGGAAACTGTAAACAGAACCCTGCAGGACATCCGCAGAAACCAAGATATGGTGGGTGGTGTCACAGTTTTGACAAAAAAAGTGAATACTTCGTTGAAAAGGTCGACTCTATGGTCGAGAGTTCATAAACAGCGCTTGACCATCATTATACGAGCTCGGCTTGGCGGTAATGCTAAGTATTCTCCGATATTCTTCTAAAAGTTGGTGAAAGCACTCTACCAGAGACTCTTGGTAGAGTAGATCCCACTTTAGAAGATCTTATTCGTCTGATATACGAGGATATCAGTCAAATACCGTACCAAGAGAATTCTTAGGCGTGTTTCCGTTTTAACTCCGAAGATGATCAAGCTGCAGCGATCAACCACAGTATTCTCTCACAAATTGAAGGGAGTGAAGTGATATACACCTCCATTAATACTGTAGTGCTATTCTGTAACCATCTCACCGTGTTATCTTAGGTGAAGTGAGCGTGGAGTGAGCTGTCAGTTGCTAAGGATTGACACTATTGGCAGTTCACTTCACCTAAGATATCACGTTGAGATTTTTACAGAATAGCACTACAGATGTGGAGGAAGATGATGCCAAATATCACCCCGTAGAATTTCTCAATTCACAAATGGCAAGTGGACTTCCGGTTGTATATCTGTGTAACGGAAACCAGCTCAAAGTCATGTCTTTGCAGAGAAACGTCATCGAGGTGGAAATTCTAACAGGTTGTGGCGATGGTGAGACAGTGTTTATAGCGCGTTTAAAGTACAAATTCCCCATAATTACCAGTTAAAGCGCGTGCAGTTCTCTGGGAGTGTATGCTTTGCGATCAACAAGTCACAGAGGCCGACACTGAAGGCTGAAGGCTGCGGGTGTCGACCTCAGGATAAGCTGCTTCTCACACGGACAACTGTTACGTCGCTTGCTCCCGAGTCACCATTCCTGACTCTCTGTATATTTTGGCTGCTGAGAATAAAACTACAATCGTAGTATACAGGGAAGTTTTATAAAAATGTGGCTATTATTGTAGTATATTGTGATGTCTTACGATTTCCATGCGAACGAAGTCGCGGGCAGAAGCTAGTATATAATAAATTACCAGAATTGATAAAAAATGAACAAAAATTGAATACATTTATAAACAAATTAAAACTATTCCTATTATAAATGCTATTATGATATCAATGATGATTTAAATGACTAATTTTAATTTACAAGTTTTATAAAATAATTACATGTAATGTCATGTACATTAGTCCTTTAGTTACAAGATTATTTTAGCATAAATTTAATGTATGTGATGTGGCTGTGCTTTTAAAAATAAATAAATTACAATAAATAGGTACTAAATAAGTAACAAAATTAAATTCCCTCTTCCTCTCTCCTACTTTTGCTGTGTCCGACAGGGTCCACAATGATCATATTATTTTTGTTAAACCTACCACCTAAGTTCACATGTGGAAACAATAAATATATTGAGTGTTGGGTATAGTAGGGTTATCTGAAGTCCGAAGAGTGGGCGAGGACTCGATAATCCTCAAATCCGGGAACTTGCTCTATTTCCGGGAGGGCGACCAGCAGTCCCAAGGTGGTGTCGGGTTTATCGTCCATAAGTCCCTTGTGAGCAACGTGGTGTAGATCGAGAGTGTGTCGACCAAGGTGGCTTACCTTATACTCAGAATATGCGCAAGATATTCGCTGAAGGTCGTACAGGTTTACGCCCCGACCTCGTCACACCCCGACGATGACGTGGAGACCTTGTATGAGGATATTTCCAGAGCCATGCATGGATCTAAAACTCACTTTACCGTTGTCATGGGGGACTTCAACGCGAAACTGGGCAAACGAAACGATGATGAGCTGCGAGTAGGGCAAATTGGAGTTGGACGTCGAAACCACAGGGGTCACCTACTGGCCAGTTTTATGGAGAAGAAAGGCCTCTTTATGATGAATTCCTTCTTCAGAAAACGTGAGCACAGAAAGTGGACCTGGCAGAGCCCTGATGGTGCAACAAAAAATGAGATTAACTTCATTATGTCGACGAAGAAGCAAGTATTCAATGATGTCTCTATGATCAACGCGGTGAAAACCGGAAGTGATCACCGTATGGTAAGAGGCACATTGAACTTGAATATCAAGCTGGAAAGATCTCGACTGATGAAGTCTACGCTCTGCCCAGCACCGATTCAGGTCCAAAACCCCGAGAGCTTTCACCTCGAACTTCAGAATCGTTTCGAGTTCCTAGGGAGCTCCGTGGACGATTATAACGATGGGTTCGTGGAAACTGTCCATACGGTTGGGTCCAAGTTTTTCAAGACCCGTCGTTACAAATCGAAACAAGAGGCTCTCTGATGCTACTTTACAGCTCATGGAGGAGAGGCGCGAGATGATTCTGCAGTCTTCAGACGATGCGCTTAAATACCGGCGGCTCAATAGACAGATCTCTAAGTCCTTAAAAAGCGACCTTCGCCTCTATAATACCAACCGTATTAAGGACGCGATAGAGCGGAACAAGGGCTCCAAGATTTTTGCAAGAGATCTGTCTATTGGACAGAGCTAGCTTGCGAAACTAAAGACCAATAATGGCAAAATCGTATCCGCCAAACCTGAACTGTTGAAAGAGATCGAGAGTTTCTATGGACAGTTATACACGTCAACCAGTAACCCCGTTACGAATCTAGCAAACGACCCAAGAGCTAGATTGACCCGACACTATACTGAAGACATCCCGGACGACAGCTTGTACGAGATTAGGATGGCTCTGAAGCAGCTTAAAAACAATAAGGTGCCGGGTGATGACGGAATTACGGCCGAATTCCTGAAGGCCGGTGGAAAACCCGTTCTTAAGGTCCTCCAGAAGCTTTTCGATTCCGTCATACTCGAGGGTCAAACGCCACAGGCATGGAACGGAGGTGTGGTGGTACTCTTCTTTAAAAAGGGCAACAATGCCCTGCTTAAGAATTATAGGTCCATCACACTTCTGAGCCATGTCTACAAGCTGTTTTCAAGAGTTATCACGATCCGTCTCGCGCGCAGGTTTGACGACTTCCAGCCTCCCGAATAAGCCGGATTCCGTAAAGGCTTTAGCACCGTAGACCACATACATACGCTGCGGCAGATTATACAGAAGACCAAAGAGTATAACCTGCCGACCGAAGAGTATAAGTATAATTGCTTAGCGTTTGTGATCTACGAGAAAGCCTTCGATTCGATCGAGACATGGGCTGTGCTGCAGTCTCTTCAACGGTGCCAGATCGACTATCGGTACATCGAGGTGCTAAAGTGTCTGTACAAAAACGCCACTATGTCAGTTCGACTCCAGGACCAGACCTCGAAACCTATCCTTCTGCAGCGAGGTGTGAGACAGGGAAACGTTATCTCTCCGAAACTGTTCACCGCTGCACTGGAGGATGTCTTCAAGGGTCTGGATTGGAAAGGGCTAGGCAACCTATCAACATCAATGGCGAGTATATCACTAACCTTCGGTTTTCCGACGACATAGTTATGATGGCTGAGACCATGGAGGACCTTAGTACAATGCTCGATGACCTCAGTAGAGCCTCCGAAAGAGTGGGTCTTAAAATGAACATGGACAAGACAAAGGTCATGTCAAATACCCATGTGACACTCACTCTCATGAAGATCGGAGACGCTACGCTCGAAATTGTGGACGAGTATGTTTACCTAGGACGAACTGTCCAGCTAGGTAGGTTCAACTTCGAGAATGAGGTCAATCGTCGAATCCGACTCGGCTGGGCAGCGTTCGGGAAGCTACGCATTATATTTTCGTCTCACATACCACAGTGTCTCAAGACGAAAGTCTTTGACCAGTGCGTGTTGCCAGTGATGACCTATGGTACTGAAACGTGGTCGCTCACAATGGGCCTTATCAGAAGGCTAAAAGTCACCCAAAGGGCAATGGAGAGGGCTATGCTTGGAGTTTCCCTACGTGATCGAATCAGAAATGAAAAGATCCGCAGGAGAACCAAGGTAACCGACATAGCCCGAAGAATTGCCAAACTTAAGTGGCAATGGGCACATTGCTCGCAGAACGGATGGCCGATGGGGTCGAAAGGTTCTGGAGTGGCGACCACGTACCGGAAGACGTAGCGTTGGAAGGCCTCCCACAAGATGGACCGATGACCTTGTGAAGGCCGCAGGAATCCGCTGGATGCGGAAAGCACAGAATCGGTCGAAGTGGCGGTGCTTGGGGGAGGCCTATGTCCAGCAGTGGACGTCTTTCGGCTGAAATGATGATGATGATACTTTTACATCAGTCAGTCATGTCAGTTTCGGGGTGGTAAGTAGATCTAATGATTTTGATATTTTGCCTTTTGATTTGCTCTACATCCATACAATGACAAAACTGTATCAAATCAACATTTCATCGTGCTAAAGCTTAGAGATATATACTCTAAGTGCTAAAGTGACTATTCTTTACAGGAATAAATCAGAATATACACAAAATAACCTATCAAAAACAAAAAGACAAACAAAGTTCCAATTCTTTTTTCGTAGGACGGATGGTGTTGCCAGCTATAGATTCTCAAATTCCACCGTTTTTTTACTTATGCACACTTAGTGTGGCCAGGCTCTAATTAAATTTAAAATTGATGCAGAAGTCTTAAGAATGCGGCGACGCATGAATTGTCCATACAAACGTAATACATAAATCATTTGCATTTTGAGCATATTTCCACCATATTATGTTGATATTCGGATTGAGACAGTATTTATGGCTCCTACGTATTTTTATTTCCAAAAACTTACCTTTAAATGAAGTGTAAGCGAATTGAATTTCGTACATTTTTACAGCGTAAATGAAATGTTTTCATATTGTTTTTTCTGTATTATAAACAACAATATTTATAATATTGTTTCCGCAGAAACATAGTTTATGTTATCAAGTTACAAATTATCGAAAAAAAATTGGAAATACATTAAGTTTTCATTCATAATTTTTTGTATTACGGAACACATCCAAAGGAGACGTTTCATTTTTGTATGGGACTCCGGCCATAACATGTACATTTTAGAAAACCTGGGAAACGAACCCCTAAATACAATAAAGACTGTTTTTTTCCATAATATCTAATACATATTGGGCACAAAATAAAAACAGAAAATGTTTGACGTTTGTCAGGAGAAATACGACCATCGACAGCTAGCCATTTTCGTCCAGAAGTACCTACAAATCTACAATCCACAAAAGTAGTTTTTTTATTTTTATGATGAATCACACTTTCTAATTAATCAAAAAAGTTGTATATGATAGCTATCATAATATAGTACAGAAATACATGCCTTTCATATTTATTTAAATTACGTCTACGTGATATTATTATGTTAAAATGTAACATGATTTCTGGACGAAAGCAGTATGCAAGTAAAACGACGCCATGATGAATAGAATATGGCAATAATTTGTTAAACTATTATTATTTGTGCCGAAGTAATCAGGGGAATAAACAGGAAAGAATATTTTTCCTCAATTCGTGGAATTTTTTCCTTTTTTTACATTAACGTACACTTTATGGCCGAAAATTAAACATCTCCTTTATCATAAATTTTCGAAAGCTAGTAGTACTATCGCGTCAAGCAATAATTGTCAATGAGTGCGTGGTAGTATTGCTCTCTGTAGGTGTATATCGCTCCGACAGGCACTCACACTAGCGCAACGTGCTTGGAATTGAATTTTGCAAACATCTCGATTTGTAGTTGCGAGCCGTGTCGCCGGCCTCTTAAGCCTTAAGGGTACACTGGTCGGTCATTCTTCCCTACAAACGAAGTATGGTTATTACTCGTCTGTTTAGCAGTATACGTTCAAAACTAAAAATTATATCAATTCGCCTTGTCATTATCTAACCCTGTACCGAAGCAGAATTGGGAAAAAACGTATTGCTTTGGAAGTTATGAGCGTTGAAACTTTCATATTTCAACACTAATTTTAACTCATCTTTGGGCGTAAATAAATAACTTATGTAGTATAAAATGGCAAAACAAAAATCGTACAGGGATAGATAATTTATTGAAAAGATCAAATAATTTTATTTTGAGTAGATACATTCATGAAATTTTACGCGCTCGTTTTCGTAATAAATCATCATCTATTTCAATAAATAATTAAAAACTAGATAAATAAATACAAAATAAATAACTTTACTGTACGGTTCACGTCATTTTCCTCTTCCGAGAAAATGTAAATAGCGAGCATAATTATGAGTAAATATGGCAATATATGACTTTTTAGGGTTCCGTACCCCAAGGGTGTCAAACGAAACCGCCTCCGCTGTCTGTCCGTCCGTCTGCATTTGTCCGTCTGCCAGCGGGCTATATCTCATAAACCGTAATAGGTAGACAGTTTAATTTTTTACAGATTGTGTATTTCTATTGCCGCTATAACAAAAAATAATAAAAATTTAATAAAGTTAAATATTAAAGGGGATCCGGGCTCCACATGCTCTTAAATTGGTCCCATATAAATTTTATTAACTTTGCTTGGATAGTTTTTGAGTTAGCTGCAATAGTACGTATTTTTTTCCCACTTATTATGTAGATGATATGATAAGTTCCTGTCACTGGTAGCAGGTAGTGGTATTCGAATGTGTGTGGGGTAGGTACCACAACTAAAAAGTGAAAGTCGGTTTTTTTTTTTGGAAAAAGTTTTTCTTTTTATCTTCAAAAATGTAGAAATACGAGGCCGTAAAGTTGTCAGTTTTGACAATTTTTGAACCGTCCGGCCCGTCCCGTCCATTATCGTATGAATCTCCAAAATAAAATCATAGGCACGCTTTTAAAAGTCGATGGAGTTTCAGAATTCATTATAAAATTTATTTACATTATTATAATTACACACAAGTAACACACAAACCACACACCACATAAGTACTCATTTATTGTTTAATTCATTAAAGGAATCTTATTTTTTTAGGTTATTTTAGGTGGCGGTAGACGTAGCTTTTTGCCAGTTGACCGTCTCGACGAAGAAGGATCATATGGTAGACGAACAGACAACCGAGACCTTATACAAGAGTGGAAGCAAGACAAAGTACATCGCGAAGTAACCCATGAATATTTTTGGAACCGTGAGCAGCTAGCGCAAGTCAATAACAGTCTGCCTGAGTACATTTTGGGCTTATTCGAGAATAACCATATGCAATATCACATGCAATCGAATCGACAAACAGAACCCACATTGGCAGAGATGACTGAGGTGGCGATTCGCTCGTTGAGTCGGAACGAGAAGGGTTTCTTCTTATTTGTAGAGGGAGGCCGCATCGACCACGCGCATCACGACAACCTTGTGGAGTTGGCACTAGACGAGACACTCGAGATGGACGCGGCCGTGGCGCGCGCCGTACATATGCTGTCGGAGGACGACTCGCTCATCGTGGTGACGGCGGACCACTCGCACGTCATGACTTTCAACGGGTACTCGCAACGTGGCAATGACATTCTCGGTCCCTCCAGAGATTTAGGAGATGACCATATGCCTTACATGACTCTGTCATACACCAACGGGCCTGGTTTCCGCTCACATGTGTACGGGGTTCGAACAAATGTTACGGCTGAGGACAATTACCGTAAGCGTTCATAAATGGTTATCTTGAGAAAAAGGAATCTCGTCGTGATACGCATGTGTCCTAAATGTGCTCATTACATTATTTCGCAGGAGCTCTAGATTGGGAGTCTCACGTGGACGTGCCGCTCGAGTGGGAGTCGCACGGCGGCGACGACGTGGCGGTGTTCGCGCGCGGGCCGCACCACTCCATGTTCACGGGGCTGTACGAGCAGAGCCAGCTGCCGCACCTCATGGCGTACGCCGCCTGCATCGGGCCCGGCCGACATGCCTGCAGCAGCGCTACACATACCGTGGGCGCGCCTGTTGTGATTGTCACCATCTTTGTACTACTCACTTCTCTTATACAATGATCTTTGATTTTATGTCTACGCTATGTGATTTAATGATAATAATTTTAAACATATTTATAATAAAAATTAGCGGGTGTTAAAAATGCATCACCATGCCGAGAGTTATAATGATGTTCCTGTCATTGCGATTATTTTTTACCCGACTACGGCAAAGCCAAAAGGAAGGGTTATGATTTTAGCAGTCTATGTATGTATGTTTATAAGTATGTATGTATGTTTGCTTTTATGTGTAGATTTTGATGAATGAGGTATCAATAGATTCATAATAATGGTCCGGGTGACATAGGCTATATAAAATTTCCCTAAATTTAATATGGTGAACTTTACACGTAAATTTCTAACCTCGAAAAAAATTTAAATAAGATGATCATGACATGTTTGGTATCAAAAGAAAGGTCTTGGCGAGCACATTACAAATATGTAAATAGTGTCATACTTTCAAAGTAAATAAATATGTTTAAATTGATAAAAACATTTGGCGTCGAAATAAATCGCGCTATGGTTTCGTCTAACGCACTATGCACTGCTATTAGAATTTAAAATAGGTTAATTACTGACCTATTGCATTACTCTTATTTACGTTATCGTAACGTTTAGCAAGCGTGAAAACGGAAAAGTATAAAATAAAAATAAAGTTTGATAAAAAATTGTAACCCGACTACGGGAAAATAAAAATCGCCGCCCCCGCAGAATAAACGCGCAAGTGTAAAAAGTCAATTTTACAGGAAAAATGAAAAACCTAAATTGATCCATAATTTTATGACTACACCGAATAGAAGTTTGTTTTTTATGTCGTTTAAAAGATTGTTTTTTTTTTGTAGATAATCGAATTAATGTTAAGTGTTAAACAGATACTGTTTTTGAGTCATTGATAAAAAAACATTTTACAGAAATGTTTTAGTTTTTTTTAACGTTAATGTTACTTTGAGTAATTTTTTCTTATCAACTATTGTTTTTTTTTTTGTTTTGCAATGTAATATTACTTACGTTTTTCGCAGTACAGTGATACCGTTAATGGGCTATTACGCGTTTATTCTGGTGCAGTCGAAAAAATTCTGATAATGTAATAGGTAATTAAGTTTTTATATCATCAAGGTCGGAATTATAACATTATGTTACGGTATATCGGCTCTAGAGTTCCTATTTTAAGTACTTGGACCTAATAACCTTATTTTACTTTTACGTGTATATCTTCTGAACGGTAGGTTTTTTTCAAATTCTGTTTTCACACACATTACACACAAATTCAAAGCAACCTGCGTAAAAAATTACAACTCTGTGCTAAACCGTTTTATATGATTTTTATCAAATAGCCAAACGTCAGCGCAGCGGCAACTTGAATATCTTGACAAATATAAGACACACAAATTTCACTTTAACATACACATTTAGCTCTCGTTACACACTAATTATTGTATGTATTTTTTTTCTTGTACGTCATACACAATTACACGACGTCATGCACTAAATATCTGCTAAACTGAAATGAAGAAATTCGACACTTTTCCGCTGGGACTACACACACGATGTATTTTGACCTATACATAACGAATATGGATTAACATCAAAACCGCCTCAATAGCACTTACGCGTTTATTTTGCGGGGGCGGCGAAATGATCTAAAAAGTACGAAACAAGCAAATATTTCAGACAGAAATGAAGACATAAGTACAAAAATGGTCAAGGTAAAGCCGTGGTCGCATGCCTGTATGCCATGTGGGTGCCAGGAACACCTACGAAATTATAATGGTATGCGACGATGGCTTTACCATGACCATTGTACCAATGTCTTGATTTCTGTCTGAAATATTTGCTTGTTTCGTACTTTTTAGATCATTTTTATTTTCTCGTAGTCGGGTTACAATTTTTATTAAACTTTATTTTTATTGAAGTGAAAACTTCTTTAGCATCGTTGTGATTTGTAAGTCGATGAAACGAAAAAGCGACAGTAAAAAGAGACGGACACAAATTCATAAGATTTAACGCGGGAGAAAATGAGATAGGAAGCATTATACAGTGTTTCTTATGTTCGTCGTTCTCTGAAGCTGAAGAGTTTGTTTGTTTGCTTGAACGCGCTAATTTCAGGAACTGCTGGTCCGATTTGAAAAATTCTTTCAGTGTTAGATAGCCCATTTATTGAGAAAAGCTATAGCTATCATCACGCTAAAACCAATAGGAGCGGAGCACCAATGAAGAATGTTTCAAAATCGGGGGTTTTATTTTTCCTTTTGAGAGCTTCCGCTGTAAGTTTCGCAAAAATTATGTATGACAAAATTGTTCCCCTTTAAAAGATCTAAATAAAAGTCTGTGACACCATATGTCTATTTTTTAAGGTTGGCTCACTATAACCTTTTTTATGCTAACCAAATTTGTTCTAAAATAATGCATTATTTGCGAAGGTGTTTTTATAAACATGATATTAATCCTTATCCAAGTAAATGCATTATTCATCACAAGTATTTAATTTAAAACAAAATTGTCCTAACATCATTCCATTTCAATGAATATCTTAGGAGATATCGCAGTTTTAAAATAACATTGCAGCAAAATAATTATCAAGTATTGCGCGCGCATTTGTGATGTGCAGGAGGGGGAAGGGCGTGATATAAGATTATAACCCAGTACTTTTACCTAACGATTTAAAATTCCACTTTTTTACTGATAAAAGCGTGATGTAGGTACACTACCGACCAAAAGTCCATAGGCAATCTCACAAAGCAATAGCTTGACGTTTAGTTTTACTTACGACCTTTTATTTTCAAGAGACACATCATGCATCATTGTCGTCAACAAGTGATTGTAGTTCATAATTTCAACATTAAAATACAAGTCAAGATGACCTAGCGGTTCACGCGTTCAGATCGATGCGTGAATCGGTGAGCCATGAGTTCAAATCTCATGCAGTACTATTAAAGGTTTTTTGTAAGTTTTTACTCAATTGGAAGTAATGGGACAGAAATATAATTTCTTTATGTTCGCTTTGTTCACACATTTCGTAAAGTTAGAAAGGTAGATCATAAAAAAAACTAAATAAGTTTAGACTTGTGAGGTAGAATATGAGTTTATGACTTGATCGGAATGAACGTTGTCGATTTGTTGTAACTGTTGGTGTGATCTCAAAATGCAGGCAAATATTATCTAATATTGAGGCGAGGGCGACTATTATTGCGCTGCATAAAAGTGGTCTTAATAGAACACAAATATCTGATGAAACCGGTTTGAATGTGAGTATTATATTTACGAATTGTAACTTAAACTTTTATTTGAAATTTACCTAGACTGGTGACATATGGATTAGTTCTTTTTATTGTTATTTTTTAAATCCATCATGAGGTCTAAAAGGTAAATAATTAGTGTTTATTATTGCATTTGTAAATGCAGTTTTAATATTACTTATACTGTTATTTTAAATAAATATTATTTTATGTTATTATAAAATGACGTCACTTTAGTACGTTGTTATAACTGCTTAATATCATTTTTTTTTGTTTTAGAGGAATACTGTAATTCTCTGGAATAACCAGTTCTACTTATGTAGAAGTATTAGACGATGTCATGCTACCTACTGTGCGTATCATTTACCCAGCTGATGAGTTGACACAATTGACATTTGTCCAGGACGATTGTCCTATTCATCGGGCGAGAATTGTGCGTGAGTGGTTCCAGAATCACCCGGAGATAATTGTTGTTCCATGGCCAGCGCGATCACCCGACCTCAACCCCATAGACAATCTATGGGGTTTGATGGTGCAAAGGTGGGAGTCACGGGATGAGAGGTGTATACAACAATTAAAAACCAATTGCATGGAGGTGTGGGAAAATTTAAGAGGAACCGAAATATGTGGTAATATTGTAGGGTCCATGCGCAAACGTCTACTTGACTGCATTGAAAATAATGGGGGTAATACAATACCTAGATGTTTTGGTTATAATAATTAGACGGTGTAACTAAATATTTAGTAGTATTAACATATCTGTAATTATTTAATGATCTTATATTGAGGTTTAGTTTCAATCTTCTTTTCGTCAAGAAAATGAACACTTAAGCTATTACCTCAATATTACATTAATTGTGACGTTACATAAAAAATCGAAACAAATTGTGATTGTGTTTTATTACGCAATTAGGGTACTGGTTATGTTATTATGAATTGACTAGGTAAGTTGGTACCCAAGTGGATTTTTTTTTAGTTTACTAAGTAGTAAACTAAAAAAAAATCTTGTGAATGGTAGGTAACAAGAGAATTTCTTTTGTCTAGGTAGGACCACAATTAGGATCACAATTCTCATAAAAGTTTGTTAATTTTATAAATTAATAAAACGAATAAACATTTTTGTTATCATTCAACACGACTTTTTATTTCCACCTAACACCAAAAAGATAAATTAAAAATCACATAAATAGTTAAACAATAATATTATTGTTTAACTACAATAACTAATATTTAACTTCTTATAAAAAAAAACAAATAATAAGAAAAAAACAAAAATATAATTTTTCTATGAAACTAGTAAACCAGCCACACGTTGTAATTACTTAGATTCGAACTCAGACCTCACTGATTGTGAATCCATTGCTTAGCCCAAATAACTACCAGCACATGATATTTTTATGCGAATTTCGGCATCGCTTTAGATTTTAGGTCGCTACTATGACGTATATTCTAAATGCAACAGAAATATAATGTTATTTCACGTTGTGCGACGACAATTCATTAGTGTGTGTTATCTGTGGAATGTTGAGACATCACTCATACACGCACATGCACACGCACTGACTGTATCGTGCTCGAGTTCATAGCAATATAATCCTTAGCATGCTTGAGGAGTTTTGAGGTGTACTGTACCTACCTAAAATAGCTCCTTTACGTACGTACGTATTATTAAAAAAAAAAAATTCACCTTCTACGTAAACGAAGTCGCGGGTTAAAGTTAGCGTTAGCCCAAAGTAACTATTCCACGCGGACGAAGTCGCGGGCAGAAGTTAGTAAATTCATAAGATTTAACGTGGGTTAGTTATCAATAAACCATACATCATAACAACTAATATCAACGTGTCAGATGGATTGGCGAATGGTGCGACGGGAAAATTATTTTTATTGAATATAATGGATTTCTCAAAGGAGAAAAAGGTCGTTTGAGGCCAAAATTTTCGGAGGTTTCAGTTCTACCACGTGTGAATTGCACACGTTTTTTTTTGTACTAAACATTGAAATTTAAAAAAAATAACTGAATTGTTATGGCGACGAAAAGTTTTAAATGTTTTTAACTAAATATTAGCCCATTTATTGTACCTACCGTTATATACACAGTTATGTAAGCAGTCTTTTGCTTGCGCCACACTCGCACATCAAGGAGGCTGTCCCAAATTTGACGCATTATTAATTTATTCTACTTAAAATAAAAGTTATTTTAATAAAACACGTATACTAAAAGATCAATAATTAAATTATCTTTAAAATAATGAAAGTTTCAGAAAAATACGCTTGATAGATTTTGCGTCATTCTCAGTTTTAAATCCGCGTTAGACATAACTTTACAAATTAATTTCACTATGTAGTATAAACATAATCCAAAATATACTTGTATTAAAATATTAAAAGAATGCTCTTATTTAACGTTTAACACTACTCGTTTAGACGACATCTTCAGTACAATGTCGCCTTAACTCTAGTACCCTAATTGCGTAACTCATTTTCTCAAACGATTATATATGACTCATTTGTTTCATTTTGACAGGTCAACAACATTCATTGCGTTATTTACGTTGTTGAGCAGATTTTTTTTCCAACTTATCTAGCAATGTATTAGCAATCTGTTTCAAATCGAAACAGATTGTGATTGATCGCGTATTACGCAATTAGGGTACTGAAATAAAATTCGTTTCTCAGCTACTTACTATTTTCGCTCAATGTTACTTTGATGCGTAGCGTAGATGGCGTTGGGTCTCTTTACACCACGTTATAGTATGAGGAATCATATAACAAACATGTAATCTGTCCTGAATATGCAGAATAAAATTGTGTCCTGAGTCAGTATAGTTATAATCTTTATGATACTCATTAAAATGTAAACAGTTATAAAAATCAAGTAACAATGTTGACATTAAGAGGGTACCGAGCTTTTTATGCACACAAACATGTTTCTATTAAGCTTATTTGAAGTAGTAAACAATTAAATTAAAATGTAGGAAAATAAATTGGTATTATTGGGGATATATACTAGACATCATCCGCGATGGAAACACGATTTGATAAAGTTGGCTCGATAGAATACATTCGCAAAGTTACCTCTTATCGAGTATTTTTTTCCTCTATTTTGCTACTTTTTATATAAATAAGTAAATTTATGTTTTGATTCATTTACTAAAATAAAGTTCATAGATAACTCCAGCGTTTGTCCGCGTTGGTCTTTTATTTAAGAGCAATATGATGAAAATAACAACGAAAAACATTGAAAAAGTGCAAAAGTGTGGTTATTTTCTTTACTCTTTACACGTAAAGAAAAAGACAGAGACAAAGGCAAATAGTCGGATTTTTTTGAGAACTTTTTATATAAAAAAACTCGTTGTATTGTCTCTAAAAGGTGCAAATTTATTTACAAGTGAAGAGCTATCCGTATTGTCCGACGTACTTAATAGTTCAAACGATATTGACCAAGATGCCTTATAAATAGATCTTCCAAAAGCCTAGGACATGTCGAATGACAAAATTAGGGTATATTAAAAAAAAATGCAAAAACGACCTCAACAATAAAAATAAAAAAATCATTGGTGTTGTTATTTCTTGTAAGCAATGCTTACTGTAAAAGGGTGTTTAGTTTGCTAAATAATTTCTATATTAAAAAGAGAAATCTTATGGCCTTTATTTAATAAATGCTGGCTTATTATTTAGACTGAACTTTGAAGTATATTTGTTTTAATTTTAAATCCTTTCTGAACTCCTAAAGGATCCAAATAAGTGGACTCAGTAAAGTCCAATGCCAAACACATGTGGCAAACTAAAAATTAAGTGTAGGTACTTAAATTAGTTATGTGTCAACAATGTTAAGTCTTTTTGTAGCCTATTAAAAAATTAATCCCGACAGCAATCCCAAAATCCCGACGTTTTCAAGTTTTGTCCAGATATTTTGGTCTTCCGATCTGGCAACCCTACCTAAGATATTCATTGAAGTCGAATGATGTTAGGGCAATTTTGTTTTAAATTAAATACTTGTGATGAATAATACAAGTGAAACCTCAATATCATTTTTGAAACCTATCCATAGATACCCCACACGTATGGGTTTGATGAAAAAAAAATTTTGAGTTTCAGTTCCCCCCCCAAAATTTATTGTCTTTTTTCTATTTTTGTGTGAAAATCTTAATGCGGTTTTCAGAATACATCTAAGTACTTACCAAGTTTCAACAGCATAGTTCTTATAGTTTCGGAAAAAAGTGGCTGTGACATACGGACGGACAGACAGACAGACATGACGAATTCATAAGGGTTCCGTTTTTTGCCATTTGGTTACGGAACCCTAAAAAGTACATTAGTTGGTTAAATATTTTTGCTTAGTTGAAAACAATATTATAGTTTTGACAAATATCACTTAGAATTAATTAACTGCCCCGACATCTCCGTCTGTATGTCCCCCGTTTACAAAGGCCTCCACTTCTCCCTATTTCTAGCAACTCTCGTCCATGCAGCGCCTGCTACAGCCCTAATATCATCTGCCCATCTTCTGAATGCATTACTCCTAGTGTTAATGAAATAAAATACAATTTTCATTAAAAACAATTATCCTTCGTTACGAAAAATCATTTAAAAAAATACCTGAACCATTTGTTTCAGGATATAATGTTAATATTGCTTTTATTACCAAGGTGGGATGTCAGATGTTGATGCATATGCGGGATTACAAACAGTAGTATATTAAAAAGAAACTGAAATAACTTATATTTAATGTACTAGGTACCGACTACATTTTCCACAGATTACAACTAAAATATTGATTATAAAGTTATGAATAAACAGGAAATATCCAGCTTAATAATAATGTGCAAAGTTATTGACTGGCCATCAAAAAGCCCCAAGTTGGCGAAGTTGCATCTTTTCAACATGACAGTAAAATTAATCAAAATAAAATTTAAGTAAAAACCTTTTTAAAAACAAGCTTTAAATGAACTAAAAAGTATAAAATAAAACTTACGTAAACATAGAACTTTAATATTTTCTTAAAAGCTTGAAGCTTATCTTAAAGTGTAAGGACATTCACGCCTCAAGCTTTTAAGTAAATATTAAAGTTCTATGTTTACGTAAGTTTTATTTTGTACTTTTTAGTTTAATTAAAGCTTGTTTTTAAAAAGGTTTTTACTTAAATTTTATTTTGTACTTTTCAATCAATCAATAATTTATTTTGTTAAACATAGGTATGGTTACAGATAGTATAGTCTAAAATATGCGCACTATGTTTTGCCAATATTTATGGCGTACAAAATTAACACAAATAAGTAATTACAATTAAGGTGGCCTGTCAATAGATTACATTAAAAGAAATAATAATATCAATTTAAAACAACATGTCAGTTATGTAAACAGGTCATACAATTTTAGACAAATAGACACATTCATACTTAGTCAATAAATAAAATCATAAGTGTCTAATTAGCAAGTCGGAATCTTCATACCTCTGTTTATCAGTAGTAAACTCAGTGATGGAGTAGTAACATCTATCTAAAAGGAATTTAAACAAATATTTCTTAAAGGATCCCAGACACTCTGCTTTTCTAATAGCTTCTGGTATACTATTATATATTTTTGGGGCCATACCTAACACACTTTTGCCGAAAAATGCGGTTTTATGAGAGGTAACATGAATGGTATTCTGATAACGAACAAACACTCCCATTTCATAAATGTACATAGATGGTAAAGTGAGCAAACTAAGTTCCTTAAACAATGGCTTACAACTATCAATCGATTGTAATTTCGTAAACGATCGCAAGCATTTCTTCTGAGCTTTAAAAGCAATATCTCTGTCAGTGGAGTTACCCCAGAAAATGATTCCGTACCCAATGCCAGAAGCCACATAAGCATTATAAGCTATTCGTACTGTAATGCGGTTAACCGTTTTTGATAGTTTGTACAGAGCATACGCAAATTGACTAAGCTTCTTTGACAAAGCGTCGATATGATGCTTCCAAGTCAGATGACTATCCATGTAAAGGCCCAGAAATTTTGTGATGTCACTTTCAGAGATTATTACGTTACCATATTTTATATTTAGTTTCGGTTTATTTGTTCTCTGATAAAATGTCATTATTTTAGTCTTGTTAAGATTTATTTTTAGATTATTATTAACTAACCAATTTATTATATTTTTAAGATCGTCATTTATGTTATTTTCAAGTATATTAATGTCATTATTAGAGAATAAAATAGTGCTGTCATCAGCAAATAAGACCATCTGGTGCTTACTGACCTTGGGCATATCATTTATATAAATGTTAAATAATGGAGGGCCAAGAATGCTACCTTGGGGAACACCATAAGTAGTTTTCCTAGGACGTGACATGTATGTTCTTTCAACTTTCGAGCTCGCACATAGCCTATCAAGCGCTGTGATTTGAGTGCGATTAGAGAGATAAGATTGTAATAGGTTTAATGCAGTTCCTCTAATCCCGTAGCGCTCTAATTTGTTTAGCAGTATGCCATGATCTACATGGTCGAATGCTTTAGACATATCCATAAACAAAGCCGCCACTGGAATTCTAGCATCAACACTAGAAACAATTTCCTTGATCACGTTATAAATCGCCATATTAATGGATTTACCTTTCCTGAATCCAAACTGTTCTCTGACTATGACATCATGCTTTTCGAAAAACGACGAAAGGCTATTGTATATCACCTTTTCTATAATTTTGGAAAAAATGGGAATAAGTAGCATTTTTAGCATTAGAATTTGTTTAAATATCTGTTTTATCACATTCACTTGAAAGGAACAAACCCCAACACGTCGTTACATAGTCATGGTGTGAAACCAATCAAGTTGCACTGTCCAAGTCATGCTATAATTTAGAACGAGCTATCATAATTGAATGCGTGCCTATATAAAATTAACTGTCTGTGCTGTTGACTGCTTAGAAGTTTCCTCGTCTGGAGCCATCCCTGGGTGCAACACCAAAGTCATGGTTTACTTTAGAACGGGCAATCATAATTGAATACGTATATAAAATTTCGTGTATGTACTATTATTGACCGTTGAGGAGTTCCCTAGTCTGAAGCCAATCCTGGCTGCAGCAGCCAGGTAATGGTAGACTGTAGAACTGACTGTATAAATTAAATGCGTACATTAAATTTCTTGTCTGTACTGTTGAATGTTAAGGAGTTCCCTCTTCTGGAGCCAACCTTGGGTGCAGCAACCACATCATGGTGAACTTATAACGGACTATTATCATTGAATGCGTACATCAAATTTTGTATCTGTACTGTTGACCGTTGAGGAGTTCCCTCGTCTGAAGCAAATCCTAGATGCTGTAGCCAGGTCATGGTAGACTTTAGAACGGACTATCATAGTTAAATGCGTATATTAAATTTCGTGTCTGTACTCTTGACCGCTGAGCAGTTATCTCATCTGGAGCCAATCTTAGGTGCAGCTGCCAAGTCATGGTGGACTTTAGAATGGACTATCATAATTAAATGCGTATATAACATTTTTGTCGGTAGGTACTGTTGACCGTTGAGGAGTTCCCTCGTCTGGAGCCAAGCTTGAGTGCAGCTGCAAGGTTATGGTAGACTTTAGAACGGACTAAATGCGTGTGTAAAATTTGTTGTGTGTGCTGTTGACCGCTGAGGAGATCTATCGTATGGAGCCAATCCTGGGTTAGCAGACAGCCCCAGCCAGCACACAAGTCAGATAACTGGCCAGCAATTATTAAAGTTTTTTTTTTTGCTATAATAATGCTATTAGCTGAGTTAGTTTTGTAATTTGCGGATTTCATTTCTTAAAACTGAATAATCATCATAAAAATACCTGTTAGTCAAGAGTTTGTGTAACTTTTTGTATAATATGGGTTTAAAATTCCATTATCAAGCATGATGCTGGATAGGTTATATTCTGTTCTCTGTTAGCTGTATTACACACCACATCTTGACAGTTATTCAGCTGCTGTATAAAATAGGCGTTATTTCTGTTATGAAGCATATAGTAACTTAACAGAAATTAAGATAGCTGTTATAACTACTTTATACCGCTTTAAGTACGAAATTACCGTCATTTACAGCTAACTGTGGTTAAAGCAATATTAACAGACTCTTATGCAGAAGTTTGCTGGGTATTCACGAAAAGTAGAAATTTTTTAAGCTAGAAGAACTATTCTGAAACGTTAGTCAGCATTTAAGCGGCTAACTGCGCTTTGTTTTGTAGTGGTTGTGTGAAAATACCTCCTTACAAAAAAAAATGTTAAAAAATACTCCACATTCATGTAAAAATAGAAAAAGAACAGGGGGCCTACCACCAGCTCAAAAGCAGTATTATTTTAATATCACTTCAGTGGGAGAAAGAGCTGGAGCTATACGTCCTGTAGAGCTTCATCTCTTTCCCACACTGAAGTATTATTAATATAAAATTGCTTTATGAGCTGGTGGTAGGCCCCCAGGAGGCATACGAAGAAAGTGCTTGCTTTAATAAGAGCTAAACAGAACAAATAATATAGCTATACTGTGGGTTTTCATTACTATAATTATGACTGAATCCTGTTTGATTTACAGTACCAATGTGTGTGATTATAGAACAGTTATCGAAAAATGTTGAGTGCAGACCACTTTTAACCAGAGCACAACTTAATAAGTGGACACATAAGGTCTGTTATACAGACATAAGCTGATAAGCCGCTGTGCAATCAGACTTTATTCAGAATGAGCGTCGCCATATCGAATAACATAACCTATTATGATGATATGGAATTTTATACTCGAATACTCAAGTTTAATTACGAAATCGGTATAATATTCTTATGAAAGTATTACAAGGTTATTTTTGAACCCTTAAACTGCATAAAATATAAAAAAATATTTCACAACGTAAAAACATATCAATAGACGAAATGTTGTTTATTTCTCCAAAACCCGGCTTATCATGTAGCGCGTGAAAATTTTATACGAAATCTATACTAATATTATAAAGAGGTAACATTTGTTTGTAATCTATACTAATATTATAAAGAGGTAACATTTGTTTGTAAGTTTGTAGGTTTGTAAGTTTGTAAGTTTGTATGTAGGGGGTAATTTCTGGAAGTAATAAACCAATTTTAAAAATTGTTTCACTGGTAGAAAGCTACATTATTCGTGAGTGCTATAGGCTATAAATTATAAAGATATCATGCATATTAGCCGAACTATCTCAATTTTTGTCTAGCCAGGCGGAAAAAAATTGCTCTTACAACAGAGTTATTTGCATGCGCTGCCTTAACAGTTGTATATAATTGAAAACAATGTATGGCAACTTGGTCTGCTTTAAATAGTTCTACAAAAAAGTCCGCGATACCATATTTCTATCTTTTATATTTTAGCAGATATAGTAGCTTTTATGTGTTAAAAAAAGTATTTTTCGACGTACTTACCTTTGGACGATTTTTTAAACAACAAAATATTAAACCTTATCGAAAAAAATATTATTATGATCACAAGAACATCATAGAGATACGATTTGCCTAAAACAGTATGTCAATTGGTTAAATAGTTTCGAAGATAATATAAAATTACTAAATCGCAAAATGCCGCCGTCCATTCACGAACCGCATTAGAACATGCTTTGTACGGACGTTTTATCCATTTACCCATAGATGGCGTTGTGCAATTACGTCATTTTTTGAATCGCGGTGTTAAGATTTTCCGCGGATTAATGACCCTCTGTAGCTTTTATGTGTTAAAAAAAGTATTTTTCGACGTACTTACCTTTGGACGATTTTTTAAACAACAAAATATTAAACCTTATCGAAAAAAATATTATTATGATCACAAGAACATCATAGAGATACGATTTGCCCAAAACAGTATGTCAATTGGTTAAATAGTTTCGAAGATAAATTATCTTCGAAACTAATAACTAATCGCGGTGTTAAGATTTTCCGCGGATTAATGACCCTCTCCAGTTATCGTTTAAAACTTTCGTCATTTGGTAAGTTTACGCAGTTGGTTGGATGATATGTTGTTGGTCTTTAAAATTGTTTTGGTTGTTCGGTTTCTTAAAACACAAATACTACTTCGTTCTCATTCTTCAAGTTCGAAGCCATTTCTGTTTTTGGGATATCTGACAGTTTCAGCGATTGTTTATCATGCCTAAAAGGAAATCACAACTTTCCCGTCAGACATCCCAGACAAGAGCAGCTCGAGTACGCCGTACAGAAGAGTGCTCTTGAAAATCATCAGCACCTCTTGAGGAATAGAGAAAATATTTCGCAAGCACGCGCTGGGGAATCTAGCTCCGAGCGTTCACAGCGGCTTGCTAACCAAAGCTGGAGAACATCGCAAGTCCGTGCTCGGGAATTTTGCGCTGAACCTGCGCAACGTCTCAGTGATTCAAGGCAGCATGTCTCTGCAACAAGGGATTGGGCGTCTAGCGCTGAGTGCTCGCAGAGGTTCGCTAGCCAAAGCGCGAGAACATCGCAGGCCCGTGCTCGGGAATATGCAATAAAAACAAAAGTACTAAGCGAACCACACTCATAATTTCATCACAAGTTAAAATGTTTACCGCCCAACGAAGTGGGCACGGGTCAGCTAGTGTATATATAAATACACGGTAAAGTTGCATGCGCACCAACAATTTCTTCCTCTAAACATAAATAAGGGTAAAATTTATTTACGATAGGTTATTATATTTTCAATGTCGCAGTCACGCTGTTCGGATTTGTCAATTTCAATTTAATTTGATTAAATTCTTGATAAAAATAGTGAAATGAGCTAAACGCTGTGTCATAATCAGCTTATAATGTTCCCACTGCTGGGACACAGGCCTCCTCTCTGTGAGAGGGAGTCGGCCGTAATCCACCACGCGGGCCCAGTGCGGGTTAGTTGATGTCACATGTCTTCGAATTTTCGGTTCTAGGACATGCCGGATTCCTCACGATGTTTTCCTTCACCGTTTTGAGAGCAGTGATGATGAAATAATTTACACAAAGTAAAGCGCCTGTCTGGGTTCGAACTCACGACCTACAACTTGTAAGTCGGGGCCGTTACCTCTGGGCCACCACTGCTCTTTCAAAAACGCTGTGTATCGTCTGAATATCTGTGCTTTGAAGGACTTAACCATTAGTTCATTCATCATTCATTCATCATCTGACTAACAGAGTTGTAATACTTGTATTAAAGACCAAAATGCTTTTATACAGAAGATACTCAGCTTGTCGTACAATTATTCAAAACTTATTCAGCTGTTACGTTGCTATTACACAGCTATTAGCAATATAATTTTGTGCCCAAATTGCTTGAATAACCTCTGAGTAAGCGCTTAATCAGCTAATTACGGTAGTCTTATTCAGCGATTAGTTTCTATGACTGCTGTTGTTGTGCTGGCTTAGGTCATGGTGTATGAATGCGTCTATTAAAATTTGTGTCTATGCTGTTTGACCGTTTACGACTTCCCTCGTTTGAAGCCAGTCCTGGGTGCAGCACTTAGGTTATAGTGGACTTGAGAACGGTCTATCATAATTGAAAGCCTATACCTATACAATTTTGTGTCTGTGCTGTCGACCGCTTAGAAGTTCCCGCTTCTGGAACCAACCCTGGGTGCAGCAGCCAGGTGTACGTTACCCCAGCAAGAAAGTATCTCCTAGAGTTATATGAGTAGAACGTATAGTTGGTGCCTTATCTGCTGTAAATGTGCCCCCACATAAAAAATGTGTGCCCCTGTCGTTTTGGAAAAAAACGGAAAAACGATTCTTGCTGGGGTAACGTTATTCTAGCAGGAAAATTCTAAACGAATGATCGGAGAGAGAAAAATTGTGCATGGCCAGAGAGCTTATATGTGTGCCAAAATGTGCCCCTAAAAATAAAATCTGTGCCCTTTCAGATTTTCGAGATATTGCATTTCCTGCTGGAGTAACGTTTTGATGAATCGTATATCTCTAAAACCATTGCATGTGCCCCTGTAGAATAAACATACACGAGTAGCTCTTAATGTGTGCCCCTTAGTGCCCCAATTAAATTTAAGAAAATATTTATAGTTTTCAAGTTATCGCGGTATTATGAAAACCCGAAAAATCATCGCAGCGCCTAAATGAGACAAGGCATAAGTTCGCTGAAAACTGTATTCGGTCCTTCTTGACGCTAATAATAACCATACAAAGTTTCAAAACTGTTCATGCATGCGTTTTTGAATAATCTTTCTAAAAGTCAAAACGATGGTGTCATAACTTTGACGGCAAAATACAAGGAACTGGCTCAATCCCAGATGTGTAGGTGTAAAGCAAAATCTTGTGCCTTTAGTCAAAAATATATCTTGAAAATATTCAGCTTGGAATGTTTCGCATTAAGTAAATATAAACAAAAAACCAAAAAATGTAAACAACGGCTGGTTATCCGACCAAATTCCAATGACTACTAAAAAGCGACTGATTCATACATATCGATGACCTTCTTTATTGGACGTATTATACCTAAGCTGTTGTCCGTACAGTCGCGTTCAAAAGTTTTGGGAGCTAATTAAAAAATATATTAAATGCACCTTGTGACTATATTAATGAAACAGCTTGTTGATGTGGAAATTATTATTTTTATTCTCTTAATTTTAATTCTTAAAGTAATTATTGCATCAAATCACAGATCAAATTTCTTACCTATAAATATTAGAAATTATTTGCACATTGTGTAGTCATTATTATTTAAATCACAGATCAGTTTTTCATCTAAGTCTAACATATAATTAGTAAATTCGCATCACAAAAAATCACAGATCAGTATCTTCTATACATATAATAAAATCGTAGCGAATTCAAAACTGTACATTGAATATTTTTGAAAAAAAGTAATTGCTACGAGGTCTAGGATCGATTCTAATGCCGAAAATATTTTTTTTAGAATTTTTGTCTGTTTGTCTGTTTGTCTGTATGTATGTTCCAGCATGGCGCAAATTCTACCGGACAGATTCTGTTAAAATTTTGCATAGATATTCCCTGTGTGTCTGGTCAAACTATAGGGTATAAACTATCACGCTATTTACTATGGGGGACGAGCAATATTACATTATGTTGTATTTTTATGTTCTAGCATGACACAAATTCTACCGGATAGATTCTGTTAAAATTTTGCATAGGTGTTCCCTATAAATCTGGTCAAACTATAGGGTATAAACTATCACGCTATTTACTATGGGGGACGAGCAATATTATATTATGTTCGTATTTTTGGAAAAAAACGCGTCAAAATTTTAGGATATTGTAGATGGTCATCGATTAAACTTTTTAAATGATTATCATCACGCTATACCTTTATGGAACTAAGCAGTCAATCATGAAATATATAGGAACGGCTATTTTAGACAAGTTTCAACAAAGCAATTAGCTCAACGGTTAGGCGGTTGCTTTGCAAACATGGGGTTGTAAGTTCGATTCCCACCTACGGTTTTTTTTTCTTTTTTTTCACATTTTGTTATACGATTATTATTTTTTTTGATTATGTACAAAAATCGTAGCGAAGTTAATTTTTTTTAAAGAAAGTTATTGCTACGAGGTCTGGGATCGATTCTTATGCGGAAAATAAAGTTTTTAGAATGTTTGTTTGTACCAACTGTAGGGCATAAACTATCACGCTATTTGTTATGGGGGATGAGCAATATTACATCATGTTCGTATTTTTCGCTGCAAATTGTAAAAGGACGCGCCAAAAGGTTGGGATATTGTAGATAGGTAGTTACCGATTTAACTTTTTAAATGATTATCATCACGCTTCCTTTTATATAGGAACGGCTATTTTAGCTAACTTTCAACAAAGCGAATAAGTAAGCGGTTGGACGAATGATTTGAAGTCCTGAGGGCCTACCACCAGCTCAAAAGCAGTATTATTTTAATATTACTTTAGTTTACTTCAGTGTGGGAAAGAGATGAAGCTCTACAGGATGTATAGCTCCATTTCTTTCTCCCACTTAAGTAACATTAAAATAATACTGCTTTATGAGCTGGTGGTAGGCCGCCCGGGGTAGTAAGTTCGATTTACATCTGTTTTTTTAAACTCTTTTTGTAAAACGATTTTTTTTTGGATTGTGTATTGCAGCATTACACTGCATTATAAACCTTTTTTACGCGAACATAGGCCGTCTTATTTTTTCCTTTTTCATTTTGACACGAATTCAAAATTTTTGCAATGGAAGAGAAATATTGAATTTTTTCTTGGTTGACAACCGTCAGTCGTCAGCAGAGCGTTGAGTTGTGAGAGCTATTTGATTGTTTCGCTGTGCGTAAAAATTTCTACGTCTTGATTGCGGCAGTTCTCGGGAGCAGTCGGGGATATTGTCCCCTAATACCCATTTGTTGATTCATTTGTGAGTATACCAATTATCTGTCGTATAACCCCCTTATATAATTTGGCCTTACTTTCTGGACTAAAACGCGGTTTATCTTAGATCCAGATACAAAGGCCGATTTTCGGCTCCACCCCCTGGGCCAGAGCCGGACTGCCGGTCGCACTCCTCACCAGCGTCCTCGGCGTCCGAGTTCGGTTAGCGGTCCAGGCCGAGTTAGCGGTCCAGGCCGAGTCAGCGGTCCAGGCCGAGTCAGCGGTCCAGGCTCAGTTAACGGTTCACGCTGAGTTAGCGGTCCAGGCGAGGCGTCCCTGGCACGATAACGTGATCGTGCTTAGCCGGGCGTCGGGACGGTGAACGGCAGTAAGCGGTCCTCGGCAAAGAGCCACCCTCCTGCGGACGTAGTTTTTGGTTTTCTTTTTTTTACTCTTATAGTATTTCAAAATTCAAAAAAATACTTCTTCTAGTATAAACATTTGGGCGTAATTTATTGGCTGTAACCTCACCACACACTTATTTTTAAACTAATATATTTTCCGTAGGACACGTGTTACGTGTTACGTTATCTTAAAACCTGAATCTTTTTAAATTTTTAGTTCATAGTATACACCATTTAACCGTATGTAAAAAAATCTGGGAATTATTTTCTTCACGACTTTTCGGTACGCGTGCTTTACCCACTGCGACGGCTCGGTGTTTTGACGAATAGCTATTTGTCGGGAAATCCGCGTCGTATCGCCTAACGCCTAAATTACATTTTTCAATGGTCCTAAACCCTTTGGCTACTTAATTCCTGTTTTTATTTTTTTTTATCTTTATTACAGTGTTCTTTTTTGTCTACCTTTTAAATATACAGTGTTGTTTTACCGCAATCATACTTTTCATTTCTTATCCTTACAACGCCCCGGGTTCGATTCCCGCGTGGCGTTGGACAAGTGGCAAGAAGACATAATATTTTTTGCTACAAACTGGCGCCCGAACACAAGTAAGTACCTACACTTATTGTGAATAATAACTTACATATTTTTTTCGTTATTCCGTATGTGGTGTGCTCCCTAGTAGCACAAATTCAATTTCTACCTACTTGATTGGGTATATTTTCAGGTAACGAGACGTACACGAAGCCCTTCGGAGCTTGTTGGAAGGACAATCGACGCAGCCTGTGTCTTCTATGTTGAACATATTTAATGTCGTGTGATTGTTCATGTAATCTGTTTTAATAACAAATTCATGTAACCATATTCAAGAATTGACCTTTTATTTCGTCCCCGCAAATACATAATTGATCCCTGAATTTCATTCATCTCTTGTAGACATCGTTTTAGCTAGTACCCCGTAGTGTGTGTTTGGTGTGCGATTGTTTAGGGCGCAGCATAAGGTAAGCCTTTTTGAGTGGTGATTTTGCTAGATATCTAGTTTTTTAGTATCTAGTGCCACCTATTCCGTTATATTGCCGTTTTGTTGCTGTCGTCTCGCTCGGACATTGGATATAGGGTTTGGCTACACACGGCGAATTCCAATCGAAAACCTTTCTTTCAAATACTCTCCCACCTTAGGTCCAATAACCCCCCGTCTGTTAACCGATCTACAGGGATTCGATTAGGATAATAGTAATAGCGAAATATTTGCGTTAACAAAATTTACGTTTTCAAATTACGTAAATATTTGTTATCACATTGTTCAAAATATAAAGGAGAATGACCATTCACTTTAGTGCTATTTGAAAGGACGTTGACCATTTTTATATATTGCCTTCGGTTCTGTAAACGTTGGTCGGTTTTACTTCGGGTCTTCAATCTTATCGTGTTTTTATTTTTTTGTCTTGTTTCGTCAATTTGCATCAGTATGGAAGACGAAGATCTCCCTATTGCTTCAACTCCATTCCGAAACAGCCCCATAATTTCTAGGCCTCCTCCAATTCCACCCAGAACATCCAGAGCTTCAACATCGTCTGTTATTCCATCTCCTATGAGGTCGGAAGATTGTCAACCGTATTTTAAAAAACAAATCTCTCTTTCAAAATGGAAGATTGATTATTCGGGAAATACATGTGTTCGCGAATTTTTCACCAACATCGATGAACATAAAGACGCGGATGACTTACCGGATTGCTATTTGCTTAAACGGTTTCATGAGGTTTTGTCCGGGGCCGCCTTAAAATATTTTAGATCGATTCGCCGATCCGACTTATCCTATCCAGAACTTAAACAATTGTTCATTAGGACATTCGGCCCGACAGATTTTGAATACAAAACCGAACAAGAGGTCAGAAACTATAAACAGAAGTCAGATCAACCTGTTAGAGATTTTATAATCCAAATTTCCTATTTGAATGATACTTTGAGACGCCCGATTAGTAAACCCGACTTGTTGGAAATCGTAACCCATAACATGCACCCGAGATATTTCCCATGTTTATCGGTCCATAAATTTGCTGACTTTGATGCACTCATCGATACTGCTTCGCATTTTGAAAATTTCAAAGTCAAAGTCAAATCAAAGTCAAATCATTTATTTCAAATAGGCCCATGTATGGCACTTTTGAACGTCAAAAATTACAAAATAATAAAATTGATTCTAGTCGCCCCTTCCAAAAGGTAGTTTTCGTATGGAGAAGAATGGGCAAGAAACTCCACCGTTACTCTTTTAAAATGTTTTACAATATTGTTTGTATATGTACGTACATTTGTTAAATAATTATTATATGTGAAGACGATGCACCTAGAATAAAATTACTATACCACAATAGGTAAAAAAATTAAAAATGAAGCAACGATAGATAATTTAATTTGTGACAGATACATGGTTCTCACATATTTACAAACATTGTAAAAATAGACGATTTTCCTAAAATGTTACAATTAATAAGTCAGTGTGTAAGGAAGTAATCACAGAATGTAAAATCAATGTCATACTTAAAACACAAAGTAATAAATTTTACAATTAAATTAGCAACCAGTTTGATTTTGTCTTGATTCTAAATTGTCCTATGGAGCAGGACCAGCATGTTTCCAAGCACTCTTATCTTGGATATAATCCTCTAATTTGTAATATGCTTGTTTACAAAGTGTACTTTTTATATGAGTTTTAAATTTTCTTTCATTTAATTGCAATATGTCACAAGGTATTTTGTTGTAACATTTAACACAGTACCCCATAAAAGATGTATGTACTTTAGATAACCTGAAAAATGGTTGATCTAGTTTATCTTTATTTCTAATATTAAAATTATGTCTATCACTTATTTTATTAAAGAGATGTGGATTTTTCCTTACATACATAATATTTTCATAAATGAATTGGCAAGGTACCGTCATAATATTAATCCTTTTAAAAAGTTCTCTGAGAGATTCGCGGCGACGTAGATTATAAATGGCTCTGACAGCTCTCTTTTGCAAAATAAAGATGGATTCAATGTCAGCAGCCCGACCCCACAGTAAAATGCCATATGACATAATGCTGTGGAAGTAGCTAAAATAGACCAAACGCGCGGTTTCTACATCTGTTAACTGTCTTATCTTTCTAACAGCATAAGTGGCCGAGCTTAACCGCCCCGCAAGAGATGTTATATGAGGTCCCCATTGTAATTTCTCGTCTAGCGTGATTCCCAGGAAAACCGTTTGATTAATAAATTCCAGTTTTTCTCCATTCAATATGATGTCACATTCGCTACTTTTAACATTAGGTAATTTAAATCTAATGCATTTGGTTTTTTTTTATTAAGTACCAGATTATTTACCGTAAACCAATCTTGGACTTGCAGAATAGAGCTATTCACGTCGTCAAGATTTTGTGATTGTCGGTTTATTTTAAAGATTAATGATGTGTCATCTGCAAATTATTTAAAAAAGTTTGTTGTATGGCCAAGTCGCGTTATTTGAGTTCGAAGATTAAAAATAGTAGTAATGTAATTAAAACGACTTGGAATATTATTAATAGTGAAACGGGAAGGTCTAATAACCGAAATACTGACTACAGCCTGTCTATTAATGACAACATAATAAAATCAGACTCACAAGTCGCCGCGGCCTTTGAAAATTTCTTTTCAGATATTCCCGTTTCAACTACTAAATCCCTAAACTCTTCACCTTCTGTTGCTGAGTCTTTGTTAAAGGAAAATGTTAATGTTTGCGATTCGGAATTTACTTTTGAACATATTACCTGTAAAGACATAATTAAAACCTTTCACACCTTAAATGTAAAAAAGACTGCAGATCTGTGGGGTAATTCTGTAGAAGTTGCCAAGTCTATTATTGACATTGTAGCACCTACTTTAGCTCTTATCTTTAATAATTGTATCGACTGTGGGGAGTTTCCTGACCTTATGAAAAATAGTAAAATAATTCCTTTGTTTAAATCAGGTAGTACATCAGACCCCACAAATTATAGACCTATTTCAGTACTACCTACTTTTAGTAAAATTTTTGAGAAATTAATTTTAGACCAATTGCAAAGATTTTTTAATAGACATAAATTATTACATAGCAAACAGTTCGGTTTTACAAGGGGTCGTTCAACTACTGATGCCGGTGTTGAACTTTTAGGTCATATTTATAATGCATGGGAAGATAAATGCGATGCTTTGGGCATTTTTTGTGATTTGTCCAAGGCATTTGATTGCGTTCTTCATGAAACGTTAATCAGGAAACTCCGCCACTATGGGATCCGGAACAGCGCTCTGAATCTTCTTATTTCATACTTGAGTAATAGGATTCAGAGCGTTGACGTTAATGGGAAAAGATCTCCCGGATCTTTAGTAACAATGGGAGTCCCTCAGGGCTCAATTCTTGGTCCTTTCTTGTTTCTTATTTATATTAATGACTTGCCTTACCTCATAAAGGATAACCATGATGTAGTGTTGTTTGCAGATGACACTTCACTTTTGTTTAAACTTAAACGTCAGCAGCTGGTTACTGACGATGTAAATAGCGCGATCTCAAAAGTAGTTCACTGGTTCAATGTTAATAATTTACTTCTTAATGAAAAAAAAAACCAAATGCATTAAGTTTACCTTACCTCATGTTAGGCAGGTGAAAACTAGTGTGTTGATAAAGGGCGAAGAATTGAATCCTGATGATAGCACAGTTTTCTTGGGCTTAACTTTGGATGCTAAGCTTCAGTGGGGCCCACATATAGATAAATTGTCAAAAAAGCTTAGCTCCGCAGCATATGCTGTTAGAAAAATTCGTAATTTGACTGACATAGAGACAGCCCGTTTAGTGTACTTTAGCTATTTTCATAGTGTAATGTCGTACGGTATTCTGTTGTGGGGAAATGCCGCCGACATTCAGACTATTTTTGTTTTGCAGAAAAGAGCTGTTCGATCAATTTATAAATTAAGTCCGAGACACTCTCTCAGAGATAAATTTAAGGAGATTAATATAATGACTGTGCCTTCTCAGTATATTTTTGATAATCTTTTATATGCCCATAAAAATATAAAATTGTTTAAAAAATACAGTGATATCCATAACATAAATACTAGGAACAAACACAAATTTGTTGTACCCACAACAAGGCTCAAAAAAATAGGTGGATCGTTCAGATGTCAATGTATACGCTTTTATAATAAACTTCCAAGCCACGTACAAGATCTAAGCCTTAATAAATTCAAATCATTCATTAAACGTAAGTTGTGCCAGAAAGCTTTTTATACCGTTAAAGATTACATTGAGGACAAAAAGGCTTGGGATTGAGCTGCTCCAATTATTATTTTTATTTTTTACTTTTGAAATTTGTTTTTTTTTTGCAAACTTTAAAATTATATACACAATGACATGAATATTTACTTTGTTAAGTATAACATTATTATTATTTTAATTGTTGTGAATGTGAGGACTATGTAGTTCATGTATATAGATTTATTTATTTTTTCTCAGTTAGTTTTTAATGATAATCTGGCAGTTTTGAGTACTTTATGCGGCCTACCTAAATGTCCTTTCTTTGGTATTGTTCGTCGCATCGTTGAGCTCCTTTTAAGTTCTGAGTTGAGCTGCACGATTACTGACAAATGCGTGCACTGACTGGACAGGTCCACTCAAATCTGTATGGTTCTTTCCTCAAAAGACCATTTCAGACACAAATCTACATGGTCCTCAAATGAAATGCTCTGACCAAGATCATTTCCGGATTTTTTTTTTTTTATATACACGTTGACATTAATGATTTTTATATACATATACAATGACGTGAATATTTACTTTTAAAGTATTATATTATTTTAATTATTGTGAATGTGAAGACTATATGGGTCATTCCTTTTGTTTTGTTTTTAATTTTTTCTCAGTTAGTTTTAATCATGGTCTGACAGTTTGAGTAATTTATGTGGCCTACACAAATGTCCTTTTTTTGGTATTGTTCGTCGAATCGTTGAGCTCCTTAAATTCTGAGTTGAGCTACACGATAACTGACAAATGCGTGCACTGACTGGACAGGCCCTCTCAATCTGTGTGGTGCTTTCCTATAAAGACCACTTCAGACACCAATCCACATGGCCTTCACATGATCTGACCAAGATTATGTCTGGACTTTAAAAGAGACTGTGACCTCTGAGTTTGTTTCGGCCTTTCTTCTCGGAGTAGTCAGATAGGAAACGCCGACTTCATCTAGTTTTAAAAATATGATTGACGTGTAAAAGTGTTTGTACAAACCTACTTACAGAAATAAAATCATTTATCATTTATCATTTATCATTATCAATAACACCATCTTCGGTTGATTTTGAAGTATTTGGGGTAAATCATTAATGTAAACTAAAAAGAGGAATGGACCCAATATCGAACCTTGAGGAACGCCCATTGCCATTTCAGACCCTAATGAGTTTACGCCGTTTACCTGAACTTTAACCTTTCTATCTTTCAGGTATGATCTAAGTAAATCAAGAGCTGTATTCCTAATCCCATAGTGTTCTAGTTTCAGCAGAAGTGTCTCATGGTCTACACAATCGAACGCCTTCGAGAGGTCGCAAAAGATTCCAATGGCATCTTGTGCTTCTTCCCAGGCCTTAAAAATGTTCTTTATTAGGGTGACACCGGCGTCAGTAGTACAACGCCCTTTGGTGAAACCGTACTGTTGTTCATGAAAGATGGAATTTTTATTAAAGTGACGTAACATTTGATTGAGCATTGAGAATTTCTTACCCAAATCCTCCAAAGCTGTTTCGGTCGTCTCTTCCGAAGCTCGATTGTGTCCCAAGTGTAGAAAAAACGGACACTCTTATCGTGTCTGTCCAGATTTTCCTGGCAGACTCTGTTTCAAGTGCCGGACTCCTGGCGTAATTACCCGGGATTGTCCAAATTGTAATCCAAAAGAATGCATAAACCACCGGCGACACGCCGCCTATTTCTCTCGTACAGTGTCACCGGTGATAGCGTCGGACTCTTCCGATAATAGACCGTTTATTGAAATTTGGTTGAAAGGTCATTTGGTTAAAGCATTACTAGACTCGGGAGCTCAGATGTCCCTTATTAGTGATAGTTTGGCCCGCGAGCTAAGAATCTCTATGACATCGAACAGTTCATGTCCCCGTGCCATTTCTGCTAATAACTCGCCCATTGATATTTTGGGAACTATTTACCTTCCGGTTCGATTCAACGATACTACTTTTGTTCACGAATTTTTAGTTGCGCGTAGTATTTCTTCTCCAGTTATCTTAGGAATAGAGTTTTGGAACAAATTTGGTCTAACCTCCGTTTTTAGTAAAGCATTTAACAATAATATCAAAGGAAACATGTATATCCCTGCTACCGGTCATTCCTCTCCCCAGGTTTCTTGTGTAACCGAATCCCGATACATTCATCCTCGTAATGTCTTATTACCTGACCAAGAGCGAAGTTTACAACAGGTCATTGATGAGTTTGAAGTCATCTCATCTGACAAGGTTGGGCTTGGAAAAACTACCTGGCTATCACACAAAATCAACACGACAGGACAGCCAATTAGGCAAAGGTTTTACCCTCTTTCACCCGTTAAATTAAAAGTTCTCAATGAGGAGATTGACAAGATGCTAGAATTGGGTGTTATCCGACCATCTCGTTCACCTTGGGCTAGTCCTGTAGTCATGGTCACCAAGAAAGACGGTTCCGTCCGCTTTTGCGTTGATAGCAGAAAGTTGAATAGTGTGACCATCAGAGACTCGTATCCCCTCCCCCGCATTCAAGATATTCTTGACAACCTTCGGGGCGCAAGATATATAAGCTCTCTCGATTTCAGGAGTGCCTTCTGGCAGATTCCTCTCGCGGACGATGAGAGCTGCAAAAAGACGGCATTTATAGTCCCTCAACGCGGCTTATTCGAGTTCGTCAGAATGCCATTTGGGCTCACTAACGCAGCCTCTGAAATGCAGCGTCTTACCGATCTGATTGTCAACTTCGAATTCACTTCGACTAGCAACGACTGTGTTTTCGGCTACGTCGACGATCTCATTTTAATTTCCAAGGATTTCCACAGCCACTTCGCTCTCCTGAGGAAGGTGCTAAGCCGCCTCAAGGAGGCTGGTTTGTCCATTAACCTAAAAAAATGCGAATTTTGCAAAAGTGAGTTAAGGTACCTGGGTTATATTGTAAACGAGAAGGGTCTTCAGACCGACCCTAGCAAGCTTGATGCTATTAAGGACTATCCCACTCCTACCACCGCTAAATCATTGCGCGGGTTTATTGGGATGTGTTCATATTATAGGCGTTTTGTTAACGGTTTCTCCTCTATAATAGCTCCTCTCACTGCTCTTATTGGCAGAAAGAAGGGTCGGGACCCAATAAGCTGGGACGATGCTGCCGAACAAGCATTCGTTAAGCTAAAGGCCGCATTAATTAACACTCCCGTGATGGCTTGCCCAGATTTTTCCAAGCCATTCCTGTTACAATGCGATGCATCAGCTGTTGGTCTCGGTTCCGTTCTTTCCCAAAAGTTTGATGGTGTGGAGCATCCCATTGCTTATTATTCCCGCCTTTTTTCCAAAGCAGAACGCAACTACAGTACCACCGAGCGGGAACTTTTGTCGGTGCTGGATTCTATAAAGCATTTCCGCTGTTATTTGGATGGAATGAAGTTTTCCGTTTTAACGGACCATATGGCCTTGAAATGGCTTCTCACGCTTAACAACCCTTCTGGTCGTTTGGCCCGATGGGCCACTATCATCTCCCAGTATACTTTCGATATAGTCCATCGCAAGGGATCACAGCATGTAGTTCCAGATGCTCTATCCAGGATCTACGCAAGTCCTGTAACGTTCGACCAGGGTCCCGAACAGACTAACGACAGATGGTACAAGAAGGTTTACTTGGGTGCTCGTGATTCACCCCAGATGTTTCCCGCATACGCCATCCAAAATGGCGTCCTCTTGAGACGCATGCCTGTCGCTAGTCCTCTGTCACCTGGTCCTTGGCGTATTGTTTTGCCAGCAGAGAAGATTCCTCTAGCCATCTGGGAGATTCACAATAATTTCCCATCTATACACCCTGGGGTTATGAAGTCTTACCTTAAGATTAAAGAGCGCTTCTATTGGCCGAACATGTTTCGGGATGTTACCGAAACTCTAAAGCGATGCGAAATTTGCAAAGCGTATAAGATCGCTAACACACAGCCACGTGGCCAGATGTGCTACCCAAAAGAAGTTTCTTTGCCCCTACAAGTAATTTCTATTGATTTGATTGGTCCTCTACCTACCGCTTATTACGGTTATAAATATATCCTATCTATGGTTGATGTGTTTTCAAAGTATGTTTGGCTGATTCCCTTAAAAAAGGTGAATGCCGCTTCTGTAGTTAAAGCCCTAGAATCAGAAATATTTTTGAATTTCGGCGTTCCACGGGCTATTCTTTGCGATAACGCTACAGTCTTCCGTAGCAATCAATTTATAAACTTTCTTAGGTCTTTTCACATTGGCCCCCAATTTATACGCCTTATTATACTCCACAAGCTAACACAGTGGAACGCTATAATCAAAGTGTTGTTACCTGCTTAAGTATTTTAGTCGGGGAAAATCAAAGAAACTGGTCGAAATTGCTACCCAAAGTTAAACTTTATCTCAATTCATGTATCAATTTAGCCACAGGTTTCACTCCAAACTTTCTTATGTTTGGGAGGGAAGTCCTTATGGATTTGACCCATGCTCAGGGGCAGACTCGAAGCGCCAATTTGGCTGAAAGTCGGTCTCGGCATGCGTCCAATCTGTCCCGACCGAGATTTATGCTAAAGTGGCCGATAATCTCTCTATAGCCTTTCTCCGCAATTCCCGGTCTTACAACGCAAACCGTTCGGCTATCACCCTCAACGTCGGTGACACTGTGTGGAGACGAAATTTCTCCAGGTCCTCTGGGACGGATTATTTCTCCGGCAAGCTTGCACCTCGCTTTGTAAAATGCCGGGTGACTAGGGTTATTTCTAGAACCACCTATGTCCTTCAGGACTGCGATTCTGTTCATTCTGGGTCATATCATATTAAGGATATACTGAAATAATGGTTTTTCTTGCCTGGCGCAAAACGTGATTTTTGGCAGTCTATATTTTACCCCCAAATTAATTTACAAAACGCTCAATTTGAAAATACACTGGGCATTCTGTACTTGCTCCAGTTCTTCCGTTCCCTAAATTCGTTGTTTCTTTACGAGTATATATATTTCCTACTTGCGTTAACTAATTCAAATGAATCAAACGTAGATATCAGTTTTACCCCTAATTATTCTCAAACTACGTAATTTTATAATATAAAAATTATCTAAAATAATCTGGTTACAAACTATTTTCAAACGGTCTTAGTATACGGCCTTATTTTTTCTGACTAACATTTTACTTCTTTTTACATTGACATTCTAATTGTCACCGTTCTATCAGAAATTATACATATTAAATTCATCTAAACATAAAAATATAAAACGCTTCACGCTAGGACAAAACGTGGTAAGCAGATCCCTTTATAATATGTCTTAAATTTGCAATTTACGCTATGTTAGGCGCGGAACGCTGCAGAGCTTTTTCTCTTCCTCTACTAGGGCACTAGTGTCTTGTCGCCGATTTCATCTTACCCGACTACGACAAAGAGGGTGTTGTTGACCTCTAGGTATGCCCCAGAGGCACAATATCCCTCTCATGTTACCACTCATCCTGTTAGTCAGACTCTAGGCACCAACTAGGCCGAAAGTCGACTAGGATGCACACCTTACAGATAGGGTCACTTAATTGTCTCGTATTTGATTGGACTGAAGTAGTTTTTGGACTCAGGCTCATTTTCATAGCCTGGTGCTCTTTTTTTGGCCTTGGTCTAATTTTTGACTTTAATGTTCTCGTCTTTTGACCTGAGTCTGTATTTTTTTTTTTCCTAACTTCAATCGGTATCGTTTTCTTCTTTTATCGTTACTTCTTTTTTCCATCTTGTCTTTATTCTATGCTAATGTTTCCTCTTCTTTACCTTAGCTATTAGTATCTTTGTTTTATCTCGTAACTTATTCTTGTTAGTCTCTTTGTTTTTTCTCGTAACTTATTCTTGTCTTAGATAGGGTGTTTAGACTTTCGCGCGTTTAATTTATTTGTAGGTTTAGTGGATACGTCTGGAGCTCGCATCGGTAACGTATAGGTTCGATCCGGTTCGAAGTTATTCTTTACCGGTTGCACTCCAATTGTCGTCCGGTAGGTTACTTTGGTTATTTTATTAGTCTAGGATTAAGTTCTATTTATCTTGTAGTTACTTATCGTTCAGCCTCCTCTCATAATACCCTCGGAGATATCATCTGACTCTAGTGATGCGACACTATTTGGAATTTTTATCGATAGTATCGATTTTTTTTGTTAGAAAGGGGGTACTGCAGCATTACACTGCATTATAAACCTTTTTTACGCGAACATAGGCCGTCTTATTTTTCCTTTTTCATTTTGACACGAATTCAAAATTTTTGCAATGGAAGAGAAATATTGAATTTTTTCTTGGTTGACAACCGTCAGTCGTCAGCAGAGCGTTGAGTTGTGAGAGCTATTTGATTGTTTCGCTGTGCGTAAAAATTTCTACGTCTTGATTGCGGCAGTTCTCGGGAGCAGTCGGGGATATTGTCCCCTAATACCCATTTGTTGATTCATTTGTGAGTATACCAATTATCTGTCGTATTACCCCCTTATATAATTTGGCCTTACTTTCTGGACTAAAACGCGGTTTATCTTAGATCCAGATACAAAGGCCGATTTTCGGCTCCACCCCCTGGGCCAGAGCCGGACTGCCGGTCGCACTCCTCACCAGCGTCCTCGGCGTCCGAGTTCGGTTAGCGGTCCAGGCCGAGTTAGCGGTCCAGGCCGAGTCAGCGGTCCAGGCCGAGTCAGCGGTCCAGGCTCAGTTAACGGTTCACGCTGAGTTAGCGGTCCAGGCGAGGCGTCCCTGGCACGATAACGTGATCGTGCTTAGCCGGGCGTCGGGACGGTGAACGGCAGTAAGCGGTCCTCGGCAAAGAGCCACCCTCCTGCGGACGTAGTTTTTGGTTTTCTTTTTTTTACTCTTATAGTATTTCAAAATTCAAAAAAATACTTCTTCTAGTATAAACATTTGGGCGTAATTTATTGGCTGTAACCTCACCACACACTTATTTTTAAACTAATATATTTTCCGTAGGACACGTGTTACGTGTTACGTTATCTTAAAACCTGAATCTTTTTAAATTTTTAGTTCATAGTATACACCATTTAACCGTATGTAAAAAAATCTGGGAATTATTTTCTTCACGACTTTTCGGTACGCGTGCTTTACCCACTGCGACGGCTCGGTGTTTTGACGAATAGCTATTTGTCGGGAAATCCGCGTCGTATCGCCTAACGCCTAAATTACATTTTTCAATGGTCCTAAACCCTTTGGCTACTTAATTCCTGTTTTTATTTTTTTTATCTTTATTACAGTGTTCTTTTTTGTCTACCTTTTAAATATACAGTGTTGTTTTACCGCAATCATACTTTTCATTTCTTATCCTTACAACGCCCCGGGTTCGATTCCCGCGTGGCGTTGGACAAGTGGCAAGAAGACATAATATTTTTTGCTACAGTATGTAATAGTTCTTAGAGTGTATTAATTCACAAAAAATGGAAAACTTCGTAAGCTATGGGAAACTACTAAGTTACAAGTACTTTACAGTCACAAAACATTCAAGGTTGTATTCTGATCATTTTAGAGCAAAAGACTGTGGGAATAAAATGTTTTTTTTTACAGATTTTGACAGCAGATTTGTCCAAGCGATTTTAAAATATGTATGTGTGTGGATGTTCTGGAATCGCTGCCACACTATTTCCTGGTGGCAAAACAGCGCACGTCATGTTTAAGATTCCCATCGATTTAGAGAGCAACGAAACGCCTGTTTGTGGGGTGTCACGCAACAGTAACAAGGGATGTGTGCTTAGGGGATTGCGCTTCGTCGTATGGGATGAATGCATTATGGCAAAAAGGAAAGCATTGGAAACTGTAAACAGAACCCTGCAGGATATCCGCAGAAACCAAGATATGGTGGGTGGTGTCACAGTTTTGACAAAAAAAGTGAATACTTCGTTGAAAAGGTCGACTCTATGGTCGAGAGTTCATAAACAGCGCTTGACCATCATCATACGAGCTCGGCTTGGCGGTAATGCTCAAGTATTCTCCGATATTCTTCTAAAAGTTGGTGAAAGCACTCTACCAGAGACTCTTGGTAGAGTAGATCCCACTTTAGAAGATCTTATTCGTCTGATATACGAGGATATCAGTCAAATACCGTACCAAGAGAATTCTTAGGCGTGTTTCCGTTTTAACTCCGAAGATGATCAAGCTGCAGCGATCAACCACAGTATTCTCTCACAAATTGAAGGGAGTGAAGTGATATACACCTCCATTAATACTGTAGTGCTATTCTGTAACCATCTCACCGTGTTATCTTAGGTGAAGTGAGCGTGGAGTGAGCTGTCAGTTGCTAAGGATTGACACTATTGGCAGTTCACTTCACCTAAGATATCACGTTGAGATTTTTACAGAATAGCACTACAGATGTGGAGGAAGATGATGCCAAATATCACCCCGTAGAATTTCTCAATTCACAAATGGCAAGTGGACTTCCGGTTGTATATCTGTGTAACGGAAACCAGCTCAAAGTCATGTCTTTGCAGAGAAACGTCATCGAGGTGGAAATTCTAACAGGTTGTGGCGATGGTGAGACAGTGTTTATAGCGCGTTTAAAGTACAAATTCCCCATAATTACCAGTTAAAGCGCGTGCAGTTCTCTGGGAGTGTATGCTTTGCGATCAACAAGTCACAGAGGCCGACACTGAAGGCTGAAGGCTGCGGGTGTCGACCTCAGGATAAGCTGCTTCTCACACGGACAACTGTTACGTCGCTTGCTCCCGAGTCACCATTCCTGACTCTCTGTATATTTTGGCTGCTGAGAATAAAACTACAATCGTAGTATACAGGGAAGTTTTATAAAAATGTGGCTATTATTGTAGTATATTGTGATGTCTTACGATTTCCATGCGAACGAAGTCGCGGGCAGAAGCTAGTTATAGATAAAGAAACAACCACTTTTTTCACATAGAACTCGGTGGGTCTTTTGTAAATTAAAGGTTAATAAGAAACATATTTATAGTTTTGGTATAATCCATTCTGCAATTATAGTTCTTATTTGTATGTCTCTTGTGCCTGTTTTGCGTTGGTATAGATGATGAAAGTGCTTTCGTAATACAGATTGACCACAGTTTACACAATCATATTTGTCGATGCCCAACATTTCGTTTTTGTAGTGCAGAAGGCTGTTGTGCATTCCTTGCCAACATCCAAGTGAATGTCAGGTTGGCGGGTGTATTTTTCAGAAAAGGTCGAAATATATCTCAAAATTTAGTACCTAATTGGTACCAAATTGTACCACTTGTGAAATAATTTGTACCTCTTGGGATCGCAAGTTATTGCAATAGTTTCATACACCCGCCATTCTGACGTCAGCTTGGCGGGTGTATTTTTGTGTAGCCAAGATTACTGAGAAGTTGGATATAAAACATATATGGATATTTAGTACCTAATTGGTACCTCTCTAAACATACCTCAACTCAGTGAAATCTCATTGGAATTCGACAAAAAATGAAAAATTCACTTCCCCATATACAGGCTGTCACAATATTTTGCTTGTTTGATACAAGTAGAGGAAACCGGGGACACTTGACTATAGGAATACTTAGCATCAGGTCGAATGACAGCTCGCTTCACTTGCGTTTTCACGGTGAGTTTTTGATGTGAAACATCTATAGCGGCGGGTCAGCCCAACTGTTGACGTGACGACGCGTCGCCGACGCATCGCCATGCCAACAGTTGCCATGTTTATTTCCTGTCGTAAACTATCCTTGCCTATGCATATGCAGAAGGAGATGTGAAAAATCGAAATGATTATGTACATAATAATTTCGATTTTTCACATCTGCCAGTCGCTCATTTTTTTATAGAATAGACCGCAGCAGCTGATCTATTCTGTAAAAATCACACCGTGTAAAATAAGGTGAAGTGAGCTGTCAATAGTGTCAACCCCTAGCATCAACCGATATGACATTCCATGTGATGCTAGAGATTGACAGCTTACTTAAAGCTCACTTCACCTACACCGTGTTTACACGGTGAGATTTTACTGAATAGACCGGATGGAGTAAACGATACCCCAGTTTCTTGCCCGTTCTTCTCCATAGGTACCTATTACGCTTTGGAATGGGCAACTAGCTTCATCTTTCTGACTGACCGACCCCTTGACAATTCAAAAGTACCTGTAATTGGTTTATTTGAAATAAATGCTTTAAGTTTGAGACCAGCCGGCTGGCATGTCGTTTAGTTGCCTGAAAATACATGACATGAAAATTTATTTGAAAAAGGTGTAGGTATATTCGCAGACGTGTTTTCTTTTTTTTACCTGTTCCTAGTTCACGTTACAAAGTAAATCATGGATGGCAATCATAGATGTTATCTTATACATATATTTATTTACATTTACCATGATCGAAGTGGCCATAATTTTGACATCTGTTTGCAGATAACCGACCTGCCTCTTTCTTTTCTACTTTCTTCTAAATATGAAATAATGTGTATCTAAATTAAAATGAAACGTGGTCGTAAAACTACTATTAAACTACAAGATCAGAAAAAAGTATTTCTTAAGTATAAACAATACCTGAAAAAACAAAAATAACTTACCATCACCAACTGACCCTATTCTTCTTTTATTCTTATTTTCACGCAGGTAAAGTGAGCTGTCATTCCACCTGATGCTAAGTATCCCTATATTCAAGTATCCCCGGTTTCCTCAACTGGTATTCGACGAGAGCTCATGACCAAAATTTTTACCTCATCGTTTTACGACCAAAACCGTATAAAATCTTTTGGTTATTCTGAATTTAAATAAATGTTTTAGATACCGAAAACACAATTTTTAGACATCATTAGCGTCACACGTACCCAGGAGAGCATTTGCGAAAATAAAATAATTTGCCTAGTCTGGAAATCTAGTTGACACAGAGATGGCTCCGTGGTAAGCTGGTAAGTTCGTGTAATTCAGATTCCATATTCGTGTCAGGTCTTTGGCGAGAAACAGGTACCTACTGTATTGGCAAGCTGGTGTCGTCGTGGGAGGCGGGTACAGAATCCAATGTAAAGCCAAGGTCGTCATCGGGAGCGGTTACAGGGTCCATAATCGTAATCAAAGTCGTCGGAAAATAAAATAGAAATATGTTGTCGAAAAAATACAGCACCAAACAAAATGTGAAATATTAATGTCAATCAGTTGTCAATTACGATTATTATTATATGCGATATGACATCGATTTTTCGAAAAATCTATATTATTATTATTTTTACGTCTTTGACATTTCTCGGGACCCTAGGGTCCCGGACCTTTGGAAGGCGTACGAGGGGCCAAAGCCAACTCGCAGAGGCCCCTTAGACGTTTTTAATGAAATGAGGTACCAACCGACGATTATCCCTGTTCGTACTATGCAAGTGCAGCCAAGGACAACCCCCGGTTGGTGTAGGACTATTGTAATTAAGGAAACAAAGATATTGGACTATGGGTTTGGGTGGCTAAAGTGGACTGATCACCTGAAACTATGGAAGGACTATGGCCCCTGCCTGATCAATGTTTTATATGCACACGGATAAAATGGCAGGGGGTGACTTGCACACTCATTAATGGGCCCCCGAAAACAGTCGCTAGCACAAAGTGTCGTAGCAACAAGGGGGCAACATGTCTTGAGGTGCTTGAGGAGTCGAGAGGTATTTCACGGCTTTCAGAACAATCCCAGAGCCCGGAAGATGGTCAAGATCCCTACGAGCACTTACTGAAATACTTCCTTCCTCCGAGCACGTTTGCTCTTGCGAATCTCCAACCGGCCAATTAAGGCAAGCCAGAGGTGAGGAAAAAGATTTCTCCGGGGAGATAGGGTCTGTGGGGTCGCTACTGCCCAACAGTTCGCCACATGCTGCCCTGCGGGTTTTTGTATCTCTCTTGGTCTGGCTCCTCATCCTAGACCTGTTCCGGCAAAATAAACTACCAGCACAGACCCAGAATTCGGAGCGCGCAAGCTCCACCACGACGTCAACGTAGAGATACGGCGGTGGGGTTATTATTATTATTATTATATTCATTTATTTCGGATTTTTTAACATACATCCATATAGTTGTTAGTAACACAGAAATGCTTATAAGAAACTAATGTTAGTAATGACAAAACAAGACACTTTAAAAACTAAATACAAAATACATAAGACTATCGGAAACTCCGATACCCGTGCGCGTGTTCACTTGACCGCGTGCAGTCGTATCCAGCGCTCAAGCATCGGAGAATCCCATCGGTCCGACAAAACACTCAAGATGCTGTTGGTACTAGCACGCATGCGCGTTAGGATGGAAGTGCAACGCTTGCGCATGACTGCAGCGAAGCTGTCTACGCGGGCCTCAGCAAACATGCCAGAGGCACTGCAATATCGCGGCAGCCCCATCAGCATCCTGAATGCATTGTTGTACTGCACTCTAAGGTCACTGTACGCCCGCTGCAAATAGTCAACCCACAGGCTACACGTGTAAAAGGACTGACAGTATGCTTTAAACAACGTTACTTTAACTTTATGTGTTCACCGTGCAAACCTGCGAGCTAACATATTACATCGTACAGACAATGACCTTCGCTCTCTCTCAATGTCAGTACTGTCCTTTAGGTCATCGGTGACCCAGTGACCCAAATACTTAAATTTTGTAACTCTTTTTAAAGAGGTACCACCCAAATGAACTTCAGGTACATGTTCATAACATTTAGTCCCCGCCTTAGAGACCATTAGTTGCGATTTCACTGAGTTGTATTTAAGGCCATGGGCCTTCGCATATAATTCTCATACATTTAGAAGCTTTCTCAATGCACAGACCGAAGGGCTCAGCAGCACCATATCATCAGCGTAGCTTATATTATTAATACACACACCATCTACGTGACAACCGATACTAGTGCTACGGAGCTCGTCGATCAGTTCATTGATGTAGAAATTAAAGAGATGAGGGGAGGAAAGCCCCCCTTGCCTCACCCCGCAATCCAGCTTGTACTCATCCGAGAGTGTGCCTGCCCACCTTACATGATTTCTCTGCTTATTATACCAATGCATCAGTACAGACACAATTTCCCTGGGTACACTGGTATCCTGAAGCTTTACCCATAACTTATTGTAAGACACTAGGTCAAAGGCCTTAGATAGGTCCAAAAAACAGGCATAAACTGGAGTTTTCCTAGCTGTATAATACAAAAAACAAAATGGAATTACGAAATCTTTTCAATGGATCTAAAATGAAAAAACATTTTTTTTGTCTCTAAAAAAAGCAACAAAAGAGGTTACAACTGACGCTGACGAGACAATATGGTTTCACAAAAGGTCGTTCGACTACAGATGCAGGTGTTGCTCTGATGAAACACATATTTAACGCATGGGAGAACTCGCAAAATGCTATTGGAGTTTTCTGTGATCTCTCCAAAGCCTTTGATTGCGTGCACCATGACACACTTTTGCGTAAACTACGTCATTACGGTGTCCAAAACGAAGCTCTTAAAGTAATAAATTCTTATTTGCATAATAGGGTCCAATGTGTAGATGTTAATGGTGTGAAATCTTCCGGGCCACCAGTTCAGTTAGGTGTACCTCAAGGCTCAATACTGGGTCCATTCTTATTCTTAGTGTATATAAATGACTTATCTTTTTATTTTAAAGGATATCTGTAACGTTGTACTGTTTGCAGATGATACCTCTCTTATTTTTAAAGTAGACAGGAATAGACAAGATTTTGACGACGTAATTAGTGCACTCTCAATGGTTACGGATTGGTTTACGACAAATAACCTAGTTCAAAATGCCAAGAAAACGAAATGTGTAAAGTTCGCTCTACCAAATGTTAGAAATCTAGGACCCAACATCGTCTTAGATAAAGAGGTGCTTGAAACTGTGATCTCGGCAGTTTTTCTGGGCATAACAGTAGATGCCAAACTTCAGTGGGGCCCACAAATATCAAGCCTAGCGGGAAGGCTCAGTTCGGCCGCCTATGCTGTCAGGAAAGTAAGACAATACACTGACATTGATACAGCTCGGTTAGTCTATTTTAGTTATTTCCATAGCGTTATGTCCTATGGTATTCTGCTGTGGGGCAAAGCCGCTGACATTCAAAATATATTTGTTCTTCAAAAACGAGCTGTTCGAGCAATTTACCAGCTACGTGCCTGAGTTTCTCTAAGAGATTTTTTTAAAGATGTTGGTATTCTCACGGTGGCATCACAATTCATTTTCGCCAACATCTTATATATTAGGCAAAATATACACTTATACACTAAAAACAGTGATATTCACAATGTTAACACTAGAAATAAGGACAAACTACGAGCTCCCTTTCACCGGCTTCATAAGGTTCATAACTCATTTGTTGGGCTTGGTATAACCTTTTATAACAAGCTACCCTCTTCTATGCTAGATTTGCCTTTTAATGCGTTTAAAAATAAAGTAAAATCCAACCTTTGTTCAAAGGCAACGACAATTGTATCAACGACTACTTAAATGATAAGAATAGTTGGTCGCTGTGATTAACTCAAGACAATGTTTATGTTCTTTCTCCAGATTTAACTTACCTACTGACAGTTTATATAAGTTTATATAATTTTTTTATTTTATTTGATTTTATGAGTCAATTTTTAAATTTTTTTTTTACGAGTCTATTTATTTTTATTTTAGTGTTGACATAATCTACTCATTACAATGTTTTTGTTATGAGTTTGTATTGCAATTTGTGGTTGGCTAGTGACCTCGACAATTGATTATATTATTTTTTACCTGAGCAACCGGCAGCAAGTTCGTCATGCTCCCTTAGATGTCAATGCTTGCGGTAGCGTCGGGAGTCGGGTTGCCTCCTTCCCTCAAATATGGCGAGGGGGGTAATGGCTGATCTTTGCGTTATTCTCGTGAACGGGTGCTGCTTGTGGTGACTGGTCGTCTTGCTGATCATGGTTTTGTTATTGTTACTAGTAATTAACTGTACATTTATTTTACCTCGATGGTCCTAGTTTATCATTTATAACTTCCAATTTACAGCTTTATGTAAGCGGGCACGCCCTTTATGCCTGGAGGCTTTTATTTAGATATTTAGTTCTTTTTACGTTTAGTTTTTATTTTTTGATTCTGCTTGAGTATATTTCTCGATGTTTTTGGTTGGTATATTGGCGTGTGCTAGCTGACATATGGCCAATAATTTTATACTTACTTAAAATAATGTTTTGTGTTGCATAATAATTCTGCATACTATTGTATAGAGTCATTTTTATTTTTTTCTAACTTGAACAGACAGCTGTGCTGCTGGGGAGTTTGTTGCGCCACTTCTTCTTCCCAGCTAAAGGCTCTAGGAAGTGGTGAAGGGTGGGCGTTTTTGGGGGACTGTCTTATGTAATTTTGACGTTCGAAAAGTGCTGGTTCTCAGCCTAATTTGAATAAATGACTTTTGAATTTTGAATTTTGAGACGTTGGGACAGTTACATAGACCAGATGTTGCTAAATGGAGCTTCTCGGCTGGTTGACCTCGGCATGACTTTGAACAAGACGAAAGTCATGTATGTACAATTCGCATGTCTTGCCAAATGTAATCCACATCAAAGGGTCGCTTCTCGAAGTTGTGAAGGAGTACGTCTACTTAGGGTAACTCATCCAGCTCGGTAGGCACAACTTTGAAAAAGAAGCCGGCAGAAAAGATCCAGCTAGTATGGGCAGCATTCGGAGCATTTGGAGCGGGCTATGCTCGAAGTTTTTTTGAAGTATAAGATCAGAAATGAAGTTATCCGGAAAAGAACCGGAGTTACCGACATAGCCTGCAGAGTAAGCAAGCTGAAGTGACAGTGGGCTGGTCATATTCGTCGAAGGACGGATGGCTGATGGAGCAGACGGGTCCTAGAGTGGAGACTGCATATCAGTAAGCATAGTGTGGGACGCCCCTCAGCTAGATGGACCAACGGCCCTTAAAAAGTTGTCTGGGACAGACTGGATGCGGAAGGCGGAGGACAGGGTGTTGTGGCGCAACCTGAGAGAGGCCTATGTCCAGCAGTGGACTGCGATAGTCTGATTGTAATAGCTACATAATAAAAAATCGATTTTCCTAAAATCTATTTTTAGTAACCGGTTTTGAGTGTATTGATTTTTTTCAGTAAAAGTTGCCATCCCTACTTTGACAGGATTGACCAACAATCGGAAGTGTTTGATAAGGAAATAAACGATTGAGTGTCTTGATTAAATCGGCTTTTAATTCCGGAGGTTTCGTTACAAATAAGTAATAGCAATATTTTAGTTATTATATGGGTATTTTTTATTTTATTTACCACATTGGTGGGAAAACCATGGCCAAGAATGGGCGTTTCCCTTTTGGTGATTTTTAGTCTAGTTTAGAGGCATTTGTGACAAGAGAATCGACACCATTACCCCCCTCGCCATATTTGACAAATTTTTACAAGCTTTATAATGGTGCCGATTCCCTTGTTTAAAACTAAACTAAATTTAAGTTCAGTGCATCTTTTCTTTCTATTTCATTAAGAAAAGGACAGAAGATAAATTTTAGTTTAGTCCTGTCAAATTAATCACCGCTTGACGTAAATTGACGTAATTTTAGTCGGCAAGTTTTTAATCACGTTTAAACTTGTATGGAGAGTGACAGGCGCTGATTAAGTTGACAGGACTAAAATTTATCCTCTGTCCTTTTCTTAATGAAATAGAAAGAAAAAGATGCACTGAACTTAAATTTAGTTTAGTTTGTGAACAAGGGAATCGGCACCATTAACTTGCTTTGTTAGTGTGTTAGTTAGTGAGCAAATCTTGCAAGCTGAATTAAAACCACTTCGTCTTATCCCACGGAGTTGAAATTTTACACGTTATTTCAATTTCCAAGACAATGCATTTTTTTATGATGCATCACCTGATTTGACAGCCAGGATTGTCTCCAGACGAAGGAACTCCACAACAGTTTACCTACGGAACAGACACGAAATTAAATATACGCATTTAATTATGACAGTCTGTTCTAAAGTCTACCATGACCTGGCTACAGCAGCTAGGATTGACTCCAGACGAGGAAACTCCTCAGCGGTCAACAGCAGAGACACTAAATGTTATATACGCATTCAATGATGATAGCTCGTTATAAAGTTCACCATGACCTGGCTGCTGCACCCAAGATTGGCTCCAGACCTGTGAACTCTTCAACGGTGAACAGTACAGGCACGAAATTGAAAGACATGAAATTGTGATACTTACTTACCCAAATTTAGATTAACTAAAACTAGTAAGTCATTTCTTATAAACGGTATCCGCTTTTATAACAAGTTGCCAAAGTCTGTTACAGAACTAAGCGATGGAAAGTTCAAAACCCACATCAAACGTGTCCTTATCAAAAAAGCATATTATAAGATTAAAGACTACGTTGAAGACAAGGAAGTCTGGCAATAATTTCTCATGTCATTTGGTTTAAATAGGTCCTTATTTTTATTATTTTGTTTATCTTTTATATAGATTATTTTCTTTTAGATTTTGTGAATGTGAGAACGTTGCAGGCTGTAGACTTGTGGACCATTTTCTATTTTACTAAGTAGGTAACCTGGTACTTGTTGATAGGCCTACACTGTCCTCCCATACCTATTAACACTGTAATTTGAAAACATTGTAGAAACAATTTATTTTGAAAAGAGTAACCGTGGAGTTTCTTACCGGCTCTCCATAGGAAGCGACCAATTGGAACCGTGCACCTAGCTTCTGACGCTTCATAAGTGCCCTTGTAGGTTTATGTGAAATAAAATATTTTGATTTTGACGAAATTTTATGTACGCATTTAATGTTGATAGTCCGTTCTGAAGTTTACTATGACCTGACTGCTGCACCCACAGTTGGCTCCAGAGTAGGAAACTCCTCAGCGGTCAACAGTACAGACACGAAATTTTATATACGCATTTAATTATGACTAGCTTCTGCCCGCGACTTCGTTCGCATGGAAATCGTAAGACATCACAATATACTACAATAATAGCCACATTTTTATAAAACTTCCCTGTATACTACGATTGTAGTTTTATTCTCAGCAGCCAAAATATACAGAGAGTCAGGAATGGTGACTCGGGAGCAAGCGACGTAACAGTTGTCCGTGTGAGAAGCAGCTTATCCTGAGGTCGACACCCGCAGCCTTCAGCCTTCAGTGTCGGCCTCTGTGACTTGTTGATCGCAAAGCATACACTCCCAGAGAACTGCACGCGCTTTAACTGGTAATTATGGGGAATTTGTACTTTAAACGCGCTATAAACACTGTCTCACCATCGCCACAACCTGTTAGAATTTCCACCTCGATGACGTTTCTCTGCAAAGACATGACTTTGAGCTGGTTTCCGTTACACAGATATACAACCGGAAGTCCACTTGCCATTTGTGAATTGAGAAATTCTACGGGGTGATATTTGGCATCATCTTCCTCCACATCTGTAGTGCTATTCTGTAAAAATCTCAACGTGATATCTAAGGTGAAGTGAACTGCCAATAGTGTCAATCCTTAGCAACTGACAGCTCACTCCACGCTCACTTCACCTAAGATAACACGGTGAGATGGTTACAGAATAGCACTACAGTATTAATGGAGGTGTATATCACTTCACTCCCTTCAATTTGTGAGAGAATACTGTGGTTGATCGCTGCAGCTTGATCATCTTCGGAGTTAAAACGGAAACACGCCTAAGAATTCTCTTGGTACGGTATTTGACTGATATCCTCGTATATCAGACGAATAAGATCTTCTAAAGTGGGATCTACTCTACCAAGAGTCTCTGGTAGAGTGCTTTCACCAACTTTTAGAAGAATATCGGAGAATACTTGAGCATTACCGCCAAGCCGAGCTCGTATGATGATGGTCAAGCGCTGTTTATGAACTCTCGACCATAGAGTCGACCTTTTCAACGAAGTATTCACTTTTTTTGTCAAAACTGTGACACCACCCACCATATCTTGGTTTCTGCGGATATCCTGCAGGGTTCTGTTTACAGTTTCCAATGCTTTCCTTTTTGCCATAATGCATTCATCCCATACGACGAAGCGCAATCCCCTAAGCACACATCCCTTGTTACTGTTGCGTGACACCCCACAAACAGGCGTTTCGTTGCTCTCTAAATCGATGGGAATCTTAAACATGACGTGCGCTGTTTTGCCACCAGGAAATAGTGTGGCAGCGATTCCAGAACATCCACACACATACATATTTTAAAATCGCTTGGACAAATCTGCTGTCAAAATCTGTAAAAAAAAACATTTTATTCCCACAGTCTTTTGCTCTAAAATGATCAGAATACAACCTTGAATGTTTTGTGACTGTAAAGTACTTGTAACTTAGTAGTTTCCCATAGCTTACGAAGTTTTCCATTTTTTGTGAATTAATACACTCTAAGAACTATTACATACACAATCCAAAAAAAAATCGTTTTTCAAAAAGAGTTTAAAAAAACAGATGTAAATCGAACTTACTACCCCGGGCGGCCTACCACCAGCTCATAAAGCAGTATTATTTTAATGTTACTTAAGTGGGAGAAAGAAATGGAGCTATACATCCTGTAGAGCTTCATCTCTTTCCCACACTGAAGTAAACTAAAGTAATATTAAAATAATACTGCTTTTGAGCTGGTGGTAGGCCCTCAGGACTTCAAATCATTCGTCCAACCGCTTACTTATTCGCTTTGTTGAAAGTTAGCTAAAATAGCCGTTCCTATATAAAAGGTAGCGTGATGATAATCATTTAAAAAGTTAAATCGGTAACTACCTATCTACAATATCCCAACCTTTTGGCGCGTCCTTTTACAATTTGCAGCGAAAAATACGAACATGATGTAATATTGCTCATCCCCCATAACAAATAGCGTGATAGTTTATGCCCTACAGTTGGTACAAACAAACATTCTAAAAACTTTATTTTCCGCATAAGAATCGATCCCAGACCTCGTAGCAATAACTTTCTTTAAAAAAAATTAACTTCGCTACGATTTTTGTACATAATCAAAAAAAATAATAATCGTATAACAAAATGTGAAAAAAAAGAAAAAAAAACCGTAGGTGGGAATCGAACTTACAACCCCATGTTTGCGAAGCAACCGCCTAACCGTTGAGCTAATTGCTTTGTTGAAACTTGTCTAAAATAGCCGTTCCTATAAATTTCATGATTGACTGCTTAGTTCCATAAAGGTATAGCGTGATGATAATCATTTAAAAAGTTTAATCGATGACCATCTACAATATCCTAAAATTTTGACGCGTTTTTTTCCAAAAATACGAACATAATATAATATTGCTCGTCCCCCATAGTAAATAGCGTGATAGTTTATACCCTATAGTTTGACTAGATTTATAGGGAACACCTATGCAAAATTTTAACAGAATCTATCCGGTAGAATTTGTGTCATGCTAGAACATAAAAATACAACATAATGTAATATTGCTCGTCCCCCATAGTAAATAGCGTGATAGTTTATACCCTATAGTTTGACCAGACACACAGGGAATATCTATGCAAAATTTTAACAGAATCTGTCCGGTAGAATTTGCGCCATGCTGGAACATACATACAGACAAACAGACAAACAGACAAAAATTCTAAAAAAAATATTTTCGGCATTAGAATCGATCCTAGACCTCGTAGCAATTACTTTTTTTCAAAAATATTCAATGTACAGTTTTGAATTCGCTACGATTTTATTATATGTATAGATGTTAACCCTAATGCCTATAACCATCGAGATATAAGTACTAGTACTTATATCTCGATGCCTATAACTTGTTTCTTTCATGGGCGTCACTTGGCCAAAACCTCCTTCTCAAATGGGCATTTCCCTTTAGTTTAATCCTGTCAAACGACGATTTCCCATCCTGAAATAGACTAAAATGACACAACTATATTTTAGTTTGGCAGCACTAAGATAGTACTGAGATATTAATTTAGTGAAAATGGCAATTTTGCTATTCTGAATTTGACGTTTTTCACCTAAAATTTAGATTTTCTAACTAAATCTGACTATTTTTAATCGCGACTAAAAACGTGTGGAATAAAATTGGTTGGAACTTTAAATTCACACCAACACCTCGACTTCAGATGCAAAAACAGTACTGAATATTGTTTTTTCTTTTGCTTATATCTCGAAAACGGTGTGTCCAATCAAAATAATGAAAATTTCGACACCCTTTATAAAACCTTTATAAAATTTTTTCTTATTTTCCATACAATAAGTGAAAAAATCCATGTAAAACACGTCGAGGCTGCCCCCCCTGCGCGCCTCTGGCTCTAAAAAAAATCACGTGGTTAGGTATCACGTGTGGAGTCGCGATTGTCAAATTCGATTTAGATGTGTCAAAATTATTTTTAAATTTAGAGAATTTATTTTGCAGAATAGCTTTGAGATTCTCATAGTCAAAAGTAAGGAATTTTAGTGATAGGTAGTTTGGTTAGTTTAGTTCGGTGTACAAGAGAATCGGCACCATTGGCTGATCTTTGCGTTATGCTCGTGAACGGGTGGTGCTTGTGGTAACTGGTCGTCTTGCTGATCATGGTTTTGTTATTGTAACTAGTAACTGTTTATTTATTTTACCTCGATGGTCCTAGTTTATCATTTATAATAACTTCCAATTATAGCTTTATGTAAGCGGGCACGCCCTTTATGCCTGGAGGTTTTTATTTAGATACTAGTATCTATTTAGTCCTGTTTACGTTTAGTTTTTATTTTTTATTTCTGCTTGAGTATAAGTTCTCGATGTTTTTGGTTGGTATATTGGCGTGTGCTAGCTGACATATATGGCGAATAATTTAACATTTAAATTGTGTTTTGTGTTGCTTAATGAACTTACATTATGCATGTTGCATACTTTTGTACAGAATCATTTTTTCTAACTTGAACAGACAGCTGTGCTGCTGGGGAGTTTGTTGCGCCACTTCTTCTTCCCAGCTAAAGGCACTAGGAAGTGGAGAAGGGTGGGCGTTTTGGGGGACTGTCTTATGTAATTTTGACGTTCGAAAAGTGCTGATTCTCAGCCTAGTTTAAATAAATGACTTTTGAATTTTGAATTTTTTGAATTTTTAGTATTGGAACATGGCGTATGCGGTATGCGAGACACTCTTGACAGCTTACTTCAAGCTCACTTCACCTATGTTTTCACGATGAGATTTTTTCTGAATAGATCGCCTGTATTGTGTTAATCTGTATTTATTCGACTACGGCAAAGCTAAAGTAAGCTTACGATTTTGACAGGCTATGTATGTATGTATATCATCTGTTCCCTCATAACTCCTACACCTCGTCTCATTTTTAAAAGGTATAAACAAGATATTACAGACAAATTCAAAATAACATCGTCGTATGTCATGTAATTAAATGCTTAAACGTGCGACGTCAGTTATACGAACTACGCATGATTCTTTTGCTCAATATCGAAAATAATGCAACGAATATTGTTGAATTGTCTAAATGAATGGTTTTGGAATTGTGTGTCGTAACAACTACCGCACCGGTTTTTTCTGTAAGGTAGTATTTTTAATGCTGAATTGATGGATTATTTTAACATTTTTCAAGCCATTGCTCTCTCAGTGCTATTCACATCTATTCAACATTATTAGTGTACCGATACACGAACGAATAATTACGAACAATTTTATTTCAGGCTTTATACATAATCCACTTAATGCTAATATCTAGATATTATTTAATTTAACATTTTATTAATGTCGTCCATCAGTCTTTCGATTAAAACGTTTTGGAGATAAGATAAGTACTATTGACAATCATAAAAGGCAGTTAAACGGGCGTCATTGTACAGTCGTACCTAACTGTCGCTATGAAGTCGCTACTCCCGCTGCTCGTGATCGTCGCCGTCGCGGAGTGCGTGCGCGCCGACCGCTACCACCCAGCGGATCCCGCCGGCCGCGCAGCCGCGGCCAATCGCGCCGAGACCGACTCCGCCTTCTGGACGCAGGAGGCGCAGGCGGCCATCGACGCGCGCCTCGCACACCAGGAGAGCGTTAAGAAAGCGCGCAACGTGGTGATGTTCCTGGGCGACGGCATGTCCGTGCCCACGCTGGCCGCCGCGCGCACGCTGCTCGGCCAGCGACGCGGCGCCACAGGCGAGGAGGCCAAGATGCACTTTGAGACTTTTCCTACGGTTGGGATGGCTAAGGTAAATTGAAAATTATGGCATGTGCTGAAATGGGATGAAGAGCATGTTACTAAGAGAGTGGTGACCATTTAACATCATCATCGCTTATTTTCTTCCTCTTTGTCTCTACATATAGGAAGAAAATAAGATAGATGGATTGTATGAGAAATGATAGAAATAAAAAACCGGCCAAGTGCGTGTCGGACCACGCACAATGAAGTGTTCCATAGTTGGGATGAATTTATCCCAAGAACAAACTTAACATTGTTGTGTCGATGATGATTCGTTAAATTGTAGAGCCTACTTTGCTGTGATAGATTTCCTTTTAATTTCGTTATATGTATAAAATAACTACGGCCTTCAATTTTTTCACATATCCAAAATGAATCATTTAGCTGGCAGAGGAAAAGGGGGGAATTTGACTTGACTCTAACAAAATTTGCTTAATATTTCGCAAACGGATCCCTGAATCCAAAAAAATGGATTTTATTTTACCACTTTGTCAGCGTGATTAATATGTATACCCATGCTAAATTACAGCTTTCTAGTACGTATGGAACATTGGTAGAAAATAGAGTTCTCAACATGTTTTGTTGTGAATGTTTCGCCAGTGTAAACGCACAGTTAAGGTGCCTACAAATTTGCAAAATTTTTGACGCTCGACACGGGTGATCAAATAAAATCAAGTAAATGTGTAACCCTTAATTTGGCAGAGATTCGAGTTGTTTTATTTTACGAAATAAGATGTATTTCTGAAGTCCTAGAGTTAAATACAACTTAGGAAAAATGAACAAATAAATATTTTATTTACAGGTTTTCAGGAAATCAATGTTCATCACAGTGAACACTGCGAAAAACGTTGAGAACAATAACTGTTCACTGTGATGAACATTGTCAAATCGGTGTCATTTAAGCAGTTAAAATAAAAACACTATGTATATCAATAAATCAAATTATTTATTATGGAAATGTAAAAAAACAATTTCAAGGATTTTTTCCCGTAAAAAAGTAGTCTTATATTGCATTTTATACAACACACAGTAGTATTTTTTGGCAAAACTTGCATCGCCCCATGTCTTCTTTTGGGCTGGGATAATGTCCTGTATTATCAAATCTGATGGGGCTTGTAGGCCTGGCTGATCTTGGGGGTCATCATCTGAAAAATCGACATAGGTTTCGGTTCTTTCTTCGATTACAGCACGGTGATAAAAATACCTTTCTTTCATTTGCAAGGATGATATAATTTTGGAATTTTCATCGATTTCTTGGCAGCTGGAGCTATCTGCTTTTTTGCTCTAGTTTTTCTAGTATAAGACGTACCAAGTGTTGGTGATTGTATCTCAGATGGAAGCGATATTATTGAAGATAATGATGGAACATTATCATAGTTTGGTTCTCTGGATGGTGTATTAGGGCAGGTTTCCTGCAAAACTGGAGTTAATTGGAGAGCTTAGGAGTGGTATAAATCGGATGGTTCTAACGGCTGTTCATCGTCGTTTTGAGTATGTTCAGGTTCGGGACTACTATTGATGTCTAAGCGTTCTAAAGAAGAATTGATGGAAGGCGCAGAAGATGAAATAGGGTTTGTAGAAGGTGGCGGCAATTCGTTGTCACTGTTATTTTCGGATTTATCACTAGTGTCGGATGGTGCATGCTCGACAGGAACAAGTGCTAGTATTCTATGCGTGCGGTCTTATATTTTATTCTATTAACAAGCCGAAAAAACAAATAAGCCCAGTAGAAACCCACCACATAAAAGCATATTATTTATAAATAAACGTGATACCTGGTTTGGCAATGTTCATCACAATGAACGTATCAACTTGACAATACTTCTTCAAGTATTTGGCAGTGTTCACTGTGATGAACAAACAAGTTTGCCTCCAAAAAAAGTTACCAAAAACACAAAACCCTACGTAAAACCCATTTCAAACCGAAGCATAAACATTGTTTAGTAAATAAAAAACAACTAAAAAGTTAGTTTAGCTATGTAAAACATGTAAAATAAAAACATTTACCTTGCGAAGAATCAAGTGCCGGTGCCCCGCTGACATCATATCTAGATAATGACAGATGAACGATGTTGACACTAGTAGAATTATTTTTTATACCGATAAATATACTTTAAACTTGCTCTAACTAAAATAAAAACCGAAAAATAGTAGAAAATAGTCGCTCAATATTTATTTTTTATTAATGTTTATCACAGTGAACATAATCAAATTAAGGGGTAAGCAATTTGTCGATTACCACTGTGGATCTTTTATTTCAATCGATAAATTATTAACAAGTGATGTGTTTCTCGATTTTGTCGTTAACGTCTGTAGAAGCTGATAGATCTTATTAATCGTCAACTCATCGAGCGACACCAAAGATAGTCAAGAATCAATTAAATCTAAAGACATGGGACAAGGACAGTAAGATGAATAAGAAGAAGCACGTCTTTCTTCCCTTTTTCCTCCACCGAACATCTCATGATATTGGACTATCATATGTTTCAGACATACTGCGTGAACGCACAGATAGCGGACTCTGCATGCACAGCCACCGCGTATCTGTGTGGGGTTAAAACGAATTCTGGTGTAATCGGAGTAAACGCAGCCGTGCGACGCAACGACTGCGAGGCTTCCACGGACACCAACACGCACTTGCAATCCATCGCCGAGTGGGCGCTGGCAGACGGGCGCGACACCGGTGAGCTGGCGATGTTAACGATACGCACTCATAACACGCTAGCTACAGATAATCTGTCGGGGAATAAATTACAAAAGTTTTTAAGTTATAGTGAAGGACAGACTTCATTCACCTGTGTATTGCTCAAGACAACTCAATGATTTGACAAAAATATTGAAGTTCTATGTCTCCATCGTTTGTTGTGGTCTTTTACGTCATTATGAAATACTTTTGAAGTGAAAACTTCTTTAGGCGCGTTGGGCATTTTTGAGATGGGACTAAACCATTGATTTCGCGACACTGTAACGCAATTTACCGACACCGTGGTTTAAAAGACATCAACGCGTTGATTACCGCGATGGCTATTTTTTTTTCAAGTTTTGTTTTGTTTTCAAGTGCTACTGTTTTTTTAATGTCTCCTATCATTAATAGGTATTTGATCATGTTTTTATTTCTATTCTCTCTGGCAGGCATTGCCTACAAAACTGTAAACATGTTCAGATCGTTTTTCAATAGCATATATTTAGCCTGTTTGGCAGTTTAGATGCAATAAGAATATTACGTCACCTCTAAGTAGCAAGTTTCTTGTCCACCCTTCTTCATACGAAAACTACCTTTTGGAAGGGGCGACTAGAACCAATTATAAATTTTTGTAAATTTTGACGTTCAAAACTGCTTTTTTGTGCTTATTTTGAAATAAATTATTTGACTTTGACTTTGGAAAGTAAGTTATTTTCATGTCTGTTTTGTTTGTAACATAGGTATTGTTACTACGACGCGTATTACGCATGCGTCTCCAGCGGGCGTGTATGCCAAAGTGGCAAATCGTACGTGGGAGTTCAATGGGCAGGTGGAAGAACACGGATTTGACACCGAGCGCTGCCCGGACATCGCGCTGCAACTGATACATAAACATCCTGGCAACAAGCTCAAGGTCCGTATCCATCATCATCATCATCATTTCAGCCGAAAGACGTTGACTGCTGGATATAGGCCTCCTCCAAACACTGCCACTTCTACCGGTTATGCTTCCCGCATCCAGCGGATTCCTGCGGCCTTCACAAGGTCATGGGTCCACCTTGTGGGACGCCTTCCAACGCTACGTCTTCCAATATGCGGTCGCCACTCCAGGACCTTCCGGCCCCATCGGCCATTTGCTTTGCGAGCAATGTGCCCTGCCCACTGCCACAAAATCAACACTTACTCACTTGTTGTTTATATTTCAATTTTTTCCAGTTGTTCCATCAATCACTTTCTTAGACGTCATTGTTAAAATTTCAATATGTTTTGTTCCAAAATATCGCTACTGTATATCTAATACAGATCTGTAAACTCTAATTCAGAGATACAGACGTGTCTAAATAAGATGCGAGCTCTACAGTCGCGCTACAAGAACTTATTTTAGATAATGAGGCGTACACTACCGCTCGCATAGCTCTTTTGTATCTCCGTACTAACACATATTTACGACCATTGTATTGACATTGTAGAACCGTAGGCCGGATAAATCGGTGCCTCTTTCGGGGGTACAGCGCCTCTGTAGCGGCTTATACACCTACAGTAGAGCTTACTTATGGAGGCTATGCCGTTATTAAGACCGGCCGGCCGGTGTACGGCTTGTTATAGAGCTTGTGTGCTACTTGGGCGGTGATCACTCCCGGTTTTCCCCGCGTACTAGTTTTTTTGTAGACATAATGAAGTCAATCTTATATTTATTTGCATGACTCTGGATATATCCTCATACATGGTCTCCACCTCATCGTCGGTGTACAACCTTCAAAGTCAAATTCAAATACTTATATTTATATCAATTAGGCACATAAAAGGCACTTTTAAACTTCAGCGAATATCTTGCGGATATTTTGAATATAAGGTACACCACTCTGGTCAACAAACTCTCGGCCTTCACCACGTTGTTCATAAGACACTTATGGACGATAAACGCGACACCACCTTGGGACTGCTGGTCGCTCTCCCGGAAATGGAGCAAGTTCCCAGATTTGAGTCCTCCCCCTCTCTTCGGACTTTACATAACCCTACTATATCCCATCGTAACCTGCTCAATTCTTCCTCGAGTACGGTGGTCTTTTCGTCGGTCCGCAGTGTACGCGTGTACATGTTGCCAGGTCCAGTTTTCGGTGATTATGGTAGCTGGATCTCTTTCGAGGGTTCTTGGCACCTCTTGCCTCACCGTGGCCTTGACCACTACCGTAGCCATAGGTAGGCTGTCCGGTGGGCACTAGGGACCATTTGTTATTGGTGGACTGCTCCATTATATAAATCGGTTCAGCCCAATGCGAAGTGATATTAAGGAGATGTGTCGGCGCGCAAATAAGTGATGAGTTACTTTAAATATAAAACCTGGCATAATGTTTTAATGAGTGACGCTCATGAACGCAGAGTGCGCCTTTCAGAGACATTCACTAGAGCTCTTACCGTACAAAGGCGGACATAATGCCCGAAGCATCTTTACTCATACTCCACTTTCCTTCACGCAAGTCAATTCCATGCATTGTGTTCGGCCATAAAAAATAATTCAAATTCTGCAGGTAATTTTAGGTGGCGGTAGACGTAACTTTTTGCCAGACGATGTTCGCGATGAAGAAGGATCACGTGGTAGACGGACAGACAACCGAGACCTTATACAAGAGTGGAAACAAGACAAAGTAGATCGCGAAGTAACCCATGAATATGTTTGGAACCGTGAGCAACTAGCGCAAGTCAATAATAGTCTGCCCGAGTATATTTTAGGCTTGTTCGAGAGTAGCCATATGCAATATCACATGCAATCGAATCTACAAACAGAACCCACATTGGCAGAGATGACTGAGGTGGCGATTCGCTCTTTGAGTCGGAACGAGAAGGGTTTCTTTCTATTTGTGGAGGGAGGTCGCATCGACCACGCGCACCACGACAACCTCGTGCAGTTATCGCTTGACGAGACACTCGAGATGGACCTGGCCGTAGCGCGCGCCGCAGAGATGTTGTCAGAAGACGACTCGCTCATTGTGGTGACGGCGGACCACGCACACGTTATGGCTTTCAATGGATACTCACAACGTGGCAATGACATTCTTGGTCCCTCCAGAGACTTAGGAGATGACAATATACCTTACATGACTCTGTCTTACACCAACGGGCCAGGATTCCGCCCGCATGTGAACGGCGAACGGCCCAACGTTACTGCTGAGGCCAATTTTCGTAAGTATTTTTTTCACACTACTCGATAAAGTCAAATAATCGTGCAAAAGTTGTGAAAGGTCGATAATGATAAGTTGTTTTCGACTTGGGTGAGTTGGAAGCGCTGCATTCGGGCGCACTAGAATTCTTCATTACGCTCGGGATTCAATACAGGGTGGCAGGAAGGGACATTGACGTGAAAACTGTTACCATGGAAGATTTTTTTTTAACACGACGAAAAATTTCAACGCAAAGGGGTTCAGGGGGCCGACTACAATCTTTTACGAAACAATCTTATTTCAGGAGAGTTTTGTTTCAAGCTTACAATAACATAACTCACATTCGTACCATGACCTTCATCGTTCAAGAATGTTTTATTCCTGCTTAGTGCTGGGAAGAACGAACTATTTGTAAGATTTGTCTATTGCCTGCTATAGTAGAAAAGAAACAACGCTATATAAACTGTATAGCACTGTCCCTTTCACACGTTGGTCCGAATCGCTTCTACGAAGTATTGGTCTTTAAGCAAAATATTATTTTCTTTTACTTAAAATATTACTTTGCATTAGAATCAAATTTTTATGAGTAATTTCCATGAAATTGATACAAATATTAAAACGGATAAAGTTACGTAAGCACTAGAAAATCTAGGTCTTAAAAATTCTAGATTTTTCATATTTTTTATTTTCAATGTTTGTCTCTAAAAACGCTTTTGTTAGAAAACATAACTATCCATAATCTACATATGCAAGCTTATATTTTTCCTTTGAGTTTCGCGGTATTAAATTTTTTAATTGCTAAATTTGACGTAAAAACAATATTGCTAGTTGTCAAAAGTCACGTCGTGGTACGAATTGAATGAACTTTTAGAGATGACGTCACCAAAATCGCTAAGAAAATAAGATTGTTTCAATATTACAATAAGCTTACTTTATGGACGTCATGGTACGAAATGTCAAAGTAAGATTATAATAATACTGCTATAAGAGCTGGTGGTAGGCCCCCAGAAACATGTGCTAAATCCATGGTAACAGTTTTCGCGTCGATGTCCCTGCCACCCTGTATAGCACACGTGACATAAAACACTTCTGCTTTATCCTGCTGTCAGTTAATAATCTAATAATTATATTAACTGGTCATTTTAAGAAAAAAGAATGACGATGCCGTAGGAATGTGATGCAACGTGTTTATTTATTATTTATTTCGCAGGCAACCTAAATTGGGCATCTCACGTAGACGTGCCGCTGGACTCAGAGACGCACGGCGGCGACGACGTGGCGGTGTTCGCGCGCGGGCCGCACCACTCCATGTTCACGGGGCTGTACGAGCAGAGCCAGCTGCCGCACCTCATGGCGTACGCCGCCTGCATCGGGCCCGGCCGACATGCCTGCAGCAGCGCTACACATACCGTGGGCGCGCCTGTTGTGATTGTCACCATCTTTGTACTACTCACTTCTCTTATACAATGATCTTTGATTTTATGTCTACGCTATGTGATTTAATGATAATAATTTATAGTAAAATAATCATTTCTTATCAAGTATTACTAAGCAGATATATAAGCAATTATGTTTTCATAATTATAATTATAAGCCTGTATATAATTTTATGATAGTTATTAAAAGTTTAATTGTAATAAAGATATTTATTATTGTTGCCTGAGCAACCAGCAGCAAGATGATAATTCTCTCTTAGATGTCACTGCTTGCGGTAGCATCGGGGATCTGGTTGCATCCTTCTCTCAAATATGGCGAGGGGGTAGTGGCTGATCTTTGTGTTATGCTTGTGAACGAGTGCTGCTTGTGGTGAGTGGTCGTCTTCCTGACCATGATTTTGTTATTGCTATTAGTAATTTACTGTTTATTTATTTTACTTCGATGGTCCTAGTTTATCATGCGACTTCGAGTTACAGCTATATATAGCTATACTAGCTATTGCCCGCGACTTCGTCTGCGATCCAGGATCAAAAGTAGCATAATTATGTCCTTTTTCAGTGACTTTTGTGGACATGATAATTATTCAGATTGATTACAGTTGTAATAGCAATCATATAATTGCGTTTTATTTAAATAGGTTTTTACTTTTATAATAATAATAATAAATATTTATTTACTCAAAAACAAAGCATTGCAAAGCATTTTTTTTTTTAACGTGTACTTTAAAAAAAAAAAAACAGTTTTACAAAATAAGTACTATTTCTACAACGTGTGGGTGAGCACTGCTCTCCTAGCTAGGTTATAAAAACCTGTGTTAAGGAGAAGCAGTCCGGTCCCCTAAGGTATAATGATGTAAAGGTTACATAGTGCTTCTGATGTTGCTGTTACAATTTTAGAGTATTGTGATAGACAATTAAAATTTAAATATACGTTTTATTAAACATGAAATAAAATAATTTTAATTTTAAGGTAAGTAGATGCATGTGTGTGTATGAATGAGAGGGTGCGTGTGTGTGTGTGTGTGTGTGTGTGTGTGTGTGGGTGGGTGGTGTGTGCGTGGGGGGGTGTGTGTGTCTGTATTTGCTTGTCCATGTTGATTATGTTAAGATAAGATTTTTTCTGTTTCATCATATGACTTATTTTGGAGGTACGATTGCACAATCTTTTTACATTTGTAATACGGTAGTCCGTAGATTTGACACTCTTCGTTTATTTTATTATATAGGAACGGACCGAGAAAATGAAAAAAACCTTTTCACAAAAGTTGAGCGTACTCGCGGGAGGGTGCATATTCCATCTTTTCGACGTTTACTACGTTTTTTATTTTCTATAACTCGGTATAGGGTTTTGCGGTGTAGCAGAATTACAGTCTGCAGTATGAAGTGTTGCCTAACATTTAGAACTTTGCAGTGATTGTATAGTTGGTCGGTCGGAAAAAGAATAGGACGAAAAGTGGCTACTTTTAAAATAGCTCTATGTGCTACTTCTAGCGGCTTGAGAGTGGTTTTTGCTGCGCCGCCCCAACAGGAAATACAATAAGTTACAATAGATAGGCAAAGTGCGAAATAGACACTGCGTATTACAATGGGATTGGCAATATACCGAAGAGTTTTAAAGATGTAAATCAGTTTGCGAACTCGTCCAGTTAGCAAACCGATATCAGATTTAAAATTGAGATTCCTGTCTAAGACTATTCCCAGGTATCTAATGCTTTCAACAGAGGTTAAAAGAGGACATTGACAATATGAGCTCTGTATTTCTGAATGACAAGTGTGAGCTTTGATTAAAATTGGAGTCTGTGGCTGAGAGACCGAGCTGTTTGAATAAGTCAGAAATTTGGTTTTGGAGGTATTTAGGGTGAGAGTGTGGGAAGTAAGCCAATTTAACGCAACGTCAAAGCCAAGCTGAGCTAGATGCTCGAGTTGTGACCAGGAATCTGCGGTGAAGGTTATTGCGGTATCATCTGCAAATGATATTACCCTTGCATTATCAATATTGAGATCACACAGGTCATTAATAAAGATTAAGAAAAGAGTGGGGCCCAAAATGCTTCCTTGTGGTACCCCATAGTGAATAGAAAGCTCCTCGCTGTTATGGCCATCGATCCTGACTTTTTGCGAACGATTCGAGAGGTAACTTTGGAAAAGATCTAGTTGTATCCCCCTGACGCCTATTTTCTCAAGTTTGATTAAGAGTGTGGAAACGGGAACAGTGTCGAACGCTTTTGCGAGATCAAGGAATATTGTAAGGACTTTTTTATTTTTATTTATATGATCTACGACAAAACTGGTTAGGTCATGGACTGCGTCACAGGTTGACTTATTTTTGCGAAAGCCATATTGTTGTTGTGAGATTATCTTAAAATGCTCCAGGTAACCAACCAATCTTTTGTTTATTAAGCGTTCAAGAACTTTGGATAAAGCACTTAAAACAGCTATGGGACGATAGTTATTCGGCAGTGCTCCGTCACCCCCCGTGAAGATTGGATCAATTATTGCCTTTTTAAACGAAGTTGGAAAAATAGCTGTTTCAAAACAAATATTGAATATATGGCATAAAATAGGCGCCAGAGTGGTGGAATTTTTTATTAATATTGTAGGTGAGATACCATCCCAACCAGTAGCAGCGTTTGGTCGCAGTGAATTTATAGTGGATATAATTTCTTCTGGGTCAGTTTTCTCCAAGACAAAGGATGAGGTTGGTAAAGAACTGTACTGTGAGGTAGGTGGTTGTTGTGAGGGCCATGTTTTTGTAACGTCGTCTGCAAGTTTTTTGCCTATATTGACAAAAAAGGAATTCACATTGTTACATGACTGTATGGGTGTGGGTGATGAGGACAGCAATTGTGTGGATGAGTGTGTAGTTTTTGTGGTGTTTGTTATTCGTTTTATGGTATCCCAGAGTGATTTTGGATTATTGCTTGCTTTGCTGAGTTCTTCCGCATCGAAGAGCCTCTTCGCCTTTTTAAGAACTTTTGAACAAAAGTTTCTGTATCGTTTGTAGGTTACATTTAATGTTTCGTTATCTGGAGACTGCTTGAGGTTTCTGTGCATGGCATCTCTGTTCCTCATGCACCGTAACAAGCCCGGAGTTATCCAGGGTTTAAGAATCTTCCGTTTTGCAGCCACTTTTTTAATTACAGTGTGTTCCACTATGGCTGAAGTCAGTATTTCAATTAATTTGTCGGTAGCGGTATTTGCGTCTGTTGTGGTGAGTATAGGGTCAAAGTCTATGTTTGAGATTGATGCACCAAGTGCCTCATAATTAATTTTTGTTATGGTAGACGTAATGGTGACAGGGATACGTTTGCTATCCAGACAAAGTAGTGAAGAACCATGGTCAGTAACCGTAGACTCATAGACAAATGCGAGAGCGGGCGTCCTTGTTCTTAGAATAATATGGTCCAGGCAATTTTTGCCCCTGGTTGGGAGGGTATGCGCTGGGAGAAAACCATGAAAAGCGAGACAATTCAAATACTCGTGAGACCGTATATCAATAGAAGAAGGTTTGATATCGAGATTTAGGTCACCCACTATCACAACCGTTTCGAGGCCACTATTGAGGGCTGAGAGGAAGTTCTGTATGTTGTCTGTTGACGGTGAGCGATAGATACAGAGTAAGGCCACGTTAGGTTTAATTTTTATTATTAATCCCGAGGCAGATTGGCACAGGTCTGGTTCCTCACATACCGCTAGAATTTCTGACTTAATATAGACCACGACACCATCACTTTTATTAATTTATTAATTTTTTGAATAGATTCTTTTCTACATATTTTGTGAATGTAAAGTACTTTCTATTTTTCTATTTTGTTAAGTACTTGGTACTTATTGAAAGATCTACACTGTCCTCCCATACCTAGAAACACTGTTATATGAAAGTATTGTAAAAGCCAATTATTTTTAAAAGAGTAACCGTGGAGTTTCTTGCCGGCTCTTCTCCATAGGAAACGACTAATTGGAACCGTGCACCTAGCTTCTGACGTTTCATAAGTGCCCATTTAGGTTTATGTGAAATAAAATATTTTGATTTTGATCATACTACCCAGAGCTACCGTGTACCACGTACACGATACTCTGGTACGGTCTCCGACCCAACGAATCGAGAACCCGTGCATCTCACACAATTTAATTCGACTGTACTTTATCTCGTCTTACTCAAAAACCTCAATAGGTACTTGGTCCTCCACATTTTACGTCAAGCTTAGTTTGATTACGCTCTTCGGTTTCTAATAACACGAAATCCCTTAGCGAAATTTTTGTTATATCTGCCTTTTTCTAAGAATTTTCTATTTTCTCGACGCAATCTCGTGGACTTCATCAACATCCTATCATAATAATTTAATTACTTTGCAAGTATGTGTCGGGTAGCACGTAGCACATCCCAAAATCAAAACAAATAAAACACAAAAACCTCAAGTTGGTGTTCGCTAATCGTTACGCTACATAAGATTAGTTTTCTAGGCTGAATACACGTGTTTGAACAATACCAGTCAACGCTATTAACTCGTTTGCCACTTAATTTGGCTACACAACTCTCCTTTATTAATGAGCATTCAACACCAGAATCGTTAACAAAACAATACATATTTTGACGTGCCTGAGGGTAGTTAAAATTGTGCACATACACAGCACATATTCAGCATATGGACATAATTGACCAGCATCAACACCTCCGTCAACTTGTGACAAATTTCCAGCAATGTATTGACACCCACGATCTGGCTTTGAGACGGATATCTGAATTGGAACTGGAATTAAGTAGGGCCCACAACACAATAACCCGCTTGGAATCTCTCAAAGCCTGTGAAGAGTCTGCGTTCACCTGCAGTCTTTATGATGAGTTGGTTGGTAGCGGGTCTGGACCCACATGTGTTAAGCCAGTTGTAACAATAGACTTAACTGATGAAACTATCACTAAATGCAACTTATTTACTAGCCATAATAAGTTAAAAAAATACATTAAAATTAATAGATTAATTAGAAAAATTCAAAAATCATTAAAGCGCCAAAAAGTTAACAAATTAAATACAAAACTTAGGCAAAAAAATCTAAATTTAATTCAAAAATTAAAGAAGTGTAATAATGAATTACAATTGTGTAATACTATGTATGACAACGACACTCAGCACCTACAGGATGAATTGTTTGTTAAGGAATATGCTCTAAAGGATATCTTTAGTAAATATGAGGCTTCTCAACAAGACCTGAGTAAGCGCTTGCAGGAGGCCAATGAGTTGGCTGACCTGGTCAAGTACAATGCAGAGAGGTATGAGTCATTGACAAATAACCTCTCTTAGCTGTGCTTGCACCCATAAGCCCCAGCCTCAACTGGTTACACCTATACCCTCAGTGGCTCAGCCAGTAGGTAGCTGCATAGATGTCAATAAAATGAATAATTTTACTAACACAACTTATGTATTTTCTGACAAATTTGGTCAAGGTTTTGGTAGTCTATTTAATCAGTGTTCGTAACAATATGTAATTAATAATTGTTTACCCGGTGCCAGTATTAGCCAATTAATTAATTATATTAAATTGACAAAAATTAACCCCAGTTCTACTGTTATATTATTATATGGGGATAGTTTAACTGTAAGGAAAAAGGACATAATGGAATGTGTCCATTTGATGTTACATCTCAATGAGACCAATAGTTGTAAATTTATTTTCTGTGCCTTGCCTTATTCGAAATATTTGTCTGATGAGCAAAATAGGCACATTTACTTATAATTTAAATATGTTAATTTATAATAGGACATGTCGTCACAGTGACGCTATTTTATATTTTGATTGTAATCAATTTATTACTGATTACAAACTGACAAATTATACAATGTATTTGCCACCTAGTTGTAGGAGACAAATTGCTAATCTTTTAGCATACAATATACACAGCGACACTGGTACTTGTAGTGTACCTTTGATTACTGTTAGTAGTGGTACTAACACTACTTTTGATAGCCCTTGTAGTTTAAACTATTAGGAGCGACAACAGATAAGCCGCATATGTTGAATGTTGTACATCAAAATATGCAGGGTCTGTCTGGCAAAGAGCTAGAGTTAAGTTTATTTATGGAGAACTATGATGTTCAGGTATTATGTTTGACTGAACACTGGTTGAAAGAACATGAAGTAGTTTTTATCAATGATGATTTTTTTACTGTACAAAGCGCATTTGTAAGAAAAAATGCTATCCGCGGTGGGTCTTTAGTTCTTGTTTCAAACAAGTTGAAATGTAAACAACGTTTAGATTTAGTTAATCTTTCCATTGAGCGCACTATTGAGTTGTCTTGTGTTGAACTAGAGCGATATGTTATAATTTGCGTTTATCGACCCCCCTCTAGGGATTTTATTCGTTTCGAATCGGTAATGGAGTATTCACTCAATAGGTTAAAATCTAGTAATAAAAGTATAATTTTATGTGGAGATTTCAATATTAATATTTTAGATGATACTCCATTAAGTATTAGACTTCTCAACTTGTTCAAATCTTATAATTTAATTAACTTGTTTTTTGAACCTACTAGGATCACGGCATCTACGTCGACTTGTCTCGATAATATATTTAGTGATTGTGATGCCAAAAATAAATTAGTTTTAAGTGACTTAACGTCTGACCACTGTGGTTTACTAGCTAGCTTCCCTATGCCATTACAAAAAAAACCACATAAAATAGAATGCAGGCCTTATACAGCTAGTCGTTGCAACAAGTTTAAAAATAATATAGCTCATAGAATTACACCATCTATAGTAGAACACGAGAATCCTAATGAACCATAGATTATGGGGCCCTTTTTGATGTTGTGCAAAAAGAGTACCAATCTACTTTCAAGACCAAAACTATTAACATTAATAGCACCTCTGTTGGCTTTAACCAATGGGCTACTCCAGGTATTTATAAAAGTAGAGCGACACTATACGAGTTATATGGTTTGAAAAAATATAGGTTTGATACTCCTTTCTTAGAGTATGTCAAAAATTATTCAAAATTATTTAAAAATATTTGTGTTTTTGCAAAATCAAAATTTTTAGGCGATATAATTAAAAATTCAAATAATAAAGTAAAAACCACTTGGAAAATTATTAACAATGAAACGGGTAAGTCGGTTAAACAAGAAAAACAACTCGAGATTATGGTCAACAATAAATTAGTTAATATAGCAGCCGACGTAGCTGAGGCATGTAATGAATTTTTTGCCAATATACCTATAACTACGACTCGCTCCTTAAATTCGTCCCCGTCTAAAGCTGAAAACCTTTTGCATAGCACTGTGCCTAAATGTAGTAGCTTATTTAGCTTCGAGCATGTAACACCTCGTGATGTAGTTAATGTTTTTAACACACTTAAGTCTAAAAACACTGGTGATTACTGGGGTATCTCCATTAAACTATTAAGTAATATAATAGACATAGTAGCTCCATATTTAGCTGTAACTTTTAATAAATGTGTTGATTTAGGAACTTTTCCTGACCTCATGAAGAGTAGTAAAGTCATACCATTCTTTAAATCGGGTAACAAAAATGATGTTGGCTATTTCAGGCCTATCTCTATCTTACCAGCATTCAGTAAAATATTTGAAAAGTTAATACTCAAGCAGTTCCTAAGACATTTTAATTTAAACAGACTTCTTCATGATGAACAATATGGTTTTACAAAAGGACGTTCGACCACAGATGCGGGTGTTGCTCTGCTGAAACACATACTTAACGCATGGGAGGACTCGCAAAATACTATTGGAGTTTTCTGTGATCTCTTCAAAGCCTTTGATTGCGTGCACCATGACACACTTTTGCGTAAACTACGTCATTACGGTGTCCAAAACGAAGCTCTTAAAGTAATAAATTCTTATTTACATAATAGGTTCCAATGTGTAGATGTTAATGGTGTAAAATCTTCCGAGCTATCAGTTCAGTTAGCGTACCTCAAGGCTCAATACTGGGTCCATTCTTATTCTTAGTATATATTAATGACTTGCCTTTTTATTTAAAGGATATCTGTAACGTTGTACTGTTTGCAGATGATACCTCTCTTATTTTTAAAGTAGACAGGAATAGACAAGATTTTGACGACGTAAACAGTGCACTCTCAATGGTTACGGATTGGTTTACGACAAATAACCTAGTTCAAATGCCAAGAAAACGAAATGTATAAAATTCGCTCTACCAAATGTTAGAAATCTAGGACCCAACATCGTCTTAGATAAAGAGGTGCTTCAAATTGTGAACTCGGCTGTTTTTCTGGGCATAACAGTAGACGCCAAACTTCAGTGGGGCCCACATATATCAAGCCTAGCGGGAAGGCTCAGTTCGGCCGCCTATGCTGTCAGAAAAGTAAGACAATACACTGACGTTGATACAGCTCGGTTAGTCTATTTTAGTTATTTTCATAGCGTTATGTCCTATGGTATTCTGCTGTGGGGCAAAGCCGCTGACATTCAAAATATATTTGTTCTTCAAAAACGAGCAGTTCGAGCAATTTACCAGCTAGGTGCCAGAGAGTTTCTCTAAGAGATTTGTTTAAAAAATATTGGTATTCTCACGGTGGCATCACAATTCATTTTCGCCAACATCTTATATATTAGGCAAAATATACACTTATACACTAAAAACAGTGATATTCACAATGTTAACACTAGAAATAAGGACAAACTACGAGCTCCCTTTCACCGGCTTCATAAGTTTCATAACTCATTTGTTGGGCTTGGCATAACTTTTTATAACAAGCTACCCTCTTCTTTTCTAGATTTGCCTTTTAATGCATTTAAAACTAAAGTAAAATCCAACCTTTGTTCAAAGGCATACTATTGTATCAACGATTACTTAAATGATAAGAATAGTTGGTCGCTGTGATTAACTCAAGACAATGTTTATGTTCTTTCTCCAGAATTAGCTTACCTACTGTCAGTTTATATGAGTTTTTATTTTTAATTTTATTTTATTGTTGACATAATCTACTCATTACAATGTTTTTGTTATGAGTTGTATTGCAATTTGTGGTTAGCTAGCGACCTCGACAATTGATCATATTATTTTTTTGCCTGAGCAACCAGCAGCAAGTTCGTCATGCTCCCTTAGATGTCACTGCTTGCGGTAGCGTCGGGGGTCGGGTTGCCTCCTTCCCTCAAATATGGCGAGGGGGGTAGTGGCTGATCTTTGAGTTATGCTCGTGGACGGGTGCTTCTTGGTCGTCTTGCTGATCATGGTTTTGTTATTGTTACTAGTAATTAACTGTTCATTTACCCCGATGGTCCTAGTTTATCATTTATAACTGCCAATTACGGCTTAATGTAAGCGGGCACGCCCTTTATGTCTGGAGGCTTTTATATAGATATTTAGTTCTTTTTACGTTTAGTTTTTTTTTTTTTTTAAATATTGCTTGAGTATAGTTCTCGATGTTTTTAGCTGGTATATTGGCGTGTGCTAGCTGGCATATGGCCTATAATTTATCATTTGAATTATGTTTTGTGTTGCATAATGTAAGTTATTTTGAATACTATTGTATAGAATCATTTTTCTAACTTGAACAGACAACTGTGCTGCTGGGGAGTTTGTTGCGCCACTTCTTCTTCCCAGCTAAAGGCGCTAGGAAGTGGTGAAGGGTGGGCGTTTTTGGGGGACTGTCTTATGTAATTTTGACGTTCGAAAAGTGCTGATTCTCAGCCTAGTTTGAATAAATGACTTTTGAATGTTGAATTTTGCAACGACTTCCACTCGCCGTTCACTGCTTGCAACACGTACTCCAGCATCCGACTGGCTGCCACTGTTCGTCCACCGGGTCTCGATATGTCCTGGTTTCCCACATGTGAAGCACACGAAGGGCTTCACTGATGGCTGCTGGGCTGCTTGGCTCGATACTCAAGACGTCATAGATCTTCCTCTGCTGTTAATCGGCTTGGCTTGGCTGTCGCGCACCATGATCACGCATAAGCGCTTGCATGTTTTTATTTTAATGTTCAAACACGGCACGCCGACGGTCATTTTCAACGTTTTCATTATGCGCATGAACCAACACGAATCCCACTAATGATGTCGGACACGGGTATGAGACTCTTTCGTTATTATCAGCGATATTTTAACTACTGTGGGCATAGTGTGGGTAGTGTTGGTTAATGCGCAATAGAAAAACAGTTTGCAGTTCAGATCACATTATAATTTACTATCAAATTAATCACACTAGCTAAATTATACAACTAACACATTTACTGAGCACAACGAATCGAGAACAGTTCCGCGACGTCTTGACTCCGATGCGATCCGAGGCTGAAGTCCTTCTCGCCGTGGACTTAAAACATCACGACCCTGTAGAAGCGCGCTTTTTGGTGTTGGTAGGTCACTTGATGTCGACAATGGCACGCTTGCGATTCGTTTCGTGTCCGTACTAATGATCGGATCCGACAGATACATATTAAAAAATTAAGTATTTACACAACGTGCATTCGCCCAATCATGACCTATGCGAGTGCTGTTTTTGCACAAGTAAGACCCAGTCACATCCATAAGATGCAGACATTACAGAACCGTTGCCTTTGGAAGGCCTCGGGAGCCCCCTGGTTTGCTAGGAATGAGATCCTTCATCTCGACCTAAAAATCCTCACCATCCACCAATTTCTCAAACGCTCTTCCAAGCGTTACTTCGATACTACTTCTATTATTCTTCTTCTATTATATTTGATTTATGTTTTTATTATTGTTTTGTTATTATTATGACTTTTAAATGTCTTTATCATATCTCGGGACCCTGGAGTCCCGGGCCTTTGGAAGGCGTACGAGGGCCCGAAGCCAACTCACAGAGGCCTCTTAGACATTTATAAGTGTTGAGGCACCAACCGACGATTATCCCTGTTCGCACTATGCAAGTGAACCCAAGGACAACCCCCGGTTGGTGTAGGACTATTGCAGGATATGGAAACAAAGATATTTGACTTTGGGTTTGGCTGGCTAAAGTGGACTGGTTACCTGGAACTATGGAAGGACTATGGCCCCTGCCTGATCAATGTTTATATGTACCTACAGTCCATAGGTAATCTCACAAAGCAATAGACTGACGCTTCGGTTTGACTTACGACCTTCTTCTATAAGTTGTTACAATATTGTAGACACGCACATTACACACACACACTCACTTTGTCTGCAACTCATAGTAATGACTAGTTCGATAATTAGGTATTCGTTTTTTGTTTCATTCGTCTTGTTCACATAAATATTAAAGTTTAGCAGGTAGAACACAGAAAACGAAGTAAATTATTTCGATTTCTGTGGGGTAGACAGATGCAATTCGTTACGAGTATTCACATAATAGAAGTTTGTTGGTTCGTGATTATTGTCGGTGACGAGTATTTAGCTATTAGCAGTGTTGTGGTTACTATTTTCAAATTGCAGTCAAATAATCAAATATTATTGCACTGCGTAAAAGTGAATGTAATTTACACAAATATCTAATGAAACCGGACTAAGTGTGAGTGTTATCATTTAAATATTTCATATTTTACTAAACATAAATCTTAATCAAAGGTATTTTTTTTTTAACGTTGCCCCACACTAGGAATTTCTCTTGTATCGTGGGTGCGTTTACAAACATAAACTCACATACACAAACAGCCAGACTCGGAACAACTACTTGTAGGTCATACAAATATTTGTTCCGTGCGGGAATCGAACCCGCGACACGCAGCGCAGCAGTCAATCGCTTAACCACTGCGCCAACCGTGCCGTCGAATTGTTAATAGAACAGAGGTATTGTTGAGACAGAAGATGCCTTTAAAGTTTTAAATACATTATAACGTTTAATTCGATTAGTGAATGATAAATAATTAGGTATTAAATGTAATAAATATACAATGTTATTCTTTGTTCTAGAGAAATACTGTGAGGTTAAGAGATATGACGAATAGGCTTATTATCGAGGTGCAACGACGTCAAATGGTGAATGATTATGAAACAAATGGTTTCATACCAACGAGATATTTTGCTGAATTATTAAACACGTCATTATGAACCGTTCGCTGTGCACTCTGAAGCCTTGCATCACTAAAGACCAGCTAGAAAACCGTTTTTGACAGAAAGCCATAAACCTGAACATTTAAGTTTCGCACGATAATATTAAGACTTCAAGTGGTGGGACACTGCTATATTTTAACCTTGAAATATTTACCATACCAACTTAATAAACAACAGATTCGTTATTGCATGAATTTGTGGTAACGAATTTTTTAAGCACATTTCAATATGGTGTTTGTCGTATTTCTTGCAGATAGACCGAAAATGTTTAAGATAATTTTAGTAATATTATTATTTTAGGATTAAAATTTGAGGTTTAGTTTCAATCTTCTTTTCGTAAAGAAAATGAATACTTAAGCTATAACCTCAATACCAACCAATATTTACTAAAATCAAATAAAATGTAAAATTAAAACTTTTTCATAAACGACGATAAAAATTATATACTACTCGCACTTTTTTTTTTTTTTTTGCTTTTCTTACGTAATCAAAAGATTACGGCAATACATCTTTATTATTTACACAAGTATTTACATTATTTAAAAACTATCATACTTAAAATAATAATTAATATGTACAAGTACATAAAAGGGGGGGGGGGAAATAATTATAGGGCATCAAAAAATTCGTCCGCATCGCTGTCAGTAGGAAAAGTGCCCAAAAGGCTGGCAGCATTGCCACGTTGTATGGCAATGCTGATTCTTTGACCAAAGAATAGGCCAGCCCTCTGGTCACGTGTAGAGTCGACCAGCCGCTTGGCGATGTCTTGAAAAACAAGGTGGGCACTCGGACCCCATGGCCCTAGTGTTTCAACCCCAAACGGCTCAAACATATAAGTCCCAATAAGATTGGAGTATTTGCGCCGTTTGAGGTTTTCCGCACCTGCAGCAGCAGCCCCAGCACAGCTCGCCGAGCTAGGAAGATGGGATGGCGCAAGGGTGTCGACACACGTTGCATCCCACACCAAAGGCCTACCTACCTTCCAAGGCATTATGGTCATTCCGTCTGGTCTCTTCCCATCGTCGCGTGCCAAGCCATTGGGTTCTAAAACAGCTGGCACTCCGGCGGTGACAAGAGCACGACGGATGATGTCATTGATGCTGGCGTGCCGTGCTATCCGGCCTGCGCTCTTACTGCAGGATAGGCCATGGTGTCCGAGACAGTCGACACCTTCACCGCACTGGCAGCGATGCGGAGCCACACAAGGAGCACCCAGACGCAGACAGGTAGCGAGCCGGAAGGTGGTATCACCCAGCATAGTGCCTATGTTGGGTGACGGTAGCGCCTGAAGCCAGAGGCCCGACTCCCACTCACCCACAGCCAGCAGGCGGGCACGCTCAGCAGTATTGGTGGACGTATTAATAAGACTGTTCCGTACCAACCTGCAGAGCGGCTCATCCCACTGCCTCTGGGAAGATGGGTTCAAGGGCCGATCTGTATTCGGGCAAGTCGCTTTCCAGGCGTTCTCCGCAACGGTCAAGCACGACACTTCAGAGTTAACCAGGCAGGGGGCTAAAATTTTCCCGGTCAACTTTTCAGTGCTGTGGACAGAGGACAGGAACGCGGGTAAGCTAATACTGGTAATTTTGCGGACGCCGAAGCCACCAAAACGGATGGGTAGTGTAGCTTGCAGCCACGCTCGGTCGTTCAGGGCCACGTTTAAAATGGATGTTAATGTTGTGGGGTACATACCTACCATACCATTTATTCATTTATGTATATTATATACTTACACAACACAACGCATATACAAATACAATCATAATATTTATTTATATTAATTATTAAATATAAGTACTTAACAAAACATACTAGTTAATACTATGTCGGTTAATGACGCTCCACCCGTAACGTGTGCTACTGGACTCGCGCACGGCGATCTACGTCATCGTGACGTAGCCGCCAAGCGCGGAAGTGGGAGTGCGCCGCAGCGATCGTCCGATCACCTTGCCGCGACCTTTAGTCGTTACTTGCTCACGCACCTCTCGGCTGCGCATGATTTTGTTGATACCTTGTTCGCCCATTATTGTTTACGTATATTGTCTAAAGTAACTGTTATCATTGTGCCGTGACTATTGTGATTGTGTGCCTATCTATCGTACTGTTCTCCTTCTGACTGTTTTCTGTGTTGTGTGTGTGTGTGTGTATTACTCAATACAAACTGTGAGTATCCAAGCAGATTGTTGACGACCACAGCACCATCTACTGGCAACACATAGAACCAATCGATGAGACGAAGGCGGCGCACGGGGAAGGGGCAGACCACGGCGCGACACTAGCGACGCGCTACGGATTTTCACTGTCTTGGTGACACGCTAACGTACTCACGCAAATTGTAATTGCTAAATCTATTTAAACTGTAAAAATACTTATATCTATTGTAAAACGATATATTACACGTTATTAATAAGGAGCCTTGTGTCTGATTTATTCCACGACGCTGACACGACGACGACCTGACGCAGAAACCCCAACATATTTGGACCTTCGAGCCGAACGTTTATCAGAAGCAGCAAGCACCATCTTCAGCAACGGTCAGGTCAATCCACCCAATTTCCTTCCAAAGTCCTGTGCTCAGTTTGTGCTAATATCGTTATTTTTCGCAATATTCCAGTATTCGACTACGGTGCAAAATTGTGCGTCTACCTACATCGCTCAGGCACACGCCGGTCAACTGTAAGTACTTGATCTTTCTCTCTTGCAAACCACCAAAATGAGTAACAATAAGAGGCATTCAATAGTAGAAATAGAAAGTAGTGAAGATATCATTCGCGATTTAGTTAAAAAAAGAGGTACCGTTAAACGAAAATTAACTTTGTTTTCAAAATATGCGCAGTCCTTAGATGTTTCGCAAATAACGGACGTTCAAAAAGCAGAGTTAGAGGAGCGTTTTCAGGCCTTTAAATTGCTAATCGATCAATTTTCTATTATACAAGATGAATTAGATTCCATTGTGTCAGATAGTCAGTTGGACGGGGAACTACTAGAGAGAGAAACGTTTCAAAATCAGTTTTATGCTATTGTGGGCAGGGCTAAATGTATTTTAAAAGATACTTCCACTCAAAATGTTAGTGGTCAAAGTCGCACTTTTAATTGCATGAAGTTACCCACAATTTCATTACCGAAATTCGACGGTTCGTACGATCAATGGCTCGAGTTTCGCGATACTTACTTATCAATGATACACAATAGTGACAATCTAGATAATGTTCAGAAGTTCCACTACTTACGTTCAGTTCTTACAGGTGATGCACTACAAGTAGTTAAGGCACTGGAGTTTTCTTCCGACAACTATTTAGTTGCTTGGAGTCTTTTAGAGAATAGATATAACAATGATAATTTGCTAGTTAGTAATCACGTTAAAGCTTTATTCTATGCTCAAACGATGAATAAAGAATCAGCTTCTCAAATTCGTAAATTGATAGATACAGTTTTAAGAAACATTCGGGCGCTAAAAACGTTAGACGAACCTACAGATATGTGGGATACTTTGATTATCCACATAATAACTTCCAAGTTAGATTCTTCGACCGATCGCGAGTGGGAAAGTTATAAAAGTACCCTCCCGAAAATAGGAAAATTAAAGCTGTCTATATTAATGAAATTCCTCAAGGATCGTGCTGATTTTTTAGAATCGATTAGGCCTCAAAGCAAACAATCAGTAGACACTCACACAAAGAAACAGTCGGTCACCAAATCACACAGTCATGTTATTACACGCAAAGATAACAATAACAAAAAATCACCACGTTACAAATGCGCTCAGTGCGGTTCCAATCACCCGGTTTACTCGTGTGAAGATTTCCTTAATTTATCTCTTCAAGATAAACTAAATTTCATTGAGGAGAAAAGGTTATGTCGTAATTGTTTACGATCCGATCACGCAGTAAACGAGTGTTGGTATGGGCCGTGCAGGCATTGTAACAAAAAACACAACACCTTAATTCACACAGATGGTGTTGTAGATGCTCGTACATCATCAGCTGTTGCTCAAATCACGCAAAGAGTGCCACAGTCTGAGTCAAATGATACGAGTGCTTCACACATACAGATGCCGCTCACCACTTTTCACAAATCGCACACAATATACAAGGAAGATAATAATACCAAAGCACAATGTTTTTTAAATCCGGTATTATTATCGACCGCATTAGTGGAAATAGCGGACAAACATCATAACTATCACACAACGCGAGCTCTCCTCGATAATGGGAGCCAACATTGCTTCATATCTGAATCGCTTTGTAAAAAACTTAATCTTCCATTGATACAGTCCACTGTTCAAGTAATAGGGGTAGGTAACACTATTTCCCAATCCACGCAATCTTGTCGTATTCAGTTGCGATCCAAAACGAACACATATAACACGCACTTTAGTTGTTTAGTTTTGCCTCGTATTACGGCACAATTACCATCACTAGGAGGTAATTATCACATAGAAATACCAGGCAATGTTCAACTTGCCGATCCAGAATTCTATCTGTCTGGCGATATTAATTTATTGTTAGGGGCAGATAAGTTCTGGGACCTGCTTAGTGAAGGTCTGATACGGTTGCCGAATGGTCCATACTTACAAAACACACAACTTGGTTGGATCATATCGGGAACTGTACATAAAAAGGTTTCACGCGTTAACCTAAGTCATTGTAATTTCACGCAAACATTAGATTCAGAACTCAAACGATTTTGGGAACTGGAAGAAATAACTTCAACACACAAAAATCTCACTAAAGATGAAAGTGCATGCGAAAATTTATTCACAGATACGACTTTACGTGACGTTAAGGGCCGTTTTTCTGTGCGCATTCCACTCAGTCAATCAGCTGATGTTTTACATGACACATTTTCTATGGCAAAAAACAGGTTTCTTGCACTCGAACGCAAACTAATTAGGAGCGCGCCGAGCTATAGAAAAATGTATAACGATTTTATGAGTGAATATTTAGGTCTGGGTCACATGAGTCGCATAACAGAATACTCTTCACCTTGTTATTTCTTACCACATCATGGTGTTTACAGGGAAAATAGTTCAACAACCAAACTTAGAGTTGTCTTTGACGCAAGTGCAAAGTCCACTTCGGGCAAATCATTAAACGACATACAACACATTGGGCCTACGTTACAAAATGATTTGTTTTCAATTTTACTCCGTTTTAGACAATTTAAATATGTAGCATGCGCCGACGTTGAGAAAATGTATCGGCAAATATTAGTTCAGCCTGATCAGAGAAATCTGCAACTAATACTTTGGAGGGAAGATCCATCTGAGCCGCTCGGTGTATTTCAACTTAACACCGTCACTTACGGGACGGCGTCTGCGCCGTATCTCAGTATTAGATGTTTAAAACAACTCGCGTTAGAATGTAAAGATGACGTCATCGCACAAGTAATTAATGACGACTTTTACGTTGACGATTTAATAACGGGACATCAGGATAAACAAAAGTTATTAGAAATATGCAGAGATGTCTCTGAAGTATTAGAATCAGGTTGTTTCTCCCTTAGAAAATGGATATTTAACTCAGAAATTCCACAAACAGAGTTACCGTCTACTTCTAAGGAATTCACACTAGGAGAAAACTGTCATACCAAAACACTAGGTATGGGATGGTTTTATTCATCCGATGAATTGTATTTTAGCACAAAATGTGATCATGACGTAACTCACACTACCAAACGCAATATTCTTTCAGTCATCGCGCAGATATATGATCCTTTAGGTTTACTTACACCAAATATAATAATAGCTAAAATTCTATTACAAAAGATGTGGCTATGTAAGATAGGGTGGGATGACGCAGTTCCTAACCATATACTAGTAGAATGGCAAAAATTCATTCATAAATTACCTAATTTAAAAGACATACGCATTCCACGTTATGTCATTGGAGAAAATACACACATTCTTGAGTTACATATATTTTGTGACGCCTCGCAAGACGCATACGGCGCCTGCGCATATGTACGCAGCTATACAGATGCACAGGTGATATCAGTCACGTTGTTATGTGCGAAAAGTAAGGTCGCTCCCGTTAAACCTGTTAGCGTGCCGCGCTTAGAACTATGTGGCGCGCTAGTAGCTGCAAAGTTGTTTACAAAAATTTGTAACTCATTAAGATTATCTTTTAATAACGTCTACTTTTGGTCAGACTCAACAATAGTTTTAGGATGGCTCAAAATGTCACCTAATTTATTAAAAACATTTGTGCAGAACCGCGTTGCACAGATTAATGAACTCACGGGCGATAAGCCGTGGCTTCATGTAGCCGGTAAACAAAATCCAGCTGATTTGTTATCGCGCGGTGTGCATCTAGATATATTTAAGACTTGTGAGTTGTGGTGGCGCGGACCGCCATTCCTAAAGGTTCCTAACACACAATGGGAACATGATATTAATTCTTATAATAATGTTAATAACGATGAATTACCTGAATTAAAATCACTTAAAACTTCATTACTCGTTCAAGTAAATTCTGATTCTTTTATATTCGATAGGTATTCATGTTATAATCGTTTGCGACGCGTAGTGGCGTACATTATGCGTTTCATGAACAATAGCCGCACAAAACTAAAAACAGAACGGCTCACAGGTTGCCTATCGATGGATGAATTAGATATTTCTATTAGAACTTTAACCCGAATAGCACAACAACAATCTTTCTTAGATGTTTATAAAACATTAAAACAAAATCGTCAATTAAAATGCCCACGCAGTATTTCTAGTTTAAATGTTTTCTTAGATGAACACGATTTGATTAGAGTAGGAGGCAGACTATCATATTCAGACTCGTTCTCGTACGATAAAAAACATCCTTTGTTGTTGTGTGGTAAACACACATTGACTCGCCTTATATTTGAGCATCAACATAAATCATTATTACACGCAGGGCCTCAGTTATTACTGGCCACAATTCGTGATACTTGGTGGCCTATTAGAGGGCGTAACTTGGCTAAACAAGTGGTGCACACCTGTATGAGGTGCAAGCGTATGCGACCTAGACCATTAAACATACAAATGGGTAACTTACCTACCGAACGATTGGAGCCAGGGTATCCATTCATACGTAGTGGCGTGGATTATGCTGGGCCATTGTTCATGCTGAACCATGCCGGGAGGGGGGCAAAGTTAACGAAATGTTATATATGTCTCTTTGTATGTTTTACTACGCGCGCAATACATTTAGAATTGGTCACAAGTCTTACTACTAAAGCATATTTGCTGGCGTTGAAGCGTTTCATCTCTCGACGTGGTAAACCACTACAGATTTATTCTGACAATGGCACGACTTTTGTAGGAGCATTAAAGGAATTTTCAAAATTTTTAGATTCTTCAAAATCAGACATTATAGATTTTACTACTAACAATTCAATAGAATTCACATTTATCCCGCCGTACTCGCCTCATTTCGGTGGTTTGTGGGAGGCAGGGGTCAAGTCCTGTAAGTTTCATTTATGTCGCATTATAGGAAATGCTCATTTTGCATACGAAGAGTTGAGTACGATATTGGCACAAATTGAAGCAGTCCTCAACTCCCGACCTATGCACCCAATGTCCACAGATCCGAACGACCTTCTTCCTTTATGTCCTGCTCATTTCCTGATTGGCCGACCGCTCACCGCACCCGCCAGTCGGGACCTCACTGCGACGGCTACGCAGCGCCTGCCACGATATGATCGCGTGGAACAAATGAGACAGAACTTCTGGCAACGCTGGTCAACCGAATACATCTCTGAGCTCCAGAAGAGAACGAAGTGGCAACTCAACCAGGACACACTTGCCCGTGACACCCTCGTCCTAATCAAAGAGGACCACCTACCACCTTTGAAGTGGCGCCTTGGACGAGTGCTGCACACATTCACCGGCAAAGATGGCATCTCACGCGTAGCAACCATCAATACAGCGACGGGCGTCATTCGACGATCATACCCAAGAATTTGCCCGCTCCTGCATCCTGATGACAACCGAACGAGCAGCATCTCAGCTTCATTGGAACCTGATGTTTCCAAGGCCGCGGGCATGTTGACGACCACAGCACCATCTACTGGCAACACATAGAACCAATCGATGAGACGAAGGCGGCGCACGGGGAAGGGGCAGACCACGGCGCGACACTAGCGACGCGCTACGGATTTTCACTGTCTTGGTGACACGCTAACGTACTCACGCAAATTGTAATTGCTAAATCTATTTAAACTGTAAAAATACTTATATCTATTGTAAAACGATATATTACACGTTATTAATAAGGAGCCTTGTGTCTGATTTATTCCACGACGCTGACACGACGACGACCTGACGCAGAAACCCCAACACAGATTGACATTTTATTTACCCTGCCTACTACACACCCTCCATAATAACTATACTGGTGACCCCGATAAGAACACTTTAAGATGAGTGATAGTGAGTCCGAGCACACCGCGTCGTCACAGCCGGCGAAACACGTCACACACCGATCGCGCCACGGAAAGCGCGTTTCCACTGTGCACGACATTTACCGTGCGTCAGTGAAGCTGCCACCATTTTGGCCAGAAGAGCCGGATATCTGGTTCGCTCAAATAGAAGCGCAATTCCAGAACGCAGGGGTGACGGATGACGTCACCAAATTTAATTATGTGGTCGGCCATCTCGACCCACAAGTTTCAAAGGAAGTGAAGGACGTCATTATGTTCCCTCCCGCCACCAACCGGTACGAGAAACTAAAGACCGAATTGGTGAAGCGCCTCTCAGCCTCTCAGGAGAAGAAGGTGAAGCAGCTGTTGATGCATGAGGAGCTGGGAGACCGGAAGCCGTCGCAGTTCCTTCGCCATCTGCAGGGGTTAGCTGGACCAACTGTGCCCGAGGATTTCGTGCGCACTATTTGGAGTAGCCGCCTCCCCAGCAATATCCAGCCCCTCCTGGCATCGCAACCACACAGCACCTTGGAAGCATTGGCTGAGCTAGCAGACCGCGTCCAGGATATCGTCGCACCACCAAGCCACGTTGCTTCAACTTCGGCAGCAGGACCCACCATGAGTGAGATGGCAGCTGAAATCGCAGAGCTCAAGCGTGCGATGAAAGACCTGACGGCGCAACTGCGCGACAGTCGATCTCAAAATCGTTCGCACAGCCGCGATCGCGATACGAGACGCAACTCACGCCACCGTTCTTCAAGCCGGTCAAATTCGAGCTACCGAAAGCACCGAGAGTGCTGGTATCATGCGACGCACGGTGAGAAGGCCAAGCGTTGCATAAAGCCCTGCGACTACAAGAAGGGAAACGCCGCGGGCAGTCGGTAATGGCGACAGACGATTGCCCCGCTTCTACTGGTCGCCTATTCGTCGCAGACCGAAGCACAAAGACGCAGTTCCTGGTCGATACTGGAAGCGACCTCTGTGTCTACCCTCGTCGTCTGCTCAGCGATCGTCGTGCACCCACAAACTACCAACTCGTGGCCGCGAATGGGACGCCCATTCCAACATATGGTTTCCTCGAACTCAACCTGAATCTAGGACTTCGTAGAGACTTTAAGTGGCGTTTTGTGGAAGCTGAAGTGACTAAACCGATTATCGGAGTGGATTTTCTATGTTTTTACTCTTTGACCGTTGACTGTCGTAATCAACGGTTAATTGACAGTAGCACCAATGTATTTGTACTAGCCTCGAATCACTCAGATTCGTCTTTATTTTCAGTAAAGGTTACTTCTGGTGATTCAAGGTATCACAAAATCTTAGAAAGCTTCCCTGACATCACCCGACCCGCCGGTACACTACGCACTACACCACATAACACTGTACACCATATTCGTACGACCCCAGGCCCTCCAGTATCTTCTTCATTTCGGCGATTAGCGCCGGACAAATTAAAAATTGCTCAACAGGAGTTCCAGCTGATGCTGGCCAATGGAACTGCCAGACCCTCGGAGAGTCCTTGGTCATCCCCACTTCATCTCGCCCCGAAAAAGGACAACAGTTGGCGACCCTGCGGAGACTACCGCATGCTCAACGCGCGAACTGTTCCTGACAGGTACCCGATTAGGCATATTCACGATTTTGCACACAGCATTGCAGGTTGTCGAGTTTTCAGCACTATCGACCTCGTGAAAGCCTATAATCAAATACCTGTCAGCCAGGACGACATTCCGAAGACGGCACTCACCACACCGTTCGGGCTCTACGAATTTCCGTACATGACGTTTGGTCTGCGTAACGCAGGCCAGACATTTCAACGTTTTGTCGACGAGATGACGAGAGGATTAGACTTCTGTTATTGCTATTTGGACGATTTTTTGATCTTCTCCAGGACAGAAGCAGAGCACGAGGAACACCTACGCATCATTTTCACCAGGATGAAGGACTTAGGCATGTTAATAAACACGTCCAAGTGTGTTTTCGGTGTCCCGGAAGTAACTTTCTTAGGTTACTATATCTCCGAAAAGGGCACCAAACCACTTGAGACTAAGGTTGACGCCATCAAGAAGTTCCCTCAGCCTAAAGATGTTCGTCAGTTGCGGCGATTCTTGGGCATGATCAATTTTTACAGGCGTTTCATGCCCCACGCAGCTCAAATACAGGCACCGCTTCACAACTTGTTGATCGGCAACGTAAAAGGCTCGCATCCTATATGTCTTGCGGAGAATACTTTGCAGGCATTCGAGGATTGCAAGGAAAGCCTAGCTAATGCTGCTCTATTAGCTCACCCCGATTGCAATGCCAAACTCGCATTGGTTACCGATGCGTCGGATACTGCAATCGGCGCGGTGTTACAGCAGCTCAGCGACGATGGTTGGCAGCCATTAGCTTTCTTTTCCCGGAAGCTCAGCCCTCCGCAAGCGAAGTATTCTCCCTATGACAGGGAACTGCTGGCCATTTACGAGGCCATCAAATACTTTCGCCACATGCTGGAGGCTAGACACTTTGTCGTGTACACTGACCATAAGCCGATCAGTTTCGCATTCCACGAGAGGAAGAAGAACTGTTCGCCTAGGCAGTTCAGATACCTAGACTTCGTCGCCCAATTCACCACCGACATACGACACATCTCCGGTAAAGACAATGTCGTGGCTGACCCCTTATCCCGCGTGGAGGAGGTACAAACTCCAGTCAATCTTGACATCCTCGCGGAATCGCAGGCGTCAGATCCGGAACTGAAGAAACTTCTTCAGGAAGGGTCTTCATTAGTACTGGAGAAGGTACAAGCCCCTGGGGAGCGTTCGATCGTGTACTGCGACGTCAGTACAGCGTCCCCCAGGCCATTTGTACCCAAAATGATGCGGAAACAAATATTCGACAGCCTACATTCCCTCAGTCACCCAGGCGTCTCAGCGACTGCCAAATTAATCGCAGAGCGCTTTGTTTGGCCAGGCGTCAGGAAAGACTGCAGGGAGTGGGCGCGAGCTTGCCTCGCATGTCAGCGGGCTAAAGTGAGCCGTCACGTTTCCGCACCTTTAGGGACTTATCATCTCCCACGCGCCAGGTTTACCACGATCCACATCGACCTTGTGGGCCCGCTACCAATTTCACAAGGCTTTAGATACTGTCTGACGGCAGTCGACCGATTTACTAGGTGGCCAGAGGTCGTACCTATTGTCGACATTACTGCCGAGACAGTAGCTAAAGCATTGCTGTCCGGATGGATTGCCCGATTTGGCTGTCCTACTGACATTATTACAGACAGAGGCCGTCAATTTGAGTCGGCTTTATTCCAGCAGTTGTCAAAACTTGTCGGATTTCAGCACAAGCGGACAACGGCATACCATCCAGCATGCAACGGCATGGTGGAGCGATTCCACAGGCAACTCAAGGCGTCCATCATGTGTCATGCCAATGACAAGTGGACAGAGTCTTTGCCGTGGGTATTGCTTGGCATAAGGAGCGCATTCAAAAAGGATGTCCAAGCGTCTTCCGCCGAACTAGTTTACGGCGAGCAGCTAAGACTCCCAGGAGAATTTTTTACTCCAACTGACGTCGGTACAACCGACATCACGGAATTTACCGCGCGCATCCGCAATTTGGCCCAAAAACTGCAACCAACTCCAGCTTCCCGTCACAATAAGACGAGTATATTTGTTTTTAAGGATCTGCAGACCACTGATCACGTGTTCCTCCGTGAAGACGCATTACGTGGCTCGCTGCAACCAGCATACACAGGTCCTCACAAAGTTCTGCAAAGGAGTGATAAAGTTTTTAAAATTTTATTTAAGGGAAAAGAGGTCACGGTCTCAATAGACCGCCTAAAGCCAGCCTACATATTGGCCGACAAAGCTGACCCAGAAGAAGATACTCCAACTCCAGATATAAAAGAGTACACAACTCGTTCAGGACGTCGTGTCAAATTCCCTGATTTTTATCGCCCTTGACGGTCTCTGGAGGGGGGTGGTGTGGGGTACATACCTACCATACCATTTATTCATTTATGTATATTATATACTTACACAACACAACGCATATACAAATACAATCATAATATTTATTTATATTAATTATTAAATATAAGTACTTAACAAAACATACTAGTTAATACTATGTCGGTTAATGACGCTCCACCCGTAACGTGTGCTACTGGACTCGCGCACGGCGATCTACGTCATCGTGACGTAGCCGCCAAGCGCGGAAGTGGGAGTGCGCCGCAGCGATCGTCCGATCACCTTGCCGCGACCTTTAGTCGTTACTTGCTCACGCACCTCTCGGCTGCGCATGATTTTGTTGATACCTTGTTCGCCCATTATTGTTTACGTATATTGTCTAAAGTAACTGTTATCATTGTGCCGTGACTATTGTGATTGTGTGCCTATCTATCGTACTGTTCTCCTTCTGACTGTTTTCTGTGTTGTGTGTGTGTGTGTGTATTACTCAATACAAACTGTGAGTATCCAAGCAGATTGACATTTTATTTACCCTGCCTACTACACACCCTCCATAATAACTATAATGTGCTGCGAATAATTTGGTCAATTTTGTCCAAGTGTGACTGCTTCCATAAGGGGGAAGAGCGTAGACAATATATAAAATTTGGACCAAAACAACAGTATCTAATCAAGGTGAATGCCGAATGTAAATTAATTTTGGAGAGTCTGTCCGAAACGTCGTTAAAGTTTTTGATTTTTTCGTCGATGAAAGGAGAAAAACTGTCTTCTAAAATTGGGGAACCTAGGAGATGAAGTGAACTTTTTTCTAAAATTTTGATTTGTGGGGCTATTGCATTAAATTTATCAAGGGTCAATTGTCTGTCAGTTATGTCAGAAAGGAAAATTTCGCATTTTGATGGATTAAGGTCCAAACCAATGGATTTAAATTGTTGTTTGAGGAGTTGTAGGTCGTTCAAAACGGTGTCTACATCACCTCCTAGCGTTCCATCGTCTAAATACCACACGTTAAATTTTGAATTTAGTTTTTGGATAATTGGATGGATAGCTAAGCTGAAAATGACTGGCCCGAGAGGGTCACCTTGTTGGCATCCTACTGCAGATTCCAAAACATTGTCCTTGTATAGTAATTTAGAGGGGTACCTGTAACACTGCCACATAAAACCATAAATTTCGGGTAATTCCTTTTTGACTTCAGCCAACAAAGTGTCCCTGTTAACAGAGTTAAAGGCATTCTTAACATCAACCTTGAGGATAACCTCACATTTGTTGGAGTTCAAAAAGGTGGAAAGGGCATGCACGCAGCCTCACAGCCCCCTCTTGAGCCGAAACCAAGCTGCAGGGGCTGAAACTTAGCTGTAAGGGATTCGCTGAATAGCTTACAGCATATTTTGGCTGCCGTACGCCTGTAGGTGCACCCAACGGCGATGGGACGAATGCCGCCGTCCTTCTTGCGCAGGGCACATAGGTTTGCCCCGTATAAGACGTCGACGACGGCTTCGTTCACACCGCCGGTAAGCATGAGGTTAATCAGGGCCGCAAGCTCCTTCAGAAGCGACTCACCAGCGTCCCCGGCGCCTGAACTCAATAGGTCCTTTAGGTGTTGTGGAGTCAGGCCGTCGAGGCCGCCGGCGGAACCGCTCCGGAAGGAGCTCACGGCTGCAATCAGCTGGGGCGCTTCTAACTACTCGTAACGACTGTTAAAGATCTACAAATGACAGCCAGGACCAACGGCTTTTTTTTTTTTTTTTTTTTTTTTTGGGTGGGAAATTATCAAATAACTTCTCCCGCTCTGGGCGGAGCGGGAGGGCGTGTCAGACTCTTACTGACTAAAACCCACCCGTGTTCCTTCGGTTGCCCTGTTGCCGGGGGCCACGATTTCCCGATCGGTTTTCTTCGAACCCCCGGCAGGCATTGGCCCTAGTGGACCCCTTCAATTCTGCTGACATCTCTTTGAGGCGCGCGTGGAACACAACGCGCCGTCGACCCGGGCTTGGTCCTTATCGGACAGCGAGCTACCCATTGCTCACCGTCCGCAAGCCCGCGCCTACGGTGGCCGGAAATCGGCTCGCGATTCCCGCCCCGGGCGTCTCCTCCTGCGGCGGTTAGGGGCGTGAGGGCGCGAAATTTGCCTCTCCCTCACGCGTTCCGCCTCCTCCTTCGCGAGCATTACCGCTTCGCAGAAGGAGGTGACGGCCTGCCATTTCCTCTCGCTCCGTACCATGGCCTGAACCAGGGCCGGACGCGAGAGATCACCGCCGCCGATCGCCTCTACGACAACACGGCGTTGCTCCGCCCAAGCCGGGCAGACCTCCACCGTATGCTCCACCGTGTCCTCAGGCCGATCCACACAATGGTGACACCCGGGTGTTTCCTCCCGCCTTATCCTGAACAGGAACCTCCCGAAGCAGCCGTGTCCGGTGAGGACCTGCGTCAGGCGGAAGGTGAGAACGCCGTGGTGTCTCTCCAGCCACTCCTCAAAGACGGGTCTTATCGCCGCGATTGTGGCGTGCCCAAGGACCAACGGCTTAACGTGCTTTCCGAGGCACGGAGGGGTCTTGGTATGTAAAGATGGTCACCCATCCACAGACCAACCGCGGCAAGCGTAGCTTAACCTGATCGATCGACCCGTGCAGCTGTTGTTACTTAGCCACAAGCCCCTCTCTTATTCAGCTGAAGTAATGATAAATAATTGTAGCAGTTTATTAACCTATGTAAAATAAATATAACGAAAAAATATATTAAGTATTTAATTTTGTTATCACATATCACGCATTTTTTTATTCTAAGCCCTTTATTGCAATAACAACATCAATAAAACCGGCCAAGTGCGTGTCGGACCACGCACAATGAAGGGTTCCGTAGTTGGGATGAATTTATCCCAAAAACAAACTTAACTTTGTAGTTGATAAACATGTTCTCCCATACGGAATGTATGGGAAAACATGTTTTTGCAACTGCAAAGTTAAGTTGGTTGATTATTACTCGATAACTAGTAAAGCCTACTTAGCTGTGATAGTTTTCCTTTTAATTTCGTTACATAAACTACTGCTGTGATTTTTTTCACACATCCAAAACCAACCATTTAGTTAGCAGGGGGGGGGACTCTAACAAAAATTAGCACTTTAAAGCTTAATATTTTGCAAACGGATCCCTGAATCCAAAAATGGTTTTCACAAACTCATAATGTTTTTGTAAGACCTTTTCAATGATACCCCACACTATGGGATAAAAAATAAAACATCACCACTTTACGTGTATGGGAGGTACCCTAAAAAAAGAATGATTTTCATAATTTTGTTTTACCACTTTGTCGGCGTAATTAATATGTATACCTATGTCAAATTACAGCTTTCTAGTACTAAGGGTTTCGGAGCTAGACCGCGGACAGACAGACAGACAGACGGACATGACGAAACTATAAGGATTCCTTGTTTGCTACGGAACCCTAAAAAGCAGCAATATTTAAAAATATTATTATCGAAAACAAAAATAATAATATTTGCAAAGAACCGCGCTGTGCTTTACGAGATTAGAACCTGAGGCAGTTTGATTTTCATACTAACGCTTAACGCCATCTGCTATCTGCACTTGTTAAGTTACATTCGAATTTTAGCAATGCCATAAACTGGTCTCAAGGTCACGCGCATAATGCGTGTGTGCTGTTTAACAAAAGCGACGGAAATATATTTTTGTTTCGTGTTTCGCGTTCTCTGTGGTGTGTGTATCGTGTTGCTTACACATACAGATGTACGGGCTATAGCGCGTGTTCACAGCAATACGACTCTTAACGTACCTATGCACTTTTGAACGCATACTGTACAAGGATAAAATGGCAGGGGGTGACTAGCACACTCAATAATGGGCTCCCAAAAACGGTCGCTAGCACAAAGTGTCGTAGCGACAAGGAAGCAACATGTCCTGAGGTGCTTATGAGGAGTGGAGAGGTATTCCACGGCTATCAGGACAATCCCGGAAGTACGGTCAAGATCCTACCAGCATCCTACTGGAATACTTCCTTCCTCCGAGCATGTTTGTTCTTGCGAATCTCCAGTCAAGCCAGCCAATAAAGGAAAGCTTGAGGTGGGAGCTCTGGTGTATAAGTTGACGCGGCTTTCGAAGGACCATACGCGGGAAAATAATTTACGTGGGGTGGAATATTAGCCGACACAGAATTGAGCTACACACAGGCATGAGTAAGAAATAGGGATGGATGGACTTACTTGGGAATCTTCTGGACGAAACACGTTGACTCAAGGACAGCTCAGGCTATCCTGGTGTTCACTGATTCAACTCACTGTGGTGCACTTTTATTGGGTATTTAAATGTCACAATTGTATCGGCCTTACAAATAGAGAGCTTTTGAATTTTGATATAGTACGGCGCGGGGGGTGCGGTGCGCGCGCGGGGGGCGTGGGCGGGAGTGGTGAGCGGTCACTGACAAGTGTCCAAAATTTGAGAAGTTCTCTCAAATCACAGGAGATGCGATTGGCTCTCGCTACAGCGGAGCCTCTGATTGGAGCGTGCGATGAGCGTCCGTCTCGTTCCGTTGTACGGGAATTGGGAAGGAAGGAATATAGCTCAAAACTGCGTTCGGATATTATAATAAAAAACTTATTACTAAAACTTGCGCGAGCAAGCTCTGTTCCTCATCAGTGATCACTCTAGCCGGCCAATAAAGGCAAGCTAGAGGTGAGGAACAAGACTTCTCCCAGGAGATAGGGTCCGTGGGGTCGCTACTGCCCAACAGCTCGCCACATGCTGCCCTGCGGGTTTTTGTATCTCTCTTGGTCTGGCTCCTCACCCTAGACCTGTTTCGGCAAAGTAAACTTTACCGACACAGACCTAGAGTTCGGAGCGCGCAAGCCCCACCACGACGTCAACGTAGAGATACGGCGGTGGGGTTATTATTATTATCTCCTTTATTTCATTATTTACATATAAATTATATTTTTAAATATTAGAATAAAATAATATAAAAACATTTAAAAATATAAAAAATAGTGTCCCACCGGTATCGGGAGCAGGGTCCAAGCTACCGGCGGTCAGGGCTCCAGAGAGAGGAACCTCCTAACGATGCGAGCCGTGTCCAGGAGTACCGCTTTCTGAATCAAGCCCTTAATCCAGCTGCCCAACGAGAGCCTCCTTAGGTGTTGGTCGAAGCTCTTGGCAATTAAGCCATTGGCTGATACGACTATCGGCACAATGATTGCTAAGTCCACATCCCACATGTCGACAACCTCGCGAGCCAAGTCAAGATACTTGATTTGTTTATCTTTCTCGGCTTTCACGAGGTTCCCGTCATGCGGGACCGTTATGTCAATAATCATTGCGCGCCGCTCTCCTCGATCCACCACCACTATATCAGGCTTATTGGCAACAATAGTCCTGTCAGTGATGATGGATCGATCCCAGTACAATGTGATATTTCCATTTTCGAGAACTGGGTCGGGCACATACCTGTAGTACGGCACTTCCGATACCACAAGGCTGTATTTCAGAGCAAGTTGCTGATGGATAATCCTGGCTACGAGGTTATGTCTATGCAAGTACTCTTCGTTAGCTAGACGAGAACACCCGGAGATAATATGTCGGATTGATTCTCCCGGACGGTGGCATGCCCGACAAATGTCAACCGTGCCGTCCTTCACAATAAATCTCCGATAATTGTTCGTCATCATAACTTCGTCCATAATTGCACAGACAAAACCTTCGGTTTTCCCAAAGAGGTCACCAAAGCGCAGCCAGGCTACGGACGCTAGTAAGTCTACATCGGGCCCATGCAGGGCCTGGAAGTAGCGCCCGTGAAGCTCCTTACTCTGCCATATCTCTCTGCGGTCGTTAGTGTCAAGCACTAGAGGCTTGCGCCTGAAACTGCATATTCCCTGAGACTGCATATCTCGCGATTGTGGAGTGTCTTAGCGTTTAAAAAGCCTCGACCTCCACATTTTCGCGGGACATACAGTCTCATTATCGATGACCGTGGGTGATGCATTCGAAATGCAGTTAACAGCGTACGGACCCTCCTATCCAAGGCGTCGAGTTCGGTCTGAGTCCATTTGAGTATGCCGAAAGAGTACATCAAAACCGGCATGACCCAGCTGTTGAAGGCGCGCACCTTTTTTCCGCCTGATAGAAGACTATTAAATACTTTCTTCAGGCGGCCAAAGAAGCGCTCCTTCAACGATTGCTTCATGTCAGTAACATTGATGCCCAACGCTTCCGACATACCCAAATACTTATAGGTTTCGGATGTGGAGAGGGCTCTAAGGTTTATGGAATCCGAGAGTTGGGTTCCCGCGGATTCCATAATCTCCCCTCGCTTTACATGCATGACCGCACATTTATCCACACCAAATTCCATCCTGATGGCGCTACTGAAAGTTTCAGTTACTTTCAGTAGCTCCATCAGTTGCAAATTGTTGGGGGCAAAGAGGTTTAGGTCATCCATGTTGAGGAGGTGAGATATAACCTGACCACCTCTCCTCAGCCGATAGCCAAGACCTGAATCCTCCAGCAGTGTGCTTAGAGGATTCAGGGCTAAGCAGAACCAGAGCGGACTCAAACTATCTCCCTGGAATATACCTCGCTCAATCCTTATCGGCTCACTATTCCACTGGATATTTCGACATCCTGGATAGCGAAGGACCGTCCTCCATTGCCCCATACACGACATCAGGAAGGTGCGCAGAGTTGTATCTACTTTATACAACTCCAGCACCCTCATGAGCCATGTATGTGGCACCGAGTCATAGGCCTTCTTATGGTCTATCCAGCATGTCGACAGATCCTTTCGGGAACGGCGAACTTGTTGGCTAATGGCCATATCAATGAGGAGTTGCTCCTTAGTACCGCAGGACCCATTCCTACATCCATTTTGAGAGGCAGACATGATGGAGTTGGTGTCTATATGTTTGTTAATTTTAGCTCTCAAAATGGATGTAAGAACTTTATAGACCGTCGGTAAACACGTGATCGGCCTATAATTTTTGGGTACCAGATTTATGGAGCAGGTAAGAAAAGAAAAAAAAAAAGAAAGAAAATTCGTTTATTTGCGGTAAACATGACGCAAAGAAATAAAAAAAACACGTAAATCACAATTTGGGGGAAAATATGCGTCACAACCACGCAAAACGGCCATCGCTCAGCATAAAGCTGCGACCCCATGCGAGACAGAGCCCCAGCGCTGGTTTAACTCCTGTCGTTAGGAACTGGGGTAGCGAACCAGACTCTAAAGTAGTCTGGTACTGAGCCGCCAAGCGAGCGTGCGATCTTACAAACCATTTAATTCAGAAATTGTGCAGCCCGTCCGGCCCTGGAGACTTCCAGTTAGGCAACGGACGGACTGCACGAGCCACATCTTGGGGGCAGATGGTAATGGCCCCCATTTCTGCTATTGGATCGCAGGCTCGCTCGACTTCTCGAGTCCAATCACCTTCGGTGTGACTGACAGGCACCGACCAGATGCAGAAAGAGCACATGGCATCATCATCTGGCAGATGCGTGTCAGCCACACTTTGGTTCGGTCGCTCCCAAGCCCTATAAACCCACCTTTCATCTCTCTGGAAGGTGCGATTCTGAGTGTATCGATCTACTCGCCGCTTATACCTACGGATACGGTTTGCCCATGCATACACTTTCTGCTTCAGGAAGTCGATGCGCTCTGTGACACGGGCCATATATTCCTGTGGGCAGATATCAGTCCCTAAGAACGCCCGCCTCACAAAGCGCATCACTCTAAATTCAAATTCAAATTCAAATTGTTTATTTGCAAGAAAATACACGGTTTACAAGGGAAGATCTTACAGCCTTAAAGTCATTGTATTCTGCCTGCGAGCAAGCGTGCAAATTATAAAAGTTAAAATGTCACAATTATTGTGCAGATTCTATTATTAGTACATTTTATTTATTTATTTAAGGATTACCAACGAGTTACATTACAAATTATCTTTTTTTTTTTTTTATACATTATCATTCATTATCATTACATTACACTATCATTATATTATTATATCATTATTATCACGCATTATTATTATATACAAATGTCCTTTAATCTACAATAAATTCACTAACTAACAAATATTTGTATGTTCTAAAAATTCTTTAATGCTGTAGAAACACTTTTTGTGTAACCAATCTGACAATTTTGATTGAAAAACACTACCCTGCAGCACTTTAAACTCGTCTGGTAGGGTATTATAAATTAAAATACACATATTGAACACATTTTTCTTATAAATATCTTTATGACTAGGTGGATGATATAAGAGGTTGCGAAACCTTTTCTGTCTTGGTATAACCTCGGTATGTTGCTTAAAATAATGCATGTATGTCTTTGTAAAAATGCTGATATTTCTAATATACATACAGGGCAGTGGAAGAATTTTCAATTTTCGAAAGAGGGGTTTACAGCTATCTAAGAACCATGCCCTGTTTAAGACCCGGATGCAGCGTTTTTGGAGCTTAAAAATTCTGTCGGCATCGGTCGAGTTACCCCACATAATTAGTCCATAGCTTAGAACAGATGACACGTATCCATGGTAAGCCGCAAGAGCAGCTTCTACAGACACATTTTGTCTCAGCTTTTTTAAAGCAAACACGAACCCATCTAGTTTCTGACCTATATGCTCCACATGGCTTTTCCAATTCAGGTTTTTGTCAACATGAATTCCTAAAAATTTTAACTGATCCACTTGTTGTACCTTTTCACCATTATACAGAATATCCAAAGCTAAAGGTTTGTTATTATAAGAGTTAAATTCAATTAATTTTGTCTTGCTAACATTTATATTTAAGTTGTTTTTTTGCATCCAACGTATTATATCTTTTAGGGTCTTTTCCGTGGCTGATGTGTAGTCGCTTTTATCCTGACATTTTATGACAACTGTAGTATCATCTGCAAAAAGTATACATTTCTGCAAGGTAGCCTCTGGAAGATCATTTATATAAAGTAAGAAAAGTAAAGGACCGAGAATGCTTCCCTGAGGTACGCTACACTTATTTATTACCGCTATTGATTTGAATTTCTCTTTGGAATAAATTCTCTCACTTTTCTTTACAACTCTGGAAATCTCGGTACACTGCTGCCTGTTTCTTAGATAACTAGATATCCATTCATAAGCTTTTCCTCTAATACCGTAGAACTCTAATTTTTGTAGAAGCTTATCATGGTTAACAAAATCAAAGGCCTTACTCATATCTAAAAAGAGGGACACCGCAGGATTGCCATTGTTAATACTTTCTGTTACAAGTTTAATAAAGTTAAAGATTGCAAGAGCAGTTGAACTACCTTTACGGAAACCAAATTGCTCTTTGCATAGTATGTTATGTGTACAGAGAAAATTATTTAACCTAATTAGCATTGCCCTTTCAAAGATTTTTGATATAACGGGTACTATCGTGATAGGCCGATAATTATTAGGATCAGACTTTTTTCCACTTTTAAATAGTGGTTTAACAACAGACATCTTAAGCTGATCAGGAAATACACCTTCCAAAAAAGATAAGTTTAAAATATGTGCTAGTGGATGACATAACCAACTACTACAAGCTTTCAAGACCTTTGTAGCGATGCCGTCATACCCACTAGTTTTGCTATTGTTGAGGGACATAATTATCTTATACACTTCCATTGCATCTACAGGATTCAAGAATATAGTATTCAGATTTTTGTTTTTTTGATTAGGGTTAGAATTGTTCGAAGTTGTATCGGAATTATTAGAATTTAAAGGCAGCTTAGATGTCAAATTAATAAAGTAATTATTAAATATATTGCAAATGTCAGATGGATTATTATATGTTACATTATCAAAATTTATTTCGTCAATGTTGTTTTTATACAAATTATTCCCAGATATTGTTGAGGAGATTGCATTCCATGTAGCTTTACATTTATTTTTATGCCTTTGTATACGTCTTGTATTCATAAGTTTTTGTGCTCGCTGTGCACATCGCCTAAACATATGATTATAAATTTTGTACGATTTCTCATTTTGCTTTTTATTAATTTTACTAGTTTTAAATTTAAGATAAAGCTCACGTTTTGTTTTGCTAGATTTTTTAATACCTTTCGTTATCCAGTTTTGTGTAACTGATTTATTATTAACCTTAACCCTAATCACCGGAAAACACAGATCGTAAAATAATGTAAAAGTTTCATAAAAGATATTGAAGGCCTCCGTTAGAGTGTCTGAATTAAGTACTTCCGAAAACGAAAGAGCAGACATACACTCGCGAAATTTATCAAGGTTTTCTACACAGTAGTCACGTTTCAATTCTGACCAACAAGTTATTCTATTGTATGCATTCGTTTTTACAGTAACTGACTGTGCTGTTTCGTGATCAGAAAGGCCAAGATGATGAATTTCTGGGTGAACACACTTTATGTTACTGGCGATTTGGTCAATGCAAGAGTTCGCCCGAGTTGATGATTTTATATGTGCTTCAAAATTGTAGTTACTTAATATACTTAAAAGTTCCTTTGTTGCGGAGTTGTGTTTTAAAATATCGATATTCCAATCACCACAAATTATAATTTTTTTCCTCTTGTGTTGGTCCGTCAAATAATTTAACAAATTGTCAAGTTTATGGAGAAAAACCCCTGTTTGCGCTTTTCTCTGATCAGGGATTCTATATATGTTTACAACAATCAGGCTCAAACCTATTATCTCTACGCCACAGCATTCAAAATAAAATTCTGTGGCTATACCTGAAGGAATACTTAAAGTTTTTGTGTCAAATACCTGATTAGTTAAAATACAAGTACCCCCTCTACATTTATCTCGACTAAAAACTGAAACCAATTTAAAGTTATTAAGTTTAATATTAGCTTCCGTACCTTGCTTCACAAAAGTTTCACTAAAACATAGGATATCAACCTCCTTGTTTTTTCCTACCAATGCAGTTAAGGTTACTTCTAACATGTCTAGTTTGCTGCAGATGCCGGCTATATTTTGGTGTAAGATTCGTAATTTATTATTTCGGCAATCCTGTTTTGACTTATCATGATTAACAGAAGTATTATTATTAATGGAGGACTTAGGAACGAAAAAACGTATTGTTGTTTTACTATTATCATGAAGAGAGTTGCATATATTTGATCTCAGTTTTATAAAATCCTTATCATACTGAAGAAAATCAATCTCTATATTTAGTTTGTAGGTAATTAAATCTAATTTTGACAGCCTCTTATGATAATTTACATCCAACTCATTTACTTCAATAAATTTACAATTCCTAAAGTTTTTTGTGAACAACTGTAGTTCATAATTAAGTTTTTTAACATTAAGGTACCTATTTTCTGAAACATTCAAAATCAATATCGTACAATTACTCAAACCACACAGAGTTCTACACAGATTAGTAAACAACATGTAGGGATTTTTATCATGTTTACCAACCGAGAGAATAACAATATCATTATCAGTCAGGGTACGTGATAGATTTTCTGTATTTCCTAGGATCTCGCATGACGAAGCATATGGTTGAACTTTACCCTCGATGTTGTAATTGTCATTCCAATAACCTGTCTTTGTTTGTATTAGTTGGGCTGATAGACCTCTTACTTTTTCGTCTCCAATTATGTAGATATTTCGTTTTGTGTTGCGATTTAATTGGGTTAGCTTTAAGTTTTCATGTCGTTCATTTGGAGAGTTCACCGATATCTTTTCAGTCATGCCTTTGTTGATTTCCTGGACTGCATCCTGACAATGTACACCCTGCACGTCGTCCGCTGTTTGTGAGCATTTTGCGTTTGGACTAATAAGTTGCTCTGAGAAGTCTAGTTTAGTTTGGATGGGACCTTTGCTCCTTTTCTTAAGTGATGCTCTTTTGGGCGTGGATTTACAAATGTCTTTTAACTGATTAATTTGAGTACCGTAAGTAGACATTTGTTTTTTAAGACAGCAGTTTTCCAATAATAGATTAGCTATCTCATTTTCAGCTATTTCTAAGTTCTTCGCCAAAACAGAAACTTTCTTTTCTAAATCTTCTATTAAATTAAAATTGTTAGATCTAATATTTGGGCAGCTTCTAAATAATTGTGGATCTCTTTTCAATGTATGAGACAAAACATCAATCTCTTCATCCAACGGCAAAGATTCGAAAGAGTTTTCGGTGTTTATGTTTGCCTCAAATTTGTCGTAATTGTCTGTATGCGGCACAACCACTGGGGTGGCCGGTATTTGAGAAGTATTCTCACTTAAAACAAAATTTTGCATGGTAATCACGTGTTGTTGAGGTGAAGAAGATTTATTTGAAGAATGTTGGTTTTTCCTAAGTGTTATATTAGAAGTAGCGACATCTACACTTGAATCCGTTTTGTTTTTTATACATATTTTGCATTTCCATTTCTTTCTTGCTTCGATGTCTTTTAAGCGATATGTTGATTCTGGATAACCAACACAATCAAACTCGTATCTATTTTTACAGATTGAACACAAAGCAGTGTTTTTTATGTTGACAAATTTCTTGCAGATATTACAAGTGACTTGTGCTGCCGTGTTGCGGTCACTACTGCTTACTGCCTTCTTGTTCATACTGGATGACATTTCTCAAATTATTAGATTCACAAAAAGGGATTGTGTGTGTTGCTTGGGCTCGAACTCGCGACACTTGCCGCGGCTCTCAACTAGGTGTTGATACCGCTAGACCAAATCGGCTATGAGTGAAGCTTTGAAATTGGTTATCTCAAAGTACGTTTACTCGACCGTCGCGATGTGTCGCCGTTTTAGTCGGTTTTGAATTTTTTCACTGCAACCCTCACAAATAAAGTTATGTTTTTAAGTTCACTTTTTACTATTTCATTTTATTATATTTTTCATTTATTCATTTTGATTCCTATTAGGTTACATTTTTAAATATTTCTTAAAATAAAAGAATTAAAAAAACATTTAAAAATATAAAAAATAGAGGTCCGCCGGTGTCGGGAGCAGGGTCCAAGCTACCGGTGGTTAGGGCTGCAGAGACAGGAACCTCCTCACAATGCGAGCCGTATCGAGGAGTACTGCCTTCTGAATCAGGCGCTTGATCCAACCGCCTAACGAAAGCCTCGAGAGATGTTGGTCGAGGCTTTCGGCCATCAGGCCATTAGCCGTTACGACAATCGGCACAATGATAGCCGAGCTCACATTCCACATGTCAACAACCTCGTGTGCTAAGTCGAGATATTTTATTTGTTTCTCTTTCTCAGCTTTCACGAGGTTCTCGTCATGTGGAATGGTAACATCGACTATCATTGCGCGGCGCGCTAATCGATCTATCACTACTATATCAGGCTTATTTGCTACAATAGTCCTGTCAGTAATGATAGACCGATCCCAGTACAACGTGACATGGTCATTTTCGAGAACTGGGTCGGGCACATACTTGTAATACGGTACCTCAGAGTCCACAAGTTTATATTTCAAAGCAAGTTGCTGGTGAATAATCCTAGCCACTTGGTTATGTCTGTGCAAGTACTCACCGTTAGCTAGACGCGAGCAACCAGAGATAATATGTCTGATGGACTCACCCGGACGATGGCATGCCCGACACACGTCAACCGTACCGTCCTTCATAATATGTCTCCGGTAGTTATTCGTCAAGATAACTTCGTCCATAATTGCACAGACGAAACCTTCGGTTTCCCCGAAAAGGTCACCGAAACGTAGCCAGGATACGGACGCTAAGAAATCTACACCGGGCTCATGAAGAGCCCGATAGAAGCGCCCGTGAAGCGCCTTGCTTTGCCATACCTCCTTGCGGTCATCTGTAGTAAGTACTACAGGTTTGCGCCAGTTCTCTTTAGCCATGGAAAGCGGGGTGAGCCCGTTGTCCACTGCGACCACATCACGGTGCATGCCCACATTGGCTTTAAGAAAGTATTCCCTGAGGCTACACACCTCGCGGTTGTGGAGGGTCTTCGCATTTAAAAAGCCTCGACCCCCGCACTTCCGCGGGATGTACAGTCTCATCACCGATGAACGTGGGTGATGCATCCGGTTTGCGGTCAGGAGTGTACGGACCCTCCTGTCCAGGGCGTCGAGTTCGGTCTGAGTCCATTTGAGTATGCCGAAAGAGTACATCAAAACCGGCATGACCCAACCGTTGAAGGCGCGCACCTTGTTTCCGCCTGAAAGAAGACTATTTAATACCTTTTTCAGGCGACCAAAGAAGCGCTCCTTCAACGATTGCTTCATGTCAGCAACGTTGATGCCTAACGCTTCCGACATACCCAAATACATATAGCTTTCGGTTGCGGAGAGGGATCTAAGGTGTATGGAGTCCGAGAGTTGAATTCCCTCGGATTCCATAATCTCCCCTCGCTTTACATGCATGACTGCACATTTGTCCACACCAAATTCCATCCTGATGGCGTTACTGAATGTTTCAGTTACCTTCAGTAGCTCCATCAGTCGCAATTTGTTGGGGGCAAAGAGTTTCAAGTCATCCATGTAGAGGAGGTGAGATATGACCTGACCACCTCTCCTCAATCGATAGCCTAGACCTGAATTCTCCAGCAGTGTGCTTAGAGGATTCAGGGCTAAGCAGAACCAAAGTGGACTCAAACTGTCGCCCTGGAATATTCCCCGTTTAATCCATACAGGCTCGTCATTCTTCTGGATCTGTCGACATCCTGGGTAGCGAAGGACCGTCCTCCATTGCCCCATACACGACATCAGGAAGGTGCGCAGAGTTGCATCTATCTTGTACAGCTCCAGCACCCTCATGAGCCATGTATGTGGCACCGAGTCGTAGGCCTTCTTATAGTCTATCCAGCATGTTGACAGATCCTTGCGGGATCGACGAACCTGTTGGCTTATGGCCATGTCGATGAGGAGAAGCTCCTTAGTACCGCGGGACCCATTCCTACATCCATTTTGAGACGCTGACATGATTGAATTACTGTCAATGTGTGTGTTAATTTTCGTTCTCAAAATGGATGTAAGAAGTTTATAGACCGTCGACAAACATGTGATCGGTCTATAATTCTTGGGTTCCGCGGGACTACCTGACTTATAGAGCAGGTGAGTAACGCCTGTTGTTAGAAACTGCGGTAGCGACCCAGTCTCTAGGGATGACTGAAATTGAGATGCCAGGCGAGTGTGCGAACTACTCAGCCATTTTAACCAAAAGTTGTGCAGTCCGTCCGGTCCCGGTGATTTCCAATTCGGTAACGGACGGACTGCTCTGGCTACGTCTAATGGCGTGATTAGTATAGCATCCATTTCTGGTATAGTTTCACACACTCGCTCGACATCCTGCATCCAGCCAGCCTCAATGTGACAGATGGGCACCGACCAGATGCTGCGCCAAAATGCACTCGTGGCAGCATCATCCGGGCGGCACACATCTGTCACATTTTGTTCAGGTCGCTCCCAGGCTCTATATACCCACCTCTCATCGCTCTGGAACATGCGATTCTGCGTGTATCGGTCAACCCGCCGCTTATACCGCCGAATACGGCTCGCCCATGCACAAACTTTCTGCTTCAGGAAGTCGATGCGCTCTGTGACACGAGACATGTATTCTTGAGGACTGATTCCAGTCCCCGAGAATGCCTGCCTTACAAAGCGCATCACTCGTGGTCGTGTATTTCCCTCCCTGAAGCAGTATAGTTTGCCGATGAGTGCTCTGGCCCCATCGATACGTCGCTCGATCCTGCACTGCCAGGCTGGTACGGCTGGTTTAGGTCGAGTAGCTCCGTCGCAGTTTGGAAACTTGACGTTAGCTAAACGACATGCCGCAACAGCCGCGCAATACAGGATCGAGTGTGTATCAATGAGATCCTCGCTGCTCTCGAAAAAATTCGTAAGCTGCGAGTCCAGGGCACACACCAGCGCCCTATTTTTTTTGTGCATGGGTAGGCGTGGTAATCGGGGCCTAAGTTCGGTTGGAGTGTACCTATACTCGCGAAACGCATCCTCCAGTGCGCTCCTCAATCGGTCGTTACACTGGCTACTTACTGTGGCAACCCTATCATCCTCCTCTTCAACACCATGATTGAACCGCGACGGGATTGCATCAATATTTGATGCTTGTGCCGCGGTTTGTGCCCGAGTTGAGACGATATGGTTGCTCAGTACCTCTGAGCGCAGCCTATCAAGTGCAGCATCGTCCAACCTATGATTGCGTTGGATGACACGCACCTGGTCCGACAGTCGTTGGGCCGAGACGTTGACGGTTGGCTCTAGTTCCTGGAACAGAGACAGCATTCTAATACGGTACGCAGTGAGGTTAGTTCCTCCCTCTGTAGACCCGTAATATGCGCGCATGACGTTCTCGTTCATTGACTGAGTCCATCTCATGCGCTGCACACAACCACCGGCAGCGGGGACCCGGCTCGGGGCCGGTTGGCCCCTAAGTCCCAAGCTCCTCGGTGGCCGGCCTCTCCCCTGCCGACGTACAGGTGTTGGCGACGTCGGCGGGGAGAAATACTCGTCGCTCGAGCTCGACGCAACTACCGCGGCCGGTGTCGTCACAGCGCTCACAGTGGGGCTGGGTACCGGCGGCGGCGAGGCGGAGCTGAGCGAAGAGTCCGGAGGTGGTGGGCGTGCTAATCGTGCGGCCGATCTCGTCAACATTTAATGTTTCTTCCAATTTTTCTTGATTTTATTGGAGGTGACATCTGTCATGTCACCTCAGCTATGGCATTTTTTGAATATACTCTATTATTTCTATGGTCATTTTTATGTTTTTTCGGTTTTATTTAGATTTTTAGGCTTTTACGCTTATTTTCAGTTTCCGATGTTAGTAAAAACTGCATCAAAAATAAATATAACTATGAAAATTGGGAGAACAATTTTTGAGATGTGTTGACGTTTGTGTTGCCAGCCTTATTATATTCACTTATTATTGTTTTATTTCATTTACACTGATTATTGGGTACTAGGTTCTGTGAGGTAAAGTCGTTTGTAGTTGAACTAAATTAGATTTTACACTGTAGAAGGTTTAGTACACTGTTAACTATTTACTCTATATTCTCACTTATCTTGTATATAGCTCTGATATAACACTTGTACTGGTTAATTAGGTTATTCTATGAACACTTTTCGGTTATTAGTATATTAAACTTTGAGTTTTATATTTTTAAACAATTATTTCACACGGAACTGATGTTGACTCGGTGACGTAGCCGTCACGATTCGATCTAGGGCGAGTATTGCCCTCCCTGAAGCAGATTAGTTTGCCGATGAGGGCTCTGGCCCCACCAATACGGCGCTCAATTCTGCACTGCCAAGCTGGCACGGCTGGTTTCGGTCGTGTAGCTCTTGAGTCATTAGCAAATTTGACGTGAGCTACACGACATGCCGCTACAGCTGCGCAGTACAGAATTGAGTGAGTATCAGTGAGGTCTTCGCAGTCATCAAAATAGTTTGACAACTGCGAATCCAGAACCGCCACCAGCTCCCTATTTTTGTTATGCATGGGCAAACGAGGTAAACGTGGTCTAAGTTCGGGCGACATGAATCGATATTCCTGAATCGCACCCTCCAATTATTTTTATTTATTTAATATTATTATTTATTTATCAAACAAAGTTTATAAAAATCTTAACTTAAGAACAATGCCCCGCAAAACCGTTTTCACGGTTTGTCTGTGTGAACAAAACAAATAAAATTATAAATCAGGTTTATTAGTGCGGACACTTAATTTCCATTTACTGCATGCACATTTATAGTAACAAACGAAAATATCCTTACATCAAATGACTTATATCTTAAAAATAAAATAAAAAATATACTACCAAATCACTCATCTGCTCTCCCTCAACAATCTGCAAACCACTTTCCTAAGAACATCGCTTACAAACTCCTGAAAAAGAACGGCTTAAGTAATTTGGAAAATTTACCCTATATTACTTCACTGACTTCTTATATCAGCAGGCAGTTGGTTGAGAAGGTATGGTACTCTTTTATCAAGCGTTCGGTCGCCAAAATAATTCCTTATTCTAGGTACAGACGCCAGCACATCAAGCTACCCGAAACTGTCAAATTTTCCCAATCAACTTTGAACCTTCGACTTAAAAAATAAAAAAACGATAAAGTTGAAAATCTATTAAATAAATTTGACATATTGTAGTAGCTTGATGTGCTGGCGTCTGTACATCAAATTTACCTGCTGATACCATCCTAGTTGCGTGGTTATGGGTAATTAGCGAGTGACGCTCCCAGATGCCATGACTGTTAACCAGTACCCTAATTGCGTAATACAACACAATCACAATTTGTTTCGATTTGAAACAGATTTCTAATCCATTGCTTCATAAGTTGGAAAAAATATCTGTTCAACAACGTAAATAACGCAATGAATGTTGTTGAAATGTCAAAATGAAACAAATTTCGCGAAATTGTTTACGAAAATGAGTTACGCAATTAGGGTACAGAAGTAGATATTTATGTTTAAAGCTGATAGGAAATTTTTTGCAAATTTTAAATAACTTATTGTAATCATCTTTATATTTATTTTTACCCGACTACGGCAAAGCCAAAAGAAAGTTTGCTTTTACGTGTGTTCCACCGTAGCGCCTAAACTACTGAACTGATTTTGATGAATGAGCTATCAATAGATTCATAATAATGGTCCGGGTGACATAGGCTATATAAATTTCCCCTAAATTTAAAATGGTGGACTTTACACGTAAATTTCTAACCTCGAAAAAAATTAAAATAAGATGATCATGACATGTTTGGTATCAAAAGAAAGGTCTTGGCAAGCACATTACAAATATGTAAATAATGTCATACTTTCAAAGTAAATAAATATGTTTAAATTGATAAAAACATTTGGCGTCGAAATAAATCGCGCTATGGTTTCGTCTAACGCACTATGCACTGCTATCTATACATATAATAAAATCGTAGCGAATTCAAAACTGTACATTGAATATTTTTGAAAAAAAGTAATTGCTACGAGGTCTAGGATCGATTCTAATGCCGAAAATATTTTTTTTAGAATTTTTGTCTGTTTGTCTGTATGTATGTTCCAGCATGGCGCAAATTCTACCGGACAGATTCTGTTAAAATTTTGCATAGATATTCCCTGTGTGTCTGGTCAAACTATAGGGTATAAACTATTACGCTATTTACTATGGGGGACGAGCAATATTACATTATGTTGTATTTTTATGTTCTAGCATGACACAAATTCTACCGGATAGATTCTGTTAAAATTTTGCATAGGTGTTCCCTATAAATCTGGTCAAACTATAGGGTATAAACTATCACGCTATTTACTATGGGGGACGAGCAATATTATATTATGTTCGTATTTTTGGAAAAAAACGCGTCAAAATTTTAGGATATTGTAGATGGTCATCGATTAAACTTTTTAAATGATTATCATCACGCTATACCTTTATGGAACTAAGCAGTCAATCATGAAATTTATAGGAACGGCTATTTTAGACAAGTTTCAACAAAGCAATTAGCTCAACGGTTAGGCGGTTGCTTTGCAAACATGGGGTTGTAAGTTCGATTCCCACCTACGGTTTTTTTTTCTTTTTTTTCACATTTTGTTATACGATTATTATTTTTTTTTGATTATGTACAAAAATCGTACCGAAGTTAATTTTTTTTAAAGAAAGTTATTGCTACGAGGTCTGGGATCGATTCTTATGCGGAAAATAAAGTTTTTAGAATGTTTGTTTGTACCAACTGTAGGGCATAAACTATCACGCTATTTGTTATGGGGGATGAGCAATATTACATCATGTTCGTATTTTTCGCTGCAAATTGTAAAAGGACGCGCCAAAAGGTTGGGATATTGTAGATAGGTAGTTACCGATTTAACTTTTTAAATGATTATCATCACGCTACCTTTTATATAGGAACGGCTATTTTAGCTAACTTTCAACAAAGCGAATAAGTAAGCGGTTGGACGAATGATTTGAAGTCCTGAGGGCCTACCACCAGCTCAAAAGCAGTATTATTTTAATATTACTTTAGTTTACTTCAGTGTGGGAAAGAGATGAAGCTCTACAGGATGTATAGCTCCATTTCTTTCTCCCACTTAAGTAACATTAAAATAATACTGCTTTATGAGCTGGTGGTAGGCCGCCCGGGGTAGTAAGTTCGATTTACATCTGTTTTTTTAAACTCTTTTTGTAAAACGATATTTTTTTGGATTGTGTATGTAATAGTTCTTAGAGTGTATTAATTCACAAAAAATGGAAAACTTCGTAAGCTATGGGAAACTACTAAGTTACAAGTACTTTACAGTCACAAAACATTCAAGGTTGTATTCTGATCATTTTAGAGCAAAAGACTGTGGGAATAAAATGTTTTTTTTTACAGATTTTGACAGCAGATTTGTCCAAGCGATTTTAAAATATGTATGTGTGTGGATCTTCTGGAATCGCTGCCACACTATTTCCTGGTGGCAAAACAGCGCACGTCATGTTTAAGATTCCCATCGATTTAGAGAGCAACGAAACGCCTGTTTGTGGGGTGTCACGCAACAGTAACAAGGGATGTGTGCTTAGGGGATTGCGCTTCGTCGTATGGGATGAATGCATTATGGCAAAAAGGAAAGCATTGGAAACTGTAAACAGAACCCTGCAGGACATCCGCAGAAACCAAGATATGGTGGGTGGTGTCACAGTTTTGACAAGAAAAGTGAATACTTCGTTGAAAAGGTCGACTCTATGGTCGAGAGTTCATAAACAGCGCTTGACCATCATCATACGAGCTCGGCTTGGCGGTAATGCTCAAGTATTCTCCGATATTCTTCTAAAAGTTGGTGAAAGCACTCTACCAGAGACTCTTGGTAGAGTAGATCCCACTTTAGAAGATCTTATTCGTCTGATATACGAGGATATCAGTCAAATACCGTACCAAGAGAATTCTTAGGCGTGTTTCCGTTTTAACTCCGAAGATGATCAAGCTGCAGCGATCAACCACAGTATTCTCTCACAAATTGAAGGGAGTGAAGTGATATACACCTCCATTAATACTGTAGTGCTATTCTGTAACCATCTCACCGTGTTATCTTAGGTGAAGTGAGCGTGGAGTGAGCTGTCAGTTGCTAAGGATTGACACTATTGGCAGTTCACTTCACCTAAGATATCACGTTGAGATTTTTACAGAATAGCACTACAGATGTGGAGGAAGATGATGCCAAATATCACCCCGTAGAATTTCTCAATTCACAAATGGCAAGTGGACTTCCGGTTGTATATCTGTGTAACGGAAACCAGCTCAAAGTCATGTCTTTGCAGAGAAACGTCATCGAGGTGGAAATTCTAACAGGTTGTGGTGATGGTGAGACAGTGTTTATAGCGCGTTTAAAGTACAAATTCCCCATAATTACCAGTTAAAGCGCGTGCAGTTCTCTGGGAGTGTATGCTTTGCGATCAACAAGTCACAGAGGCCGACACTGAAGGCTGAAGGCTGCGGGTGTCGACCTCAGGATAAGCTGCTTCTCACACGGACAACTGTTACGTCGCTTGCTCCCGAGTCACCATTCCTGACTCTCTGTATATTTTGGCTGCTGAGAATAAAACTACAATCGTAGTATACAGGGAAGTTTTATAAAAATGTGGCTATTATTGTAGTATATTGTGATGTCTTACGATTTCCATGCGAACGAAGTCGCGGGCAGAAGCTAGTTGGAATTTAAAATAGGTTAATTACTGATTGCATTACTCTTACTTACGTTATCGTAACATTTAGCAAGCGTGAAAACGGAAAGAATAAAATAAAAATAAAGTTTAATAAAAAAATTGTAACCCGACTACGGGAAAAAAATAAATAAAGGTAAAGCCATCGTCGCATGCCATTATAATTTTGTAGGTGTTCCTGGCACCCACATGGAATACAGGCATGCGACCACGGCTTTACCTTGACCATTTTTGTACCTCTGTCTTGATTTCTGTCTCAAATATTTGCTTGTTTCGTACTTTTTAGATCATTTTATTTTCTCGTAGTCGGGTTACAATTTTTATTAAACTTTATTTTTATTAGTTTTCTTACTTACTAATAGTTTAAAAAATCTAATTTGTTGTGCTTCTAGTTTTTCTAAGTTACTTTTGAATGTGAGTCTATAGCAGTCTAGGGCGTAACTTAATATAGGGTTAACCAATTTCAGATAAAGGCACTTAAGGGTATTACCTGGTACTTTAAAGCTTAGATAATAGAATTTACCAAGCAATATTCTAAGTTTATTACACAAGTGCTCATTGTGGTTTGACCACGAAAAGTTCTCGTCAACCTTTACTCCAAGATAAGTTACACATTTATCGCGTACAATTGGTTTACAATTACAGTTAAGATAGTTTTTATGAATGCGTGCAAACTCATGTGTGTACGCACGGCTACACATCAAGCTATACATTTCCAGTTTATGTTGATCTCGCATTGTCTAGGATTTCCGTACAATGCGAGGTCAGCTTATACTTGATATGTAGCCGTGTGTACATTGGAGGTGGTTAGGTGGTTGTAAATATGGCGAGCGTATCATAAATATCTTAGTTTTATCCGCGTTTAGGATTATCCCGTTGTCGTGTGACCATTCAATAACTCGGTCTACGTTGTGCTGCACGAGTCGACAGGTTTCGGCGAAGTCGGTGCCGGCGCGCAGCACGCACAGGTCATCCGCGAACATGTACGCTGAGCAGTTGCGTAAAACGCCGCTTTTTTTTTTGCTATGGTATTTCGTAGTCGACCTCTGAGATCATGACTACTTAACCGGGCTTTCCTGTGGGTGCCTTAAGCTACTACACTTAAAACCTCCAGCCAGGAGTTTTTCAACTGTGCTAATTAAAACTATGTGAACGCTTGCTAAGGGCACCCCCTGTGGGGTACGAACCTCGGCTTAGGGCGTCAACCGGAGAGAGGACATCAAGGATGGGACGGGCTGGGTAAAACGCCACACAAGCTGTTGACGTTGGTGTTTTATGATTTGAATTAATTTAAAAAAATTAATGATTTTATTTTTATTTTAAAATATTTTTGATGTTTGAGGTTTGTATTTGTATATTTGGTTACTAACATAATTCTTAAGTATACTAACAAAAATATGGATCATTGTGTCTGAAACAAATTAAAAACCCACCATTATTGGTAGGTTTTTATTTTAGAACTTCGATACTGCCACCAAACATCGCAATCCTCTGGTTTTCGAAGCCGCTAGTTACACTCCCTCTAGTATCAATCCTTACCGACCCTGACGACCCCATTACCCTCCTCCAGGAAACCAGCACAGTGTACAAAAACAGACGCCTCCCGTCATTCCGACCTCGCCGCCGAAGTCCTTTGCGATCGCGACCGCGTCCGTGAGTAAATGATACCTTAGCCGAGGTTCGTACCCCACAGGGGGTAGCGAGCGTTCACCTAGATTTAATTTTTTTTTTATTCCGTGGGAAATTATCAAATAACTTCTCCCGCTCTAGGTGAAGCGGGAGGGCGTGTCAGACTCTTACTGACTAAAACCCACCCGTATTTCTTCGGTTGCCCTGTTGCCGGGGGCCACGATTTCCCTTTCGGCCCATATTCGCAGCCCCGGCAGGCATTAGCCCTAGCGGACCCCGTCAATTCTGCTGACATCTCTTTGAGGCGCGCGTGGAACACAACGCGCCGTCGACCCGGGCTTTGTCCTTATCAGACAGCGAGCTACCCATTGCTCACCGTCCGCAAGCCCGCGCCTACGGTGGCCGGAAATCGGCTCGCAATTTTCGCCCCGAGCGTCTCCTCCTGCGGTGGTTAGGGGCGTGAGCGCGCGAAATTTGCCTCTCCCTCACGCGTTCCGCCTCCTCCTTCGCGAGCATTACTGCTTCGCAGAAGGAGGCCTGCCATTTCCTCTCGCCTGGCCTGAACCAGGGCCGGACGCGAGAGATTAGCGCCGCCGATCGCTTCCACGAGGACACGGTGATGCTCCGCCTAAGCCGGGCAGGCCTCCACCGTATGCTCCACCGTGTCCTCCGGGCGATCCACATAATGGTGACACCCGGGCGTTTCCTCCCACCTTATCCTGAACAGGAACCTCCCGAAGCAGCCGTGTCCGGTGAGGACCTGCGTAAGGCGGAAGGTGAGGGCGCCGTGGTGCCTCTCAAGCCACTCCTCAAAGAGGGGTCTTATCGTCGCACTTGTGGCGTGCCCAGCGCTGGGTTGCGACAATCGCACTCTCCATGACGCCATGAGATCCCGCCGGAGCTAAAGATAAAGATATATTTATTGCATAACTGTGTACGTTAGTTCTTATTTTAAACGTAAACATTTTTAGGCTCAACAGTCTACCCATGTCGGATTTGCAATAGTATTATAAGGCAACAAGATTTCAAATAAATTACAAAAAGATTAACAGATTGCAAACAAATTACAAATAAATTACTTATGTACCAACATTATTTTTTCTCAAAAAACTCATTCAGATTATAAAATACATTATCAATTAACATTTTCTTAAATTTTGTTTTAAACATATTTCCATTTAATTGCTTGATAGCTGGCGGTAAAATATTTTTTTCGCGCTCGGTAACGAGAGCTTTTTAAGGAACGAAATGTTGGTATCAAGTCTCGATCATCACGATTCTCATTGCTTAGGTCTGCCAAAGTAGATTCGCAAATTTTTTGAATCGGCCCTAAATTATCACACACTTCCTTCTTCAACCTGATTTTTTCTTTTTTAATATTGATGGCAACAATATTAAGTTCACAAGTATGCGTTGATTCTCTTAAAACAATTTTCCTGCTTTTATCTAATGTCAATGATGCATTACATACGGTTCTATTAATACATCGCCATAACGTAATGTCTTTGTTAGTTTTGTTTTTGTTGTACTGAAATCCCTTCCATATTAGTGTTTGATTTCCTTTTTGGTTACATATAAAGTCTAATTCCTCACTCATTTTCAAGTTATTAATAAAAACACGTCACAAACAACAAAATTAAACTGTCTCACGTAAGTATACACAATACCATTGAATAGAATAAAATGTCAATAAAATACATATTTTTTCAAAAGTACCCACTTTTGTGAGATAAATATTTTTCTTGATAGTTTCGTTTAGTTTATGCAACATGTTTCAAAGAAAATGATTTTTAGAGGCTTTCTTTATTTATTAAAATTTCTTTTTAACTTGATAATATAAAATTTAATTACATAATATGTCGGAGGAAATGGTCAAGAACGAATAGATAATAAGTTAATGTCAATTAGTTCAATTAATTTCTGGACGAACAAGATCGTCTAAATGTGACCAACATAATACATTCTAACAGTTACTCGTATGATGTTGGTAGTTACATTTCTTTACATCCAATCACAAGCGAGTTGGGTTATAACGCTTAATTCTAAAAATGGGGGACATTTTGGGAAAGCGGCATTTTGGGAAAGGGACATTTTGGGAAAGGGACATTTTGGGAAAGAGACATTTTGGGAAAGGGACATTTTGGGAAAGGGACATTTTGGGAAGTTGACATTCTGAGCCTCAACGGCTGCAGTAAACAGTTGGTTTATAACCACTTTTTTTGCTTTTAATGCCATCCTTATGGCTACGCAATAGAAGTCAAAATCGGTTGAACGGACTGTAAAAATGGTTTGTTTAAATGTCTAATCTTATTTCAAACGAAGTATAGAACAAACGGACTGATAAAAAAAAAACTCGTTAAGTTTTAATTTGATGAAACTTCTTTTGTTTTCGCGTCATTCCCCGAAATGTGTATTTTATCCCTTTCTCACTTCAATAACATGCAGAAAATCTTTTTTGTGCCTGCTACCCCATGGAATGCGGCGCTCATTCATATCGCACGTACGGAATGGCTGCGTTCAAGCAACAATATCTCTTAAACTAATTGTCATAGAATCGATTTTTTGGTATCATTATTTAGGTGAACTAAACATTTGTTAGACGAGTAGATAAAAAAACCGGCCAAGTGAATGTCGGACCACGCACAATGAAGGGTTCCGTAGTTGGGATGAATTTATCCCAAAAACAAACTTAACTTTGTAGTTGATAAACATGTTCTCCCATACAGAATGTATGGGAAAACGTGTTTTTGCAACTGCAAAGTTAAGTTGGTCGATTATTACTCGTTAACTTGTAAAGCTTACTTAGCTGTGATAGTTTTCCTTTCAATTTCGTTATATAAACTACTACTGTAATTTTTTTCACACATTCAAAACCAACCATTTAGCCAGCAGGGGGGGGGGTACACTTGACTCTAACAAAAATTAGCACTTTAAAGCTTAATATTTCGCAAACGAATCCCTGAATTCAAAAATGGTTTTCACAAACTCACAATATTTTTGAAGGACCTTTCCAATGATACCCCTCACCATGGGGTAAAAAAATAAACATCACCACTTTACGTGTATGAGAGATACCCTAAAAAAAATGTTTTTCATAATTTTGTTTTACCACTTTGTCGGCGTAATTAATATGTATACCTATGCCAAATTACAGCTTTCTAGTACTAAGGGTCTCGGAGCTAGACCGCGGACAGACAGACAGACAGACAGGCAGACAGACGGACATGACGAAACTATAAGGGTTCCTTGTTTACTACGGAACCCTAAAAACGATGTTATTTTTAACGTAAAATTGATCTTTTAGCATTTATTTCAATATGATGCAGCATTCAATTTTTTTTTTTTTTTTCTTAGCCTTTATTGTCCCACTGCTGGGCAAAGGCTTCCCTACCCTCTTTCCACCTCTCTCTGTCTAGAGCTTCTCTGTCTAGATTCAATGTTATTATTTGAGTTATTTAACCCATTGTTAATCCTTTTCTTTTTTTAAAGTTACTGTACTTTTAGTATGCACGCTCCATAAAAGGCGATCAAAACACAAAAATGGCTGCCATTCAGGGGGGTGGGTTCCGACCCTATATGTAGAATAATTTTATTGATAGAATAGAGCAAATTACACCCTTTAAGTTTGTACAGTCCGAAACCGGACATATTGTATAGGCACGGCTATTTTAGATAATTTTCAGCGAAGCAATCAACGCAGCGGTTGGACCATTGCTTTGCAACCATGGGGTTGTAAGTTCGATTCCCAACTACGGTTTTGCTGTTTTTCTTTTTTTTCACATTTTGTATTACGATTTTTTTTTTTGATTATCTATTTCTATACACATAATAAAATCGTAGTGAAGTTAAAAACGTACGTTGAATATTTTTGAAAGAAAGTTATTGCTACGAGGTCTGGGATCGATTCTTATGCCGAAAATATAGTTTTTAGAATGTTTGTCTGTTCCAACTGTAGGGTCAAAGTCAAAGTCAAAGTCAAATCATTTATTTCAAATAGGCCCATGTATGGCACTTTTGAACGTCAAAAATTACAAAATAATAAAATTGATTCTAGTCGCCCCTTCCAAAAGGTAGTTTTCGTATGGAGAAGAATGGGCAAGAAACTCCACCGTTACTCTTTTAAAATGTTTTACAATATTGTTTGTATATGTACGTACATTTGTTAAATAATTATTATATGTGAAGACGATGCACCTAGAATAAAATTACTATACCACAATAGGTAAAAAAAATAAAAATGAAGCAACGATAGATAATTTAATTTGTGACAGATACATGGTTCTCACATATTTACAAACATTGTAAAAGTAGACGATTTTCCTAAAATGTTACAATTAATAAGTCAGTGTGTAAGGAAGTAATCACAGAATGTAAAATCAATGTCATACTTAAAACACAAAGTAATAAATTTTACAATTAAATTAGCAACCAGTTTGATTTTGTCTTGATTCTAAATTGTCCTATGGAGCAGGACCAGCATGTTTCCAAGCACTCTTATCTTGGATATAATCCTCTAATTTGTAATATGCTTGTTTATAAAGTGTACTTTTTATATGAGTTTTAAATTTTCTTTCATTTAATTGCAATATGTCACAAGGTATTTTGTTGTAACATTTAACACAGTACCCCATAAAAGATGTATGTACTTTAGATAACCTGAAAAATGGTTGATCTAGTTTATCTTTATTTCGAGTATTAAAATTATGTCTATCACTTATTTTATTAAAGAGATGTGGATTTTTCCTTACATACATAATATTTTCATAAATGAATTGGCAAGGTACCGTCATAATATTAATCCTTTTAAAAAGTTCCCTGAGAGATTCGCGGCGACGTAGATTATAAATGGCTCTGACAGCTCTCTTTTGCAAAATAAAGATGGATTCAATGTCAGCAGCCCGACCCCACAGTAAAATGCCATATGACATAATGCTGTGGAAGTAGCTAAAATAGACCAAACGCGCGGGTAGGGTATAGACTATCACGCTATTTGCTATGGGGATGAGCAATATTACATTACTAGCTTCTGCCCGCGACTTCGTTCGCGTGGAAGTCGAAAGATACCACAATATACTACAGTAACAGCCACATTTTATAAAACTTCCCTGTATACTACGTTTGTAGATTTATTCTTAGCAGTCAAAATATACAGAGAGTTAGGAATGGTGACTCGGTAGGAAGCAACATAACAGTTGTCCGTGTGAGAAGCAGCTTGTCCTGAGGTCGAGACCCGCAGCCTTCAGCCTTTGGTGTCGGCCCCTGTGACTTGTTGATCGCAAACACTTCTCCATATCATATGCATTGTGACGAAGATAAATAAAATTGCTTGGCAACCATAAAAATTAAAACAAAATCAAAATTCAAAAGTCATTTATTCAAACTAGGCTAAGAATCAGCACTTTTCAAACGTCAAAATTACATAAGACAGTCCCCCAAAACGCCCATCCTTCACCATATAAAGTAATCAAATTGTAACCCATGAAATACCTACTTATTATTGAGAAGTTCCGTTGGCCATCTGTGTCCTTCATCATCAGTTCCGCTTTACCAAATGTTACTTTCTGAGAGCAAATCTATGAGTTACTATAAAAATACCCAAATCGCTATAGGTGTGCCTATAATATTTGAAGAGTTCCCTCGATTTCTCCAAGATCCCATCATCAGATCCTGATCAAATGACGATGGAACCAACTAGAAAGTATAACCATTTCAATTTTTTTTTCAAATTCGACGAAAATATTAAGTTGATGTTTTCGCTAAAAAATCATAAATAAATAGTTGCATTACCACTTTTTTGTATATTTACCAATAATGAAGCAAAAACTCATAGCTTTGCAGATATGCACAATTTGCGTTTAATTATGGAACTACTTAGCTGTCAAAGGTAAAATTAGTAGACATGCGTCAGATATATCGAAACGTATCTAAAATCCGATTTTAGTCACAAATCGTATCGTATCGATAAGCCGAACTAGACAAACCGATTTCACAAAACTACGGCAAGAGTAAATTTGCGTAAGCAAGTATTTGTTTATGTTTGGATAGTTTTGATCGATGCACTTACAACCGAATTATAATATTACTAGAGACGATCGAAACTGCGAGCCGGAGGCGCCAGAGCAGCTCCAGAAATTGATTTCTAAAAACAGATTTTGAAAACGATTTCATAATCTGAAATCGAATATTAAACCGTTTGCGTAAAAATCTAGAAACGCCCATGTCTAAAAAAAATCTTATGAATTTACATACATACATATTTATTTTTTAATTTATTTATTTAAATCAGATACAGTGATCCATATTAATGTTAGTAGACCTACTTAAAAATTACGTTAGTACTTAATCAAAGATACATGCCACAATAATAAATATTATTATAATCAAAATGAATAACTACATAGAAATTGAAATAGGTACATAAATCAAATTGTAAAATTAATTAATAAGTTTCATAAAATCTAATTGTAAAATAAATTGATCTTTAAATTAAATCAAATCTTTAAAATAATTTACATTCTTTAAATTCATTAAAATTAAAATCCAAAAATTCATTATGTATAAAATTACAAATATTAAAAATAATAAAAATAAAAGTCAGAATCAGTCAAACTATGTCTAGATGACTGATTTAACAAGTGACCTCCAAAGCGGGGATGAGAGCCTATCGGCTATTGTCTTCAAGATTTTGATGCGGCTGCCACGCATTCTGCAGATCAGGGATACCGTTCTCTTGCGAATGATGGCATGAAAGCCATCAGTGCAAAACAGCGCGAACATCCCCGATTTATATGCCAAGTTGGGCAATAAAAACGCTACCATTGGTAAGCAAAACGATTCGTTTTTGTTAATAGGAACCGAGCAAAACCTCGCGCACCTTTGAAGTCTACCGACTCGCCGCGGATCGGGCGCACCACCACGCACGCGTCTGCGATACCCCGCACGTTACCCTTCCCATGGTGCGTGTCCGTGCGAGCTGATCCGCGCCGAGTCGGTAACTTCAAAGGGAATGTATCCAAACTCGGACGCACCGGGACGCACCGCGACGCACGCGTCTTCGCTACCACGCACGATACCCTTCCCACGGTGCGCGTGCGTGCGCCATTTCACGCACGCGTTGGAAGCCACCTTAAGTTTTAAAATTTTTTTGTTTGTTTGAGTTTAAGTTAAGTTTGTTTGTTAAAGTGTAATTAAAGAACTATGTTCTTTGGCGGGCGGAATGTCCAAGTAGATTAGCGTATTGTGTGTCGTGAGCCTATAGATACGTACAAGTAGTATCTATCTATACATAATATTATATACTAACAGTCCACTATGTATAAACAGTTGCGAATAAACCTGCATACAGACTACACGTTGTCTTCTTAAAAAAATCAGATCATCAAAAAGTCAACCTTATCTAATAAACATATACCTAATACATTTAATTGACATTAGTTACAATTATGATGAAATATAACATCATTACTAGCCCTGTAGCCCTTTAATATAATTTACCATTGACATGTATGTAAAAATAAATTATAATTGATTAATTAATTATTTATTAATAATACATTTAATTGGCTTTATTTACCTGAACGTGACTTTGTATTGTATAAATTCAGAGTAATTGCAAAAAAAAAAAGACATTATATTCGTACGCCAATTTCATTGGTAGGATATGTCCTACCAATGAAATTGGCGTACGAATATAATGGTTTTTTTTTTGTTCGACTAAAATGTATACGTAAATAACACCTTAATTGTAATACCTGTGTTCACGAATAAAGATTGATTTATATATTGATTTACTTTATATTTTATGCCTCTTACTTTAAAAATGACGGATTTCCACGCAATCCTCCAATTTGACCTCCTATTTAATTAAATAGGAGGTCAAAGATTCCGTGAAAAAATCCTCCTAAGGAGATGTCCTTAGGAATTACAAAAATCCTTTCTTAACACTTACACCGTATAAAGATTTAATAGTTCCAGGGGGCCAACCACAATCTTTTACGAAACAATCTTATTTCAGGAGAGTTTTGTTTCAAGCTTACAGTGACATTACTCATATTCGTACCATGACCTTCATCGTTCAAGAATGTTTTATTCTTGCTTAGTGCTGGGAAAGAACGAACTATTTGTAAGATTTGTCTATTGCCTGCTATAGAAGAAAAGAAACAACGCTATATGAACTGTATAGCGCTGTCCCTTTCACACGTTGGTCCGAATCGCTACTACGAAGTATTGGTTTTGAAGCAATGTATTATTTTCTTTTACTTAAAATATTACTTTGCATTAGAATCCAATTTTTATGAGTAATTTTCATGAAATTGACACAAATATTAAAAGATTTGGCTTTGAAAAATAAGAAAAACAATTGAAAAAATTAAAAATAAGCTACGGCTAAGCTGTTACATGATATGAATCGGAACAGAACGAAATTTGAAACTCGGACCGCATTCAGAATTACGCCTTAATCGCTCACATCAATATTTTGCGTACCGATTTAGATATGCTTGCCCAAGATGGTTGGATTACAGTATTTCTTTGAGTATACACAGCAAATTTCTTCTTTGTTTAGGTGGTAACTGTAGCCAAAAGCACAATTTCGAAAATACCACGTTATTTTAAAGATATGGTGCACCGTGTAACTCAAAACAAAACAGCACAACTGTCATTTTGACAGCGCTCACGGTGATATTAATTTAGGGCATGGTCAGCGCTATCGCAAGATGGTGCATGCTATGACGTCATCTATGACGATTCACAACACGTTGTTATCGCGCTGACACTAATTCGGTATGGGTGTTTTCTGTTTGTTAACATAATCATAGTAAAACTTTAGCAAATTGAAAACAAGCAAATTAGTAAGAAAGCATCAATTTCAAAAGGTACACAGTGGATACAAAAAAAACAACTTTTCTTTTACAAAATTAATTATTTTTTGTGAAAATTTAAGAATGAAATCATTGAAGTAGGAAACAAAAGTAATCCCTCTATTTGATGTTCCACATTTGTTGTTTTTAATTTGATAAAGTTTTACTGAATTTAAATTTTCTCTTTGTTAACATAATTACAGTAAAACTTTAGCAAATTGTAAACAAGCAAATTAGTAAGGAAGCATCAATTTCAAAAGGTACACAGTGGATACATAAAAAAACAACTTTTCTTTTACAAAATTACTTATTTATTAGTAAAAATGGAAGAATGAAATTAAATAAAGAGTCCAAGAAGCTACGGGTTCACCAGTTAAGAACAACAAGAAGAAAAATTAAAATTTTGGAATCGAGGTTGATCACATCACAAAAGAAAAACGAAACTACGCTTTATTATTGCTTGGAAACAAATTTAGATCCGCCATGTGATCTTCCCCGCCCTTAATACTCAAACTATCCCACCAATAACGAAAAAAACTGGCGATTTTTTTTGTCACCCATGATTTTGCGCACTTCTGGGTTTTCAAATATACACAAAAAAAGTTTGTTCTATCCAAAAAAAAATTGCTACTATAAAAACGCGACGGGTGTTAATGTACAGTGGTTCTAAAACTTTTCAAGATAAAAATGTAAAGTGATATTTCTTTTTGTTTCAGAGATCTCCTACCACAAATTTCCACATCCAGAAAATAATCCTGACCGTTTCAAGGCTTGGGTTCATATAGCTGGTGGGAAGTTAAATAGTCCAACTGATTATGAACTGTATAGAAAGAAGGTTATCTGTGATATCCATTTTACAGACAGGGATAGGAACCGTAGATAATAACCGGTTGAATTTCTAGCTGTGCCATCACTTCATCTTCCTGGTAAGATTTTCATAATTTTTACATAAGGGCATTTTAACTTACTACTGGGCTTGAGTTGAAGTTTGCTTTTTGCTAATATTGCATATTTAACATTATAATTTTGTATTTATTTTCAAAATAAATAATCATAATTGTTTACAATGGAGGATGATAATGAACTTTTTAACAAAAATGTTGATTTAAGGAGTGTTTTGACTAGCAGCAAGTCTTCACTAACGGAACAAGACGTGGTGGAGCAATGTAATATGGACGTGGCAACAAATGAAGATTCGGTGAGACCGATAAAACGGGACAGAGAGGAGGACGAGACAGAATGGACATTAGTGCAAAATAAGGAGAAGAAGGTCAAAGAAAGCAGTGTTGAGGTTTACGTTTCCGCTAAAGAAAAGCTACCAAGGCAATTTGGTCTTGCAAGATTATTGAAAGAGAAAGGTATGAAAGATATATTGAAAGTAAAATACATCAATAATTACAGAGTTCGTATTGATTGTACAAACGAGTTGTGCGCAATTAAGCTCGAAACTTGTAAAGACCTTATTGAATTGGGCTGGAGATTTAGTAGACCAGCAGCCTAATTGCGTAACATATTTTATTTTTGATTGCAATTCTGAATCGAAAGCAAGTCCAATCTTAATCGCATGCCATAATTGGAATTGCGATGTACATTCTTTACCATACGACTGAAATTGTATAGGGATGTTCAATACAATTGTCTATAATTGTTAAATTGATATGTTTAGTTACAGCATCTATGAATGGTTAATATTCAAATTATTGTGCTATAATGTAATTTTGTTTTAATTACAACTGATGATCTACTAGTGCTTATAAATAAAAATGTACAATGATTGCCGAAAAATGAAAAACCAATTTTTAAAATACTTTCTACCACAATTGAACTACGTAATAAAACGTTTTTCTTTTCACGTCTTTGCTATCTGTGGCCTATGACAAAATCGTAGAAAAGCAGTGTTGTCAACTTAGAGGGATTTCCACTAAACCTGGGAGTTTTTATCCCAAAAACAAACAACTTTGTAGTTGAAAAACATCTCCCCTATATTGATATATGTCACGGTCAATTCTCCAACTGCAAATGTAAGTTTGTAATGGTTTTTTCTTTTTGTATGTGATAAAACTGAAAATTTACAATTTTCTGTCATTTTCCTTTACTTGTGCAATGAGACGGGCTTTGTGCCAAATTTTATGAGTCTAGGTCAACGGGAAGTACCCTGTAGTTTTTGATTTATTTGCGAGTACCAAAATATGTCGCTTAAATAGCCGTAATTTTTTATTGTGTTGACTTAGAAGCTTGATTTTTTAGAGCTCTAAGGGACCACAGACGTATTTGATATTAATTTCAACTTGATACCTCCGTACGTTCCTGAGAAAAAGGGTCTTGACAGACTGATAACGAAGTGATCCTGTAAGGGTTCCGTTTTTCCTTTTGAGGTACGGAACCCTAAAAATACTATGATTACATAAGTTATGTTTTATTTTCATACTCAAATCTTCAAATGGACTCCCAAAACAGCGGCCGAATGTCGGTAACAGAAAACCGATTTCAGGAGAGGCTCCGGCTCGCAGTTTCGATCGTCTCTAGTAATATTATTCGGTTGTAAGTGCATCGATCAAAACTATTCAAATATAAACAAAAACTTGCTTAGGCAAAACCACACTTCCGTGTTTTTGTGAAATCGGTTTGTCTAGTTCGGATTATCGATACGATTCCGTTTCTGATTGAAATCGGATTTTTGATTCGTTTCGATGTATCTAGACGCAAGTCTATAGTGGTAACACTGAGAGTAAAAGTTGAATGATCTGCCCTCATTGCGTTATGCGTTGACGATTTAATGCAAACTACTGCCTGTCTAAAGTATACCTTTGCTGCTCTAACTTTATCAGAGTGTAGGGAAAAGAAAAGGAAAGGCATATGACATCACATGTTAAACCTTTGACAATAATTTGGGCTGGAATGAATATTCTTTGAAGTCTGTGGAGAATACGATATCAATCATGGCGACGTATCTGTTTACATTTTATTTTTGTTGATTTCGGTAAAGTTTTTGTTTTAAATTAATAGTTGTTTTATATTTTTCAACATACAAAATTATATTTACTATTCACGTACAGAAACATGGGCCTGTAATAAGCAGTTTTGGAACATTATTCTTGTGGCTTGTGGAAGTCGGAAGAACTTTGGAAAATTCTCTCGTTCGAGACACCACCTTCGTTTTGTACTAGCTTCACCAAGATCACAGACTACAATTAAGTACATGGACTAAGACTTAGGCTGTTTTGCTCCATAGCGAAAAGTATCTAAGTCGATATTATCACTACAAGTAAGTAAACCAATATAAATAGGAATAACGTGTGTGAGAGTACCTTCGTATCTCATTAGATTATTGTAGCTGTAGGTACATTATTGGTGAGTCTACGTATACGGACAATCATTCTTTTGTTGCGTAGACACAGGCATCTTACGCGAGGTTAACTATTTATTGTGGTTAAAATAATAGTTAAGTACTATGTCTCACATTCTAACTAAAATTGTTAATTGATATTTTTGTACATAAGTAGATGCTGAAATAAACTATAATATCCACTACCTAACCAAATAACAGATAACTACAAAACATATTCATAATATTTTCACAGACGTGCTGAAAACACAAGAATGGAACACTACCAAATATCAATATTGTTGACTTCCTAACAAAGAAGTTGGTGGCAAGGTGGCAAACATGGATTGGATTAAGAATCTTATGTATTAATCGTTGAAGGTAAGCTTTTTGACACATCATTAAGAATTAAGCATAGCAACTCAATTATGAATATATTTCCTGGGCTGTACTTTTGACAGACACATCATAATATATATTTTATGTTTATCCAATTACCATTATAATTTAGTATTATAAAATATCTGGAGACTGAAAAGTCAGCCCTAAATAAAGAAGAAATTATACAACCAGATGGCTTTCATCTAGCCATGGGCCTAGTTGATATGCCTACTTTGCCACATGAGTACTTTATTTGAGCAGAAAATAATATGACTTTGTTTTAAAATGTAGAGTTCCTGGGGAATTTCACCTACGAAGACATGAAGGCAGCATGAATGATACTGCCCCTGCTGTGCTGCACTGCTGCTCTGCTACTTCAGATTTCAAGCTTCTTAAGTACAAAAGTAGAAACTGAAGATCCTTCATGAAATATTTTTTTTAGAAAACTTGATTATAGTCTTGTACGACAGTGATATAAACTATTGTGTTAATTGATAACAGTGTAAACTTTAATAAAGTGTTTTAATTATGAACTATAGAGGGACAAATAAAAATAACTTTAAATGAAATAATTAAGAATGGCATACTATTTGTTTTATACAAACACAGACATTTTTATAATTATAATGATACTATTTAAAGGTGTTTACCTAAATTAACTGTCATTCATTCGATTTAAAGGAAATAGAGAGAAATAAATTATGGTAAACAAATAAAACTGTTTTATTAAATTGTTACAACCTTAACTCAACAATGGACAAGAGAATCGGCACCATTACCATCTATTCACATTAATATGAAATATTTGGACATAGAGCAAAAAGGAATTGGAACAAACATACTGTAAGGATTAGTGGAATTTGGAATCTAATGTCTTCCTGTGGAAATCATCATGGATTATGTATGTACTGCTTGTTGTAAGTGAATGAGAGACAGTTAAAATAATCTTGAATAATGTAGTTGAGCCTGACACCTGAAAAAAAAAGAATAGTAAATCTTCAATATATTCCACCATCCATTACATCCATCCACAGTCACTTTATAGAATAGCAATATTCTGCTATAAACAACAATTGGGTCAATTATAAGCAACAATTGACTTAAATATTCTTACCTACTAATAATATTAATATTCTAAGTACTAACAGCCGCACGGGGCAATCCATCAGGTTAAGCTACGCTTGCCGGGGTTGGTCCGTGGATGGGTGACCATTTCTACATACCGAAACTCCTTCATGCCTCGGAAAGCATGTAAAACCGTTGGTCCCAGATGTCATTTGTGGATCTTTGACAGTCGTTATGGGTCATCAGAAGCCCGAAAGTGACAATTAGTCTTACCAAGGGGTATCGTATTACCTAGTTATTGGGTTGTGGAGGTTAGATAGGCAGTCACTCCATGTAAAATACTTGTATTCAGCTGCATCCGGTTAGACTGAAAGCCGACCCCAACATAGTTGGGTAAAGGCTGGGCAGATCGATTTTTTTAATAATATTAACAATAAGTGAAAAACATTTAAGATAGGTACTTAGATATATTTTCAGTTGCCTACCTACTTTCTTTACTTTGTTGTTATAATTGCTAAGTAAATATTCATATAAGTAGTAGGTTAGGCAACTGAAAATATATGTATGGTATTTAAATGTATGGTAAGTTTACGTTTGATGGTGCATTTCGTATTCACCAATAAACAATATGGGGTTTATTTATAAACGTTGCATAAAGTTATGTAATGATTAGCAACTGTTTAATCATACATTTTTGAGGTTTTAACGTCACTTAACTATAAGCAATGTTTATAAATACATCCCTATGTGTGTAACATTGTTGCTGTACTTAACACACATTCAATGTTCAACACTTAGAAAGAAAATAATAAGTAAGTACATACCTTAAACAGACAATGATGTGGCAATAGTGGTATGTTCATCAATGTCCTTACATAATCCATTAATATAAAATGTTTCAAACTGCTTTTTTTTGTTCTTCCTCAATTATAAGTTTTTGCTTTTCCAATGTATTACAAGCTCGACTGGGTTGCTAAGCTTGTGGCTCAAGTTTGGTACGGTATGAGGTACGAATTTGTCTTTCGTTAAAATGCCACCAAAATACCTCGTTTCTGGAATATCATAATATTTGTTTTTAGTTTAGGTTGTAGGCACTAAACTCACAAGAAAACTTTCACAATTATTATTAAAGATCGACCTCGCTGCTTTGATATTTAACATACCAATAAAATTGATTTATCATTGAGGTTTTACATAAAAACACATTCACAATTTATCAGGAAGACTATTACTTAATTTTTTTCTTAATAATTATGGAGATTTCATGAGTTAATCCCAAAAAGATTGCTAAGTAAAATCTATTGCGACCACTACAGTGGCTTCTCTTTCATATGACAGACAAAACAAATTACTCTATAGTTTGAAACAAAGTTACAACTGTCAAAATGGTTACGCAATTCGATTAATAGCCTTTTTAGACGCATTTCGTTCACTCAATGGAGTATCAAACAGACCGCAGTTTGTTTAAAAAATATTGGAGTTTTGCAATTCCAAAGTCGTAAAATAAAAGCAATTCGATTCAAATTGAAATAAATTCTACTTGAATGGTAATCAAAATACGTTGCGCAATTAGGTAGCAGATATCAAAACCTATTCATACGGTGTCATCAAAGACGTTGATATCGACCTAACTGAAGATGCCCTTAAGAGTTGTATAACTTGCACAGAGATGTTTGAGTTGGTTTCATTGCAGCGACTAAAGAGGCGTAATATTAATGACTCGTCAGAAGATTTATGGATTACGAGTGAAGCAGTTCGGTTGTGTTTTAAAGGTGATCTGTTACCAGCATATGTTTACGCAGATGGATTGAGGATTAAGGTGGAGCCATTTGTATTCCCCGTGTCACAATGCTCACGTTGTTGGAAGTTCGGGCATACAGCTAGAGTATGCCCAAATAAGAATACACTGTGCCCAAAATGTGGTAGTAATCACCCGAACTGTGACATACAAAGATTCAAATGCTTAAATTGTGGCGGACAACACATGGCATTGTTTAAAATTTGCCCTGCATACTTAAAAGAGAAGAAACTCAAGGAACTTATGGCAGAGTTTAATTGTACTTATAGGAAGGCCTTATCGTTATATGTAGTCCCTTCTCCATACAGAGAAAAGACGGAACCTATTAACTTAACAAATATAGATAATCTTTTTCCTCCGCTGCATAATAACATCGAGCCCACAGAAAGATCAAGCTTACCTGTATTTGCAGAGGCCGTCAAAACTAAGGCAATTGTTCATAGTCCATCTGCTACAAAAAATCAAAAAAGTCCTAAAACACAAGAAAAGGCACGTATTGCTAAAGAAGATGATTGGACGCACTGGTTACCAATGGAGGAGGAATCAGAGAATTCGAAGGAATCAAGCAATCGCGATGAACCCGAGGTGGTTCAAAAGAGAGAGGTGCATTTTGATGAGCTGATAGCTAGGTTAAAGGAGATCGTATTTTTGAAGAGACGTTCTGTAGCGGAAAAAATTAAAATGGCGGTTCAGTGTTGTATAGAATGGTTGATTTTAGTGGTTGTTGATAACGTGTCGGATTGGCGAATGATGAAGAAATTGTTTGAATTATTTAATGGATAACAATAAAACTAGTATCAAAGTAAACTTTCTTCAATGGAATGCTCAAAGCGTTAAACCTAAAATAATTTTATTGGAACAACTGTTGAATCAGGAACATATACACATTGCAGCCATAAGTGAGACATGGCTGGATACAGAAACTTGCATGAAGCTGAGCAACTACACAATCTATCGAAAAGACAGGTTTGATGGGTACGGAGGGGTTGCAATTCTTACCCACAAATCAATAAAATCTCAAATGTGTGAAGTCCAACTCAGTAACCAAGGTATAGAATTAGTATGCGTAAAAGTATTCAACTGTGGCGTCATTAAAAATATTACTTCTGTTTATTGTCCCTCGTCGATCAGAACTTCTCAAAACGATTGGGATGCTTTATTGTCTATTTCTACTAAAAATACGATCATTCTCGGAGATTTCAATGGACACCATTCTAATTGGTCATATAAAACGGACAGTAGGGGCGTTCAAATTTTTGAAGCATTAATGGATAATAATTTTATTACTTTAAATAATGGTAGCCCTACCCGAATAAAAATGGTTAACTTGGAATGTCAAAAGTCTGCACCCGACATTTCTATGGTATCATCTGATATAGCTTTGATGTTCGACTGGTCCGCCATGAATGAGACATTAGGCAGTGATCATAGGGCTATTAAAATCACTTCAAATATTCAGTCTAGTAGTGTGCCATTAGTCCGGAAGAATTTTAAAAATGCTGATTGGACTTCATACAGTAAGATACTTGACACATTATTTTTAGAATTTACATTCGCGGGAGACTTACAGGACGATTATGACAGATTCATTGATTATTTAAACTTGGCCGCAGATGTTTGTATCCCTGTAATCAAAATTAACCTAAATCCAGATAGTAAATTTATACCTAAACCTTATTGGAAGCCTAAGTTATCTAAATGTGTGGCTGAGCGTCGATTGGCTTTATCTAAATTCAGACGTAATCCAAACCCTCAAAATTACGAAGCATTGCAAAATAAGATTTGTGAATCTCAGAGAATGATTCGGATAGCTAAAAGTAAAGGATTTGGCGACTTTTATTCGTCATTAGATTGTTCTACATCTCAGTCTACCGTATGGCGGAAAATGAAGTGGCTGAAGGGACACAAATATTCAACACAATATGTAGATAAACACAAAGCTACTGATTTGCTTCTTAGTTTAACACCGGATTTTGTATCCCCGTGCGACCTGGCTTTTGACATGAATAACTCAGAACTGGACGTTGTTGTTACTCCGTCAGAATTTCATAAATGTGTCCGATCTAAAGATACTGCACCAGGAGGCGACAATATTTCTTACTCCATGATCAAGAGGTTACCACAAAATGGTAAAAAGATATTAATGCAATTGTATAATAGAATTTTCACTACGGGTTTTGTTCCTAAACAATGGCGCGATATTGTAATTGTGCCCATCCCTAAACCGGGTCGGGACGTCCAAAGTTTATCATCTCTTCGTCCGATTTCAATGATCTCATGCGTTTGTAAAGTTTTTCATAACATTTTAATGAACAGATTAGAGTGGTTTATCGAGAAACATATGGTTTTATCAAATAACACTACAGGTTTTAGAAAATGCCGCTCAACCGTAGATAATTTATCCGCGTTAGTATCTCGCATTCAAACTGGCTTTTCTAAAAAACTTATAACGGTAGCTGTTTTCATAGATATTAATAACGCATATAACTACGTAGACATCAAAGGTCTATTGAAAATCATGCAACGAATCGGAATAGGATCCAGGATTTGTAGCTACATCTGGAACTTTCTCAAGCTGAGAAACCTTAAAATTACAGTAGGTAATCACGTCATTAGTCGCACATCCGGTCGGGGATTGGCACAAGGCGATCCATTGTCACCCTTACTTTTTAATTTAGCAACCATGGATGTATGTCATAGTAGTGGGAACGTATTTCTGTCGCAGTACGCGGATGATTTTGTGTTGTATACCACATGCAGTGATGTCTCATCGGCACAACAACGATTACAACCCGCTTTAAATAAGATGACTAAACTTCTTTTGGATTTGGGTCTTGAGATATCCCCTCTGAAAAGCAGTGTCTGTATTTTTAGGAATGGTGTGTCAAGAGAGACAGTTACTTTAAGAATTAATGAGGTATCGCTGCCGGTGGTACACAATGTAAAATATTTGGGGGTTTGGCTTGACCGATCACTTAGGTGGGCTAAGCATATTAATGAGACTCGAGAGAAGGTGTTAAAATTAGTTAATGTTTTTAAAATTCTTTCTGGATCTGGATGGGGAGTACATCCCAAACATCTGAGGCGGTTATACATATCAACAGTTCGGAGTAGAATCGATTACGCTTGTTTTCTTTATGATAGTAGCTGTGAAACCCACCTCAGTAAATTGGACAGGGTCCAAAACGTTTGCATGAGGGTTATCGGTGGCTTTATTAGAACCACAGCGATTCACGTTATGGAAAATGAACTGAACCTGCAACCGTTGAAGTTTCGCAGATACTATCTAGCGGGTAAATTTTGGCTTAAAATGAAGTCGTATGCTGATAATGATATCATTGCTGTGTTGGAAGAACTGCAAGCACATTGTCGACAATCACACTAGAGAAGAAAGGTGCCATTGTTAGTCAGAATTCACGAGTCTCTTGATTTACTACCTGTCTACACGAGCCCAAAGCTTGAAATGTTCTCACTGGATACTTGGGTTCACAGGATTGATCTATCTCAAGTCATATTCCCTAGATTAGATGGTTTGATAACGGCTAAAAAACACTTCCAAAATTCCAAAGTAAGTGAGCTATGTACCATATTTTTAAATAACACGTACTCGGGCTTTTACAGAATATACACAGATGGATCCAAAAACAAAGTAGGTTCAGGAGCAGCGTTTTTCGATCCACAAACTAAAAATGCAGTGCAATTAAAGGTAAACTCAAAATTCAATATAATGTGTACTGAACTTGTGGCAATAGATGAAGCATTATCTTACATTGACTCATTTGAAAACGGCAATTATGTTATTTTGAGTGATTCGAGAAGCGCTCTTCAACATTTGGCTCGGTGTACCTCGAGTTTTCGGGGTACTCCGATTGCCTACAGCGTGATCAAATCTATTTGTAAACTTATTTCTAAGAATAAGAATATTGTATTGCAATGGATACCGGCTCATGTTGGCTTGGAAGATAATGAAGTAGTGGATCGGCTGGCGAAGGATGCTTGTGATGATGGATTGGTCTGTTCACACTTTCCCGAGCACAGGGATTATTTGGGTGTCATCATCATCATCATTTCAGCCGAAAGACGTCCACTGCTGGACATAGGCCTCCCCCAAGCACCGCCACTTCGACCGATTCTGTGCTTTCCGCATCCAGCGGATTCCTGCGGCCTTCACAAGGTCATCGGTCCATCTTGTGGGACGCCTTCCAACGCTACGTCTTCGCCACTCCAGAACCTTTCGACCCCATCGGCCATCCGTTCTGCGAGCAATGTGCCCTGCCCATTGCCACTTAAGTTTGGCAATTCTTCGGGCTATGTCGGTTACCTTGGTTCTCCTGCGGATCTCTTCATTTCTGATTCGATCACGTAGGGAAACTCCAAGCATAGCCCTCTCCATTGCCCTTTGGGTGACTTTTAGCCTTCTGATAAGGCCCATTGTGAGCGACCACGTTTCAGTACCATAGGTCATCACTGGCAACACGCACTGGTCAAAGACTTTCGTCTTGAGACACTGTGGTATGTGGGACGAAAAGATATTGCGTAGCTTCCCGAACGCTGCCCAGCCGAGTCGGATTCGACGATTGACCTCTTTCTCGAAGTTGGACCTACCTAGCTGGACAATTTGTCCTAGGTAAACATACTCGTCCACAACTTCGAGCGTAGCGTCTCCGATCTTCATGGGAGTGGGTGTCACATGGGCATTTGACATGACTTTTGTCTTGTCCATGTTCATTTTAAGACCCACTCTTTCGGAGGCTCTACTGAGGTCATCGAGCATTGTACTGAGTTTCTCCATGGTCTCAGCCATGATAACTATGTCGTCGGCAAACCGAAGGTTAGTGATATACTCGCCATTGATGTTGATGCCTAGCCCTTTCCAATCCAGAACCTTGAAGACATCCTCCAGTGCAGCGGTGAACAGTTTCGGAGAGATAACGTCTCCCTGTCTCACACCTCGCTGCAGAAGGATAGGTTTCGAGGTCTGGTCCTGGAGTCGAACTGACATAGTGGCGTTTTTGTACAAACACTTTAGCACCTCGATGTACCGATAGTCGATCTGGCACCGTTGAAGAGACTGCAGCACAGCCCATGTCTCGACCGAATCGAAGGCTTTCTCGTAGTCCACAAACGCTAAGCAGAGAGGCTGGTTATACTCTTCGGTCTTCTGTATAACCTGCCGCAGCGTATGTATGTGGTCTACGGTGCTAAAGCCTTTACGGAATCCGGCTTGTTCGGGAGGCTGGAAGTCGTCAAACCTGCGCGCGAGACGGTTCGTGATAACTCTTGAAAACAGCTTGTAGACATGGCTCAGAAGTGTGATGGGCCTATAATTCTTAAGCAGGGCATTGTCGCCCTTTTTAAAGAAGAGTACCACCACACCTCTGTTCCATGCCTGTGGCGTTTGACCCTCGAGTATGACGGAATCGAAAAGCTTCTGGAGGGCCTTAAGAACAGGTTTTCCCCCGGCCTTCAGGAGTTCAGCCGTAATTCCGTCATCACCCGGCGCCTTGTTGTTTTTAAGTTGCTTCAGAGCCATCCTAATCTCGTACAAGCTGACGTCCGGGATGTCTTCGGTATAGTGTCGGGTCAATCTAGCTCTTGGGTCGTTTGCTAGATTCGTAACGGGGTTACTGGTTGACGTGTATAACTGTCCATAGAAACTCTCGATCTCTCTCAACAGCTCACGTTTGGCGGATACGATTCTGCCATTGGGTGTAGTTAAAGAAGAATGCACTAAAATGTGGCACGAACACTTCGATCAGAGGTCACTGAGCAAGGGAATCTGGTATCGGACAATCCAGCCTGCACTGTCTCGTTGTTCATGGTTCGACCAAGCAAACATGAGTCGTCCGGAAATTGTAATGGCTCTTCGACTTCGATCGGGACACATTCCAATGAACAGTTTCGCATTTCTTATGGGTAAAGTTACTTCTCCAAATTGTCCGGAGTGTAATATAGTGGAAGACACTTACCATATACTGATGGAATGCGTCCGGAACGAGTCCGAAAGAATCGCACTGTTATCAAAGTCACTGGATGTTGGAAGGTGTAATAGCATGCTTGCGTCCCCATTGTCGACGGACGCAAGATACTTGTATAAGTTGGCAAAACTAGGATTTAGATTACAAGGAACAATTGTTTGTACCGATGAGGGTGGCATAATCAGTTTTTGATTAAACCCTCTATAAATTAAATAGATTAAAAAAAAAAAAAAAATATCATTATTCTCTTATTTTTCAGGCAAGTCTGATGAAGTTAGTACTTCAGAAAAATTTTTACTTGCTCGGTTCAGGTGAACCTGTAAATGAAGAAAGCAGCCTTGCTACATTTGAAACACTGGCAGGTACTTATTTATTAGTAAAAATGGAAGAATGAAATGAAATGAAGAGTCCAAGAAGCTACCCTCACCAGTTAAGAAAAACAAGAAGAAAAGTTAAAATTTTGGAATCGAGGTTGATCACATCACAAAAGAAAAACAAAACCATTCAATCCAGAATAGCCAGTGCTAGAAAAATGTCTACAGATTTTTTATTTAAAAAACTGACAAGTAAAATGACAATAGCAGCAAAAATTTACACAAAAACTTTTTACAAAAAAAAAACAACCGACCTCCAAAAAAAAAACACTACAAAGTGAAAAATAACTTTAATTTCGGAAGTCAGTGTCTTGGGTTTTGTATTTTCGTTTTTTTGCCACCGACTTCCGAAATTAAAGTTATTTTTCACTTTGTAGTGTTTTTTTTGGAGGTCGGTTGTTTTTTTTGTAAAAAGTTTTTATTTTTCAATTTTTAGCTGTCAAGTGGTACCTACCCCAACCCAAACACATTCGAATACCACTACCTGCTACCAGTGACAGAAACTTATCATATCATCTACATACTAAGTGGGAAAAAAATACGTATTTTGTAGCTAACTCAAAAACTATCTAAGCAAAGTTAATAAAATTTAAATGGGACCAATTCGAGAGCACACCCTTTCAAACAAAAAAAGAATTTTCAAAATCGGTCCACAATTGACGGAGAAATCGGTGGACATACATAAAAAAAAAAACAAACATACGCGACGAACATATAACCTCCTCCTTTTTGGAAGTCGGTTAAAATGCAGTACACCCAGACAAGCAAGAAGCAGCAGATTCGCAGATTCTCTCTAGAAGAAAAAGTGCTCGCACTTTATATAAGAAGAGTCCAAGAAGCTACCCTCTTTTGGCAAAATATTTTACATTGCCGTCCACTAAATCTTTAAAAAGATTTTTGACCAAAATAGAAGTGGAGCCGGGGCTGAATAAATGTATCTTTATAAAAATTAAAATACCGTCAAGGAGTTATGTCAATACAATTTGACTATCAATAACAAATCAATAATTCACCTTGTTGCTAACGTAATTATTACGCGGCTACACAAATAAATGTAAATAATTATAACCCGTGTTAAATAAAATGATTAGGTAGTGAAATTGATATTTAATTAATTAATTTTTTTTACATCAATTATATTTGTATCGATGGTGTCGCCATCTGTGGCGACCCAAAGTAACTAACCGTTTTGGATGGGGATAACAGATGGCGCATTTTTTAAAATTATCCCAAATCTGTCAATGTATGGAATTGTCCTGTAATTAAACAAATATAAATTTTCGATGATATTACTAGTATTTATTAGTATTTATAGTTATTTTAATTAATGTCATGAGGTTATTAAATTATTTTATTTTTATATATTAATTATTATATTTTATTGATTTGTATTAACAAACTTGCAATCCAGTACATGTACCTACTGACTGGATGCTTGTTTTGTTCCAATTTACTACCTACCTATTATGTTGCCGTGCCCTAACCGGGTTTTGTGTTGGAACTTACTAACTTAAATGTAACAACTAAATGTACACATGAATGCAATAAAGAGTTTGAGTTTGACTCCTACCCCTGGTATGGCGTGTCCTTAGGTAATTAGTGTTGTGCCACGTTTTTAGTGATGTGGTTAGTTACTTACTAATTGTGAAATTAGCATCACTCGACTAATTGTAATTGGGACCTCACACAACGCTACAGCAGGTACGCGGACAGTTATCGGATGCGCAGCATGGGTTTCGACTGGTGCGAAGCACTGTCACCAATCTTCTCAACTTTATGGCGCAGGTGGTGCCGGCGGTAGATGCGGGGGCGCAGGTTGACGTTGCGTATTTTGATTTTAAAAAAGCTTTTGACAACGTGGATAATGATATTCTACTAAAGAAGCTTGCAGACGTCGGATGCGCACCGCATCTATTGCAGTTTTTTGCCAGCTATATGCAAAACAGACAGCAGCACCTTGACGGCAATGGATGTGAATCTGACCCATATTACACTTGGTCTGAAGTGAGTCAAGGCAGCAACTTGGGTCCTCTCAAATTCATAATAATGGTAAACGATTTGCTGCAAGTCTTTAGACATGGCTCATGTTTACTATTTGCAGATGACCTGAAGTTGCTGCTCGAGGTCAAATGTGAGTCTGATTGCGATCGCTTGCAGGAGGACATAGACAGGATAGTGCAATGGAGTCACGAGAACAAGCTCTACTTCAACGTATCGAAGTGCTCGGTAATGAGTTTTACCCGCGCATGTGCACCGCTACTTCGTGAGTACGTGGTGGACGCAGCGCCTATACAACGAGTCATACAGGTACTTGATTTAGGGGTTTCTGTTACTCCTGAATTGTCATTTCGCGATCATGTATCTAAGATCTGCAAAAGGGCGTTCAGAAATCTGGGTTTCGTGCTGAGATAGACACGAGACTTCACCAACATAGCAGCAGTCAGGGTTCTGTATGATGCACTAGTCAGGAGTCATCTGGAACATAGTGCTATCATATGGGCTCCACACGAAGCCCACTCTCTGTTATGTTGGAGCGAGTTCAGGACAAGTTTACGCGACACTTGTACAGGAAGCTTTACGGGGTATATCCGTTTTACCCGTTAATGTATCCCACTCTATTTGTGGTGGGTATGGTCGGGTATAATGAATTGAGGGTGCGACGGGAGTTTACACTGGTCGCTTACTTAGTCAAGTTACTCCGAGGCATTAAGCATAATCTGGGGGTGCTGCAGCGCTTGAGTCTTTGCGTACCGGACCGCTATGTGTGGAGGCGGCGGCGCCCGCCACTGCTGGCCGTGCCGACAGCCAGAACCAACTTACTCGCCAAAACACCACTAACCCGAGCAATTCCGGTCATTAACGATCTTCATATCAAAATTGATTTATTCACATGTAATTTGAGTGAATTCGTAAGGTTATTGTTGTTTATTTTATGTTATACCTAAGGTAGATTAGTGTAGTATGTTATTGTGGGATATGATGTATTTTTTTGTTTCGTAAAGTTATGTTCCTTGTTATTTGTTGTGAGTCATTTTCATTTTCAAATATCTTTATTTATCATCGTTACAAACAAAAATGCACTTAACCTAAGACACATTAACTCATTAAAATTACGACACTTTATGAGGCTAGCGATGCACCTTTCAAAGCTTTTAAAGGGATATTTTTTTTATAATTGTTAACAACGTAAACATAACACACAATAATAATGGGCAACACGATGACATTTGCGCAAATTATTTAGTTAATTATAATTTACTGATTGCATGTAGGTAGACAAGAAAAAACATTTTAAAATAAATTAGCTGATCGCACGGTGTACGGTGTACTAGCAACTGTGGGACCAGTCAATGATCAGCGGACAGAGCCTCCCTGCCGCCCGCGCTCCGGCGTAACTGCTGCCGGGACCGGGGCGGCAGTTAGCCACTCAGGGGTCAAACCGCTGGTCGCTCGACCTCGGGTGGTGGGAACAAAAAGTAGTGATGCGGGAGGCGGTAAGTGCCGTATCTATCGATATATGGTAATTTGTCTAAGGTAGATGAACATAGATTAGATATTAGTGGGTTAGTAGTATTAATTTTGTTTTTATTATAAAATCTTGATGTTATTTTAATTACGTGATTAAATAATAAAGGAAGTTTAATTTTTTTATGTAATTTCTTAATGTTTGTTTTAAATTTGGTTTTGTAAGACATTTTTACTGCTTTATTTTGGACAACTTGCAGAAGTTGATGGTTAGAAATACATGTACTACTCCAGACGGGACAGGCGTAAGTTATACACGGACGGACAAGCGTAGTATAAATTCTTAGTTTAGTACTGCTACTTAATTTGCTTTTACGATTCATTAAAGGGTTTAAAGCACCAAGGGCTTGGGCGCCCTTCAAACGCAAGTCAGCAATATGTTTGGACCAATTAAGGCGACTATCCATTTTGATCCCAAGATAGCGCACAAAGGTTTTCCATGGCACTGTATGCCCTGCTATTTTTAAAGTTCTTGAGGGGGGTTGCCTAGCACGGGAGAAGAATATTGCTTCTGTCTTATCCTCATTTATTTTGAGTTTCCATTTCTTAAAGTAGTCTAGAAGCAAATCGATAGAATATTGTAGGCGACCTATGATCAAATCGGTATCATCTGAAGAGGTATAAGAGGCAGTATCGTCAGCAAAGCAAGCCAATTTGGTTCGAGGTTGAATGGGGATATCATTTAAGAACAGGAGAAATAAATAGGGTCCAACAATCGAGCCCTGGGGAACGCCAGCTGGGACATTTTGAGGTGATGAAGTGGTGTTTCCGATGTAAACCTGGAATTTGCGATCCGCAAGGTACGACTGAACGAGTTTGATGAGAAGCATAGGCACACCTAGAGTGAGCAACTTGTGTAGCAGGCCTTCGTGCCACACGGTATCAAATGCTTTTTCGATATCCAGCAAAAACATACCTGTGGACTGTTTGAGATTTAGGTGATGGGATATGTGCTCTGACACCCTGGCTAGCTGTTGGGTAGTTGAATGAGTGGCACGAAACCCAAACTGCTCTTGGATCAGAAGCTGCCAGTGGCACGTAAAAGTCTTGTATAAATTACAGACTCAAAAAGTTTGCCAACAGAAGGTAGCAGACTTATGGGGCGGTAACTTATGGGTAAAGTGCTATCTTTTCCAGGTTTTTTAAGAGGTATTGTTTTAGCATTTTTCCAGTTGTTTGGGAAATAGCCCAGGCCAAAACAGCCATTGAAAATTTTAGTGACGTAGACTATAGCTTTCTGTGGCAAGTTCTTTAAAAGTAAGTTATGAATTCCATCATGACTTGCAGATTTACGGGATTTAAGCCTAGTCAAGATTTTACGAATCTCAAATGGCCTCACTGGCTTTATAAAATCAGAAGTGAGGTTATAACTATTAATGACAGACATAGAGTTCGATACCTTATCCTTGAGGTCGGAGTCACAGGGCCAGTTAGTAGTAAGGCTCATGTTGTCGCAAAAGGTATTTGCCAAAACGTTACATTGTTCAGCCGTGCCAACGGTCAAGGACCCATCCGAAAGTTTAAGGGGAGGAATGTTCGCGGATCTAGGCTTGAGAGATTTTGTCACACGCCAGATATCTTGACTGGGGTTATCGACTTTTGCCAGTTTAGCATTCCAAACATTATCGAGGTAATTTCGGATATTTGTGTTTATGTATGTTTGTAAAATGTTTATATTACTACGATTGAGCCTTCTAAGGTAACCACTGGGCAATTTCTGTTCAATACGACGCAAATAGTTTTTGTAGCGGATTAAATTTTTAACATACCGAGGAAGTTTGGTAGGGGTATTGCCAAACACAGCAGCCGTTGATGGTATGGAGGAGTCTCTAGCATCGATAATAGTTTGCTGCAAATGATCAATGGCATTATCAATATCTTTTTCGGTTTTAAACGTCCTAGAACTAAGCATAATATTTTTATTGAGGTGAGAACGATATTCAGTCCAATTGGCGCAGTTAAATTTATAGAACCGAGCTTTAGCCTTGCGACACAGTGAGCCTCCAATGGTAAAGAATATGGGGTAATGGTTAGAAGACAATGCTATTATTGTATCGACTTCACTAATGCAGCTTACATTTAAGGACAGCACCAAATCCGGGCTAGTTGGTTTGCGATTGGGACAATAGTTTACTTGAGTAGGTAAACTAGGACTGTGTATGACGTACTCAGATTCAAGCATGTGGTTGAAAAGAGTTCTGCCTCGCGTATTAGTATAGCTACTGAGCCAGTGTGAGTGGTTGGCATTAAAGTCACCCATGATAACAACATGGGAGCCCAAGCCAAACAATAACTCAAGGTCACTACGAAGCATTGGCAGATTGGGTGACTGGTAAATAGATAAAACAATGTGATCTATTCCTGATACTTTGATAGATATACCGACAACCTCAATATTTTTAGTTTTAGGAACTGCTAAAGCCGAATGATCAAGGTTATTTCTTACAAGAATAGCAACGCCTTGTCCACGGCCAGTGTGATGTTTATCTTCGCGATAGCAAGTAAAACCAGGTATAACTAAAGTTGAGTTTAGGGTTAGTCTAGTTTCACAAATACCAATAATATCAACAGACAAAACGCTTACCGCCAAATCGAGTAGTTCGTGAATTTTTAGACGTACTCCATCGGAGTTCCAGGATAAAAGGCGAAGTTCCGCAGGATCAAACATGTTTACCAAGATGAGAGAGTACCAGCATGACCTTGTCCAACCAAGACGTGCAAGCAGCAAATTGGGATTTTATGTTTCTTAATACTAGAATAATTTCAAACATCTCCTTTGTGGCCTCGTCGTTGGGGCTAGTCGTAAGGTGATCAATGGGAGCCTGATTTTTCATCGATGCTATGTCACTGGTTCCTACAGTAGGCCAGGATCTGTAATTTGAAGTCAGTGTTGGTTGAGGCATGGGATGCATCATTTTTGGTGGAATCACCGAAGATATTGATTTCGGAGGCATCATTGGAGGTACGGGTTTACGCTCTAACGCCTTCTTTTTCTCGATGCTGTCCAGGTATGCCGTTCGGACACTGCACTTCCTGTAGTTCGCCGGGTGAGCTTCATTGCAATTACAGCAATGAGCAGGCTCAGTGCGGTCAGACTTGGTACACGAGGCAGTTGCGTGAGGAGCAACACACTTCACGCAACGAGGGGGCTTGTTGCAATTGTGGGATGCGTGGCCAAACTCTTGGCAGCGAAAGCATTGAGTGCCATGAGCTCTGTTTGGCTTGAATTTGCTGATGGTAACCACACAACTACACAGGTACCTTATTTGCCGGAATTTTGTGATATCAGCTCCTGCTGGTAGTTGTACCAAAAAGGGAGGACAAGGATTCTCCAAACCATTGCGAGACTTAAAGGGCTTCACTGAGGCTCCAGCGAATCCAAGTTTCTCCAGTTCCTCTGGTAGTTCTTCTTCAACATATGACGGAAGTCCGCGAATCACTGATTTAGGCACCTTTTCGTCTTTCCGGGTGAAAGTAACAAAAGAGGCATTTTGAATACGAAGACCATCCTTAACTGCCTGGTGGCCATCAGTTGTGTGACATATAATGGCAACTTTGCCTCCATTTCTGTATTGAAGGTGGTAACGTTTTGTAAACTGAGCAATTTTATCTTTTAAGTCTTCATGGGTCCAGTCGGTCTTCAAATCCAGGATAATAGGCGGAATGTGACCGGTCTTCTTGACTTTGATGGTCGCTTTGAGGTAGAATTCATTACCAGAAGTTTTGGTAACACCATCTACCGGAAGGTCTTGAAAATTATTGTGGGTAGGAATGTCTCGGGCGCCATCAAACTTTGCGTGTTTTGCAACAGCTGGCCGTTTTGGCGTACGCCAATCGTCCACATTTTCGGTTGCTGGTCTCTTGGAGTTGAGACTACTGCTTGAGTCCGATCTTTGCAGGTATCTGTCCATTAGTATCAAGGGCTATCGTTGTTACACATTTTATCGATAACGATTTGTCGAATCTTGGAATCACTATTCTGAGTTGAGTACGAACGAGAGCTAAATAATACGAGCGTGCACACGAGACAAGCGCGAGACGCTAAGTGTTGTGAGTAATGTTTCCTATACCTATAATATGTTATTGAACTTAAAAGTTCCTAATAGTTTTAAATAGTAAATAATTTATATTATATAAAGACAGCATAATTATAAGAGATCTCACTATTGCATTAGGCGATGAACCTGTAATGATAGTTATAAGGGAGAGATAAATAAAAAAATAAAAATTAAAAAAATATTGTACTCATGTTGCAATATAGGGGTTTACGGAGGCGAAAAACCGATCTAGCTAGGTGTCATATTTGGGAAAATGCGTTTTGTCTATTTTCACAGCTTCGGGAATGTGACACAAAGTTGGTATATCTGGACGATATGTTTATCTATTTCCACACGAGCAGAGCTCGGTCGACCAGGTATACTAGATATTATTGCTGATAATTTCCAAGTAAATTGGTTGTGTGACATAAAAAGGCTGTGTACTTAAATGCGGGGCGGCTAAGCTCGGCCGCTTATGCTGTTAGAAAGATAAGACAGTTAACAGATGTAGAAACCGCGCGTTTGTTATATTTTAGCTACTTTCACAGCATTATGTCATATGGCATTTTACTGTGGGGTCGGGCTGCTGACATTGAATCCATCTTTATTTTACAAAAGGGAGCTGTCAGAGCCATTTATAATCTATGTCGTCCCGAATCTATCAGGGAACTATTTAAAAAGATTAATATTATGACGGTACCTTGCCAATTCATCTATGAAAATATTATGGATGTAAGGAAGACATAAACATAATAGACATAATTTTAATACTAGAAATCAAGATAAAATAGATTAACCATTTTTCAGATTATCCAAAGTACAAACATCTTTTATGGGGTACTGAGTTAAATGTTACAACAAAATACCTTGTGATATAAAACTCATATTAAAAGTACTCTTTGTACACAAGCATGTTACAAATTAGAGGATTATATCCCAGATAAGAATGCTTGGAAGCATGCTGGTCTAGCTCCATTAGACAATTTAGAGTCTAGATAAAATCAAACTGGTTGCCAATTTAACTGTGTAATTAATTATTATAACATTTATTTTACATTCTGAGATTACTTGAACTCACACACCGACTTATTAGTATCACTTGTAATTTTTTAGGAATATCGTATAGGTACTTAGCTACTTTTATAATGCTTGTAATTATGTGAACACCATGTATCCATTACATAATATTTTTTTCTGTCATTGATCAGTAATCTTATTTCAGGTGCATCGACTTCATATATAAATTAATGTATACAAAATATTGAAAAACATTTTAAAAGAGTAACGGTGGAGTTTCTTGCCCATTCTTCTCCATACGAAAACTACCTTTTGGAAGGGGCGACTAGAATCAATTCTATTTTTTGTAAATTTTGACGTATAAAAGTGCCTTTTTGTGCCTAATTGAAATAAATTATTTGACTTTGACTTTGAATACTTCGACATTTATTTAAAAAAAAAAAAAACTTTTACTTTAATCAGATCTTGTTTTATACAATGAATGGTTGTCTCAGAGCAATTAAAACGAAGAGAGTAGTAGTGGCAAGCAGTGACGCGGGAAGAGAAGTAGTGGTATATGCAGCGCTGTGGCAGGCGTGTTCTCCGGGCCCGATGCAGGCGGCGTACGCCATGAGGTGCGGCAGCTGGCTTTGCTCGTACAGCCCCGTGAACATGGAGTGGTGCGGCCCGCGCGCGAACACCGCCACGTCGTCGCCGCCGTGTGTTTCCGAGTCTAGCGGCACGTCTACGTGTGACTCCCAATCTATTTCTCCTGCAAATTATTGTTTTAAACACATTATGACTTATCCCATACAGATTTTTTTTTAATTAAAATTGAATACTAACGGAAATTATGCTCAGCAGTTATGTTGAGTCGAACGTCATTCACATGTGGTCGGAATCCTGGCCCGTTGGTGTATGACAGTGTCATGTAAGGCATATGGTCAAGATCCAAATCTCTGGAGGGACCAAGAATGTCGTTGCCACGTTGCGAGTACCCGTTGAAAGCCATGACGTGCGCGTGGTCCGCCGTCACCACGATGAGCGAGTCGTCCTCTGACAACATCTCTGCGGCGCGTGCCACGGCCGCGTCCATCTCGAGGGTCTCGTCAAGCGCTAACTCCGCGAGGTTGTCGTGGTGTGCGTGGTCGATGCGGCCTCCCTCCACAAATAAGAAGAATCCCTTCTCGTTCCGACTCAACGAGCGAATTGCTACTTCAGTTAGCTCAGCGAGTGTAGGCTCGGTTGTGAGATTGGCGCGCTTGTGGTACTGTAGGTGATCATTCTCGAACAGCCCTAACAGATAGTCCGGAGGTGACGAGAACGACTCCTTCAACTGTTCTCGGTTCCATATGTATCGGTGATCGATGTTTCGTAAAATCTTGTCGCGCTGCCACTCTTCAATTAAGTTTCGACCATCAGTTCTGAGCCCAGGTGAACCTTCGTCATCAATGCTCGTGGTAGGAATGAATTCCCGCCTCCCGCCTCCTAGGATGACCTACCGAAAATTAATGCACCAATGTATTAATATTTATTCATTAGCATCAAAATTTATGTAATTACTATAGTGTAATTACCTGGTTTTTTATTCTTGTGGTAATTACACCGAGTCGGACTCGCAAAATCGCAAGTAGGTTTGCTTAGTTCAATCAACAATAACTGGTAAGTCTTCCCACTCCAAACACGTTTAATAATTAATGTTATGTGGAGTGGTTACCAGTATACTATAACTAAATTATTTAGTTAGAGTGTACTGGTAACCACTCCAGAGAAAAATGTGGCTATCTACTCTACTTACCAATCACCTAATCTTCCTCTGCTAGATAGTGATCTTGACTTATTGCCAGGTGCAAATCACAAGTCTGTGATAATGGGTGACCTAAATGCCAAACAATCTTACTGGAATTGCATTACATTTAATCCACATGGCAATCTCTCCGATCGCATTGTAGCTAGCGATTATGAGATACTAGCACCTTCTTCTTCTACCCTAGTACATTACTAAAGCTCTCATGAACCTTCCACTGCAGACGTTATATTCGCCAACAATATTCGCGATGTACAACTAAGTGAACCTCAAGTTCTCATAAGTCTTTTGTCAAGTCACGTGCCAGTAGGTGGAAAGTACAGCACCAAACCAAAAAAGCATTTAACTTTTCCAAAGCGAAATAGACAACAATATCACACTAGTATCTAGTATAATATTAGACTCAATGGTGCCGATTCCCTTGTTCACAAACTAAACTAAATTTAAGTTCAGTGCATCTTTTTATTTATTATTTATTTATTTATTTAATACTTCAAGCACAGAAATGTACAGAGCCGGACTTAATGTCACAGGCATTTTCTACCAGTCAACCTTTGGGTGATGCAGAGACAAACTCTGGTAGGTGCAATTACGAAAATGGAGGAAAAAAAAAACTCAAATATAAGGATACACATATACGTATTACAAACTATAAATATATAGGCCTAATTACATATATAAAATAAACACAAATAAATACACACAAATACATGAATATACTAAATAAAATAGTAAGACAAACAATGGGAAAACATTAGCGTTGTGATGATACTGCCAGCTTCTTACGAATGTGCTCACGAACTTTAACTTTAAAGGATAATCGGTTGGTTGCCATCCTGATTTCCAGGGGGAGTGCATTCCATAGAGAAATAGACTGAACGAAGAAGGAAGAGTGAATGAAGTCTGTGCGGTGAGTGGGACATTGAAGAACGCGATTATTTGATGACCGTAGATTCTTATTGTGGTTGTTACAAATATACTGAAAGTGGGGGCTAGATAACTAGGGGAAGTGGGAGAGTCAAGAAATGAAAACAAGGTGGTCAGCGCCCTTTGCTCTCTGCGCTGGCGGTCGCTTCTAAAGTGGTTGCCCATAGGCAACCACTTTAGAAGCGACCGATGCGCAGAGACATGATCATATTTACGCAGATTGAAAACGAATCGAATGCAGTTATTGAGAAGACGGTCAAGTTTGTCGAGGAGATCTGCATTCAGGTTATAGTAGCACACATCACCATAATCGATGATAGGGAAAATTAAGGACTGCACAAGCATTGTCTTCGTACTTGTTGATAGTTGTTGGTCGCCTATCACTCTCCATACAAGTTTAGACGTGATTAAAAACTTGTCGACTAAAATTACGTCAATTTACGTCAAGCGCTGATTAATTTGACAGGACTAAACTAAAATTTATCTTCTGTCCTTTTCTTAATGAAATAGAAAGAAAAAGATGCACTGAACTTAAATTTAGTTTAGTTTGTGAACAAGGGAATCGGCACCAATATTACCCTGTATTCACGCTGTGTAAATCACTTTACTGACATTGTGTTAAATGCACGGAAGGCGAGTGTTTCTATCATTGAAATAAACAAGGGTCGTATAAAATTACCAAGACGCATTAAAAACCAAAGGACAATGACCAAAAGTGGTACCAAAAAATCTCGCGCATCAAGACCAAAATTTTATAGTAATTACTTTCATAATTTTTTACGATATTATACGTCGCGGATTTGATTTTTGAACAGGGAATTTACTTTTGAGATTAAAAGTATGGATATTGTTTTACTCCCTATAACTGACGTTCCGTTTCACATGAACAGCCCCTTGTCTGTCGACTTGTCAACAAATTAGATGTTACGAAATGCCTTGTTTGCAAGCATAACATTTTATGACAACCGTTGGCGTCCTTCGTTTTGTAACCCTTGATTTTTGAAAGTGTCATGATCACTGTAAAAAAGAATACTTTTCCGATTCTACATTATTAAAAAAAACTAGAATATAATAGAATCTAATTGTATGATTATCATTATTTTATCTATGGTTGATTGGCTATTCACAGCCAGTCTTAGAGATGTAGAATGCAATAGAATTATTTTTGATGAATCGACTAACCAGTAATAGTTTCTTTTGTGTATTAAATTATTATATAATGTTTGCTTGAAAAACATTTCACGAATTATATGTTTTTGCTTTGATTATCAGCAACAATTAAGTAAAATCAAACAATTAAGTACACCAAATCGATTTAGTTTGACTTACTGCTAATTGACACAAAATCGATTTTCATACTCTTAAGATTTTTGTTTATCGATTATTATTATTATTATTTTTATATATTTTAACAAATCTCGGGACCATGGATCCCGGTCCTTTGGAAGGCGTACGAGGGGCCGAAGCCAACTCGCAGAGGCCTCTTAGACATTAATAAGTGGTTAGGCACCAACCGACGATTATCCCTGTATGCACCATACAAGTGCACTCAAGGACAACCCCCGGTTGGTGTAGGACTATTGCAGAACATGGAAACAAAACATATTGGGTTATGGATTTGGATGGCTATAATGGATTGGTTAATTGGAACTATGGAAAGACTATGGCCCCTGCCTGATCAATTATTATTATTATTATTATTACATCCCTAAATCCCAACTAGTTACTTTATAATCTGTGCATTGTCTGTGCATTGATTTGACATTTTTAGTTGTACTCTACTGACGTATCAAGTACCAACTATCTTTGCGCTAGCGAATACTGTTTTTGAGAGTTGAGAACTTGAGATTATATTAGATAATTATTGAATTGTGCGTTGAGAAGTAGAACTTGTTTGTATTTTTTGAACTTCTTTTTCTGTGTTGTGTATTGTGCAAATATGGCGAGTCGTGGGGTCGACCGATTGACACCGTCAGTCAACCGGCAAATCCAACGATGTGTCAATTGTTAATTTTTGATACCCAGAAACCGACCTACACATTCATTAGAACAAGCGTCTACTCCAATGATTAACTTGTTACAGTCATGGATAACTCCTACTCAGGTAAACAGATCCGCTCACAGTATTGGCAGGCAATATAAAAGTCGGACAAATCTCAGAGTTTCAGTCACGCATCCTGTGGCGCGGCTATTATGTTGCAATAACTTGTAATTCTTACTAATATTAGTGGAGTACGCTATTTTTAGAGCAATAATGTTCGTTCGTGTTTAACGTGTCTATTTAAAATAGGTCGTTGGAAGCGTCGAAAAAATAACCTAGTTTTTAGGTTATTTTCGATTTTATAAAATAATTCCAAAACACGGGTATTTTTTCAAAAAAACCTTTTGTACGAGTAAATATGATCAGTGTAGTCTATAAAAAGCAAAGTTTGATTTTGATGCAACATGGTACGAGATTCCATACATCCATGAGCATTCTCCTTTAACACAAAAATTACACTCGCAGAAAGGCATTGAATGAGTATAATCCTTGCCACAGACGTCAACTGTTTTTTAAAGTTAACCCGCTACAACACTCAACTAAAGCCAGTATCCAGACCTTTAATGATAGTTGATAACCCTAGTAATGATGTATGACATCTAGCTTGGTCAATGAACCATAACTCCTGTAATATTCCACCCCTAAAAATCAGAGGCATCCACATCCAACTTCACAAGCTTATTGTTAACGATGTTCCTTTCTCAGTTGTCAAAATAGTCCTAAACTATCATTTAACTGCTATTTCAATGTTTACATAGGTGAACACTGTTCTATAGCAAAATTTATAACATCTGGTGTACCACAAGGTTCAAATTTATGACCAATATCTCGTCATCCTGAATCTTAATGACATACCTAAGCAACCAAGAACTCATCTCGCAATATATGCTGATGACACTGCCTCATATACTTCTTCAAATTCATTTATTAATTTTGTGAACATAGGGTAAAAGATTATACAGCTGTTACAAATAAATATCGGTCCATACTACGTCCCGCCAGAAGGCATACAAAATTGTTTAGGTAAATAGATAGGTAATCAAATGTAACATTAACAAAATGAAAATAAAAATAAAAAGTCAAGGTACATGTCACAATTTCATGCCAATAATAATAAAATGTCAATAAATTAAGATGGCACGTAAACAAATAGGTATTTAGTCACATTCTCTTCTAAAATAATAAATTAAATAAAAAGAATAAAAATGTCAATATGAAATAATTATTAGAATATTACCATAAGGGAGCAACATTTCAGCAAAAGAATTTCTCTGATAAAAACTCAGTCACACTGTAGTACGCCTTATCCTTTAAAAAATTACGTAGTCTACTCTTAAACAGCACTGTTGTCTAGTCTTTCCAACCACTTGGTAATTTATTGTAAATAATTGGAGCCATACAGTATACACTTTTGCGCACCAAAGTAGTTTGACACGGAAGAAATTAAAAGGAAGGAAATTAAATTAATTATTGAAATGAGGTGACTTCTTCAACTTGCGCTAAACGTACTTGACACTTATTTTGCCAGATGGATATTAAAATTAAACTCTAGCATAACAGAAGTTATTTTTTTGACGCATAGTCGGACATTACCCTCCAGGGTGTAGAATGATTTTTAAAGTCGCAGACGTCGCGCGTCGGCGTCGTCTTGTGGTCGGTAACGGTTTACCGTGTCGGACTACGCACAATAAGGACCCAAAAATAAACTTAACTTTTAAGTTTAAAAACATGTTCTCCCATACATCGATATACGTCACGGTCAATTCTCCAACTGCAAATGTAAGATAAAATGCTATTTTTTTTCTTCGGACTTTTTACTTTACTTGTGCTATGAGACCTTGCTTCATGCCAAATTTCATGATTCTAGTTCAACGGGAAGTACCCTGTAGGTTTTGATTTATTTGCGACCGCAGACCTACGTATTTAATATTAATTTCAACTTGATACCTCTACGCGTTCCTGAGAAAAAGGGTCTTGACAGACTGACAGACGGATCTACAACGAAGTGATCATATTAGGGTTCTGTTTTTTCTTTTGAGGTGCGGAACCCTAAAAGAGAACGTAGACAAATACATAAACGTTTATACGGAAACCGTGTGTGTGTGTAAAGGGCCTAAGAATGAGTAACTTAAGCACGGGCTACGCAGAAGGGACTCGGGACGAGGACGGGACGCAGAAACGTCGCCCCGTTCACGTATCTTCCTTCAAAATGTATTTACGCAATCTGGCACAAAATATAAGACAGGACAATTCTGGCGTGTCGCTATTTCATCTGTGTATTATTGCTGCGTCTGCGTCCCGTCCTCGTCTGACGTCCCTTCTGTGTTGTTTGCGCCTTATGTTTCGTTGAATATTTTGCGTCGTTATGAGAGTGTGAATACTTTGTGGAACCATTACAAGATGTGTCGAGCACACAACGTAGTCACACTAACCTTGAACTTGTCGCCGGGATGCATGTGTACGAGCTGGTGCGCGATGTCGGGGCAGTGCGCGGTGTCGTGCCCGTCCCGCTTGACGGCGGCGTCGTTCTCCCAGTGCCGGTTGGCCGCCTTGGCGAACACGCCAGCTGGCGACGCGTGGGTGATGCGTGTTGTCGTCACAATGCCTGTCAGTATCCATGTTACGTTATATACAGTGTCTCTATTTGGCTCAGGAAATAATGTGTTAATATACTAATAATGTGTCGATACAAACCGGCCTCACGGCCATCTGCGAGCGCCCAGTCTGCGATGGATTGCAGGTGGTGCGCAGGGTCGGTGGAGGCGGCGCAGTCCCAGCGCGACACGGCGGCGCTGAGGCCGAGCGTGCCCTGGTTGGCCTTCGCCCCGCACAGGTATGCAGTCGCCGAGCACGCGGAGTCCGCCACTTGAGCGTTCACACAATATGTCTGCAGCAGGACCATAGTGCATTGTTAAGAGACTGTAACTAAATGTGTGAAATCTTCCAATTGACTTCCTGTTCCAGAATACTCACCTTCACTAACCCAGAAGTAGGAAAAGTCTCAAAATGCATTTTGGCCTCCTCGCCGGTGGCGCCGCGTCGCTGGCCGAGCAGCGTGCGCGCGGCGGCCAGCGTGGGCACGGACATGCCGTCGCCCAGGAACATCACCACGTTGCGTGCCTTGCTACCCTGGGCGCGCGCCAGGCGAGTGCGTATGGCGGCCTGCGCCTCGTCGCGCCAGTGCTCGGCGCTAGTCTCAGCGGGAGGAGCGCGGGCGGCGAGCGACTCGTCGGCGGGGTGGTAGCGGTCTGCGGGCGGCACGCCTGCGGTCACCGCGCTCGTCACGAGCGTCACCAGCGCTAACTTCGGCAGGAACATGGTAAGGCGTCCGAGTAGTCGAGTGCAAGTGCTACCCCATTAAACTGCTTATATATCACTTTTATAGTCAATTATCTAATCTTTGAGTATTTTCGTTATAATAACATGCATGCCAAACATGTACACTTTTCGTTTCCCTGTTATATTCTAGTCAAATGATAACATTAAGTATCGTCATATTCGTACATACGTATTAAATGCCTTGATTGACGACGCTGGTACCGATTTGGTTGCCAACGCTGCTTATCAAGTTGTTTGTCTGTTGAAAAGCTTTTAGAACTTAATGCAAGAGCAAGTGACGTGAACTCGGTATTCAGCAGGGAACTCAGACTTGGGAAAAATACAATCAAAGGGGATAGTGTGAGCGAACGACGCAAGTGGACAGGGCCGGCTCGTTCATATAGGCGAACTAGGCGACGGCCTAAGGCGCTCGTATTAGGGGGGCGGCAATTGGCGGCATCGAAATTAAAAATAATACTAGTGCCGATTCCTTTGTTCACAAACTAAACTAAATTTAAGTCCAGTGCATGTTTTTCTTTCTATTTCATTAAGAAAAGGACAGAAGATAAATTTTAGTTTAGTCCTGTCAAATTAATTTTAGTAGGCCAGTTTTTAATCACGTCTAAACTTGTATGGAGTAGTGACAGGCGCTGATTAATTTGACAGGACGAAACTAAAATTTATCTTCTGTCCTTTTCTTAATGAAATAGAAAGAAAAAGATGCACTGAACTTAAATTTAGTTTAGTTTGTGAACAAGGGAATCGGCATCATTGTACATTTATTTTTATTTACCTACAATTTGAAAATACTTCCAATCTTGTACCAATTTTTCTACCAAAATTCGCTCATGAACATTTACGAAACCATCGGTACGGTTCATCTGGAAATCAAAAGCGAGTTTAGTTGATAGCCTAAACTCGCTCCATTGCTAAAAAAATCGCGATTTCAAATTTATTGCTTCTTTTTTTGGGCGGGAAATAATCAAATAACTTCTCTCGCACTGGGCGGAGCGGAAGGGCGTATCAGACTCTTACTGAGTAAAACCCACCCGTGTACCTTCGGTTGCCCTGTTGCCGGGGGGCCACGATTTCCCTTTCGGCCTTATTCGCAACCCCAGCAGGCAACGGCCCTAGCGGACTCCGTCAATTCTGCTGACATCTTTTTGAGTCGCGCGTGAAACACAATGCGCCGTCGACCCGGGCCTGGTCCTTATCGGACGGCGAGCTACCCATTGCTCACCGTCCGCAAGCCCGCGCCTACGGTGGCCGGAAATCGGCTCGCGATTCTCGACGCCCTGGGCGTGTCCTTCTGCGGCGGTTAGGAGCGTGAGGGCGCGAAATTTGCCTCTCCCTCACGCGTTCCGCCTCCTCGTTCGCGAGAATTACCGCTTCGCAGAAGGAGGTGACGACCTGCCATTTCCTCTCGCTCCGTACCATGGCCTGAACCAGAGCCGGACGCGAGAGATCACCGCGTACCGATCGCGCCTGAGAGATATTTCTCGACGGCATGTGAAGCCAAGTCAGAGGCCCATGGGCGGCTTTAAAACTCTAACACCAGGTCAGTCACTAACCATGCACACGAAAAAGAATGAACATAGTTTTATTTTGTCACGAATTTTCTTAAAAGGGCGCTGTTCCAGCCTTTCGCCTAGGGCGCCAGGAATTCTCGGGCCGGCGCTGCAAGTGGACGCAGCTATGTCGTCGGTAGCTTTCGGTTGGTATTATTAAAATTGTGGCTTATTGTTACTTTACTTGTTGTTGTTTTTCCTTTAATACAAGTTATTTTATAACTTAGTAAGGGTGCTGGTTGCAACATCTAAGTAGGTACCTATTTTGTTAACTAGCATAAGTCAAGTGTATCTACAGATGCTTCTATTTAAGGTGGAACATACGGTCTGTTCCAGGCCATTTTCCCGCTAGATAGTGCTGAAGTCATTTTTTTTTGTTTTATGCGAATTTGGGGCCTTACTAAGTCGTAGGAGCAGTGGCCGCGGTACTAGACTATTACACTTTATTGAACTTGATCATAACAATGTCTCAAAATCCACCCAATTTCACACATAAATTTAATTATTTTTGTATTTAACTGTTCTTAGTTTAAACAATGTTTTGATTGCTATTTATTAATAACACTTTTTATGTGCTTCTGGATTTACACAATAATTAAATATGTAATACGCATTTTCATATGGCAATACCACCCAAGGACTCCACGAGACAGGCTCGTCCTAGTGTGGAGTTCTTAAGCAATGTACTTCCTTTGCGTCTTATTTCACTAAAGAATGTAAACCTAGCTAATAATGTAGACTATAAGGAAATGTTAAGCACTATTTTTAGCAAATAAACATTCATTCATTCATTCATTCAAATGTAAAATAACATCTGCCATTGAATATATTATAGTCTTTTACACACACAGACGTATTCCTTACATTTACAAAAATTTACCACTAGATGGCGTGTACTTAAAAAAAGCGGCCAAGTGCGAGTCGTACTCGCCCATGAAGGGTTCCGTAGCAGCAAGTAACGAAAAGTTTACGATTTATGACGTATTAAAAAAAAACTACTTGCTAGATGTCGTTCAAACCAATTTTCAGTGGAAGTTTACATAGTAATGTACATTATATATTTTTTTTAGTTTTATCATTCTCTTATTTTAGAAGTTACAGGGGGGGGGACACACATTTTACCACTTTGGAAGTGTCTCTCGCACAAACTATTCAGTTTAGAAAAAAATGATATTAGAAACCTCAATATCATTTTTGAAGACCTATCCATAGATACCCCACACGTATGGGATTGATGAAAAAAAAATTTTTGAGTTTCAGTTCTAAGTATGGGGAACTCCAAAATTATTTGTTTTTTTTCTATTTTTGTGTGAAAATCTTAATGCGGTTCACAGAATACATCTACTTACCAAATTTCAACAGCATAGTTCTCATAGTTTCGGAAAAAAGTGGCTGTGACATACGGACGGACAGACAGACAGACAGACAGACAGACAGACAGACAGACAGACAGACAGACAGACAGATAGACAGACAGACAGACAGACATGACGAATCTATAAGGGTTCCGTTTTTTAACGGAACCCTAAAAAGGGGCTTTAATAACATATTTATAGGGGTAGGCAAAACGCCGCCTGCTACGATAATTATATTAGGAAAATAAATAATGTCAACAATATGTACAATAAAACATGGTTTTATTTTATTACATTACACTAATTAATTATTAAAACAAAACTATATGAAGTGACACATGATACATGATTTATAACATAACCAATTATTACAATAATTATAGACATTACAATAAAGACGTAAGAAACTTTATATAATTTGTGCACGATGCCCTAAGGTCAACTCGCTCGTGGGCGCAAGTAGCGGAGGAGCTACAGTGATTAGACTTACTAAATTGTGTATATAAAATTACGTAACTTTGAAAACCACTTTTTTGTTTAAAGAGATAATTGATTACTTTTTGTTGCATTGATTAGTTGGGTTATTAAAACCATTTTTAGCTTTGGAATTATGTAAATCGCTCTAACCAATTTAAAGATATAGGCAAAAGAAAATGTGTGACATTAAAGTGCGATTATTTTGTTATGTAATAGGTCTAATTAGTTTCCAATTAGCTGTAAGTAAATGTTGTAGCATTCTAATTAGAAAAGTAAGCGTAATAAAGCGATACAAACCCTTGTGTTTTATTACCATGCCTCTACGACGTCAGTAGTAGAAACAAAGGGATAAGGGTAAAATATGTGTATTCTCTCCAAATAAGACGTCGCAGAATGTTAATTTATGTGTAAATAGTTAATTAGCTACTAGAATATAATAAAATAAAGATTGTAGTAATAAGATTCATGAAAAGAAAAATAAATAGAGGTTGCGGGGGAGAGGAAGAGGAAGTGAGGGCAGAGGAGGGAAATTTAGGGTATAAAAGACGGGCCGTTTCGCCCAGTAGACACTGCGATCCCAGCGCTCGACAAGACAACATAGTGTGAACTCTGCCGAAGCTCCCCATTCCTCGTCGCCGTTTGCCTCCAGAACAAATCCTTGCTGGTGTTTTATTCCATCGAGGTACAAGCCATCCCCAACATTATTGGTCCTTCGCCGCCGGATTGAAGACTTGCGCCTGGAAGAATAGAAGATGGTTTTAACACGAAGTAAGGACGGAGAACAAATGAAACGTCGGCAGGAAGAGCTCAGCGCGACCGGAGTCAGTCAAGAGTCTCCGCCAGAAGAACCGCCTGCACAGAGCACGTCGAAGGCTGCTACCGAGAAGACGGGCACTAGCAGCAGAACGAGCACGACGACGGCTACAGAAACAAGCACTTCTACGGGGACAGAAGAAACAAGCGATGCGTCACAGAAGGAGCGGACCTCTCAGCGTACATTGAGGCCCGCAGACGCACGGTCACGTCGCTCCGGAACCTCCCGCAAGAGGCTCCTCGCGGAGTTGGAGGCGAAAGAGCGACTAGCCGAACTAAAGCTGAAGCAAGCCCAGGTTCAAGCTGAAACAGAAAAACAGCAGCTACGTGTACAGCGTCTTCAAGCAGAAGCAGACACCTCAGAAGAAGAAGAGGAAGAAGAAGAAATTGAAGATGATCTGGCTTCAGTCCGTATCAGCACCTGGTTGAAAGACACTGGGTCAGAACCACCAAAGCCAGCGAATAAAGAATCACTTCAAGAAGAGAGCAAGAAGACGCGAGAAGATAGTACGAAAACAAGCCAGCCGCTGATAGACGTGGCTACCTTAGCCGCCGCACTCTCTCAAGCGGTACGAAGCACAAGGGAACCACCGAAGTATATTCAAGAGCTGCCACTCTTCAATGGAAGCAGCACAGAATGGCTCGGTTTCAAGACAGCGTACGAAGAAACACTCAAGTACTTCACGCAGAATGAAAACTTAGCACGCATACGTCGGAGCCTACGTGGAACTGCAAAAGAAGCTGTTGGCTGTCTACTAGTGAGCCAACCAGATCCAAGGGTCGTCATAGAAGCACTCGAAAGAAGATTCGGAAGACCAGAAGCACTCATCCACGTCGAACTAGAGAAGCTCAAGTCACTCAACCGGGTCAGCGACAACCCTCGCGATTTATGCATCTTCGCTGGACGAGTCGCAAACATAGTGGGCACCATCGAAGCATTGAAGAAACCGCAATACCTGCACAGTCCTGAGATGGCGCGAATTATCACAGAGAAGCTTACGCCTATATTGAAGAGCAAGTGGTACGACTTCGCATCAACGAAGAGAGAAGACACTCCTGAATTAAAGAAGATGTCTACCTTCTTGAACGAGGAAGCAGACAAGTGTGGCGCCTACGCCCTGCCAGAAGCTACCATCGACGAGGTCGGAGGAAGAGAACGCAGGAACAGAAGAGCGGAGCGCACATTCGCCGCAGAAAAGAAGACTTCATCAGAAGATCAATGTCCTCTCTGCAAGCAAGACCACAAGCTGCCGGACTGCAAGCAGTACTCCGCCCTCGATGTGAACGCAAGATGGGAGGTCGCCAAGAAGAACCACATCTGCTACCGCTGTCTCCGAAGCAAGCATCGCCGACTTCAATGCAAAGCGCCGTCGTGTGGAAGACATGGGTGCATCATGAAACATCACAAGTTACTGCACCACGACAAAGAACAAACCAGCACGAGTGAACCAGAGAAGAAAGAAACAGCAGCACCCACAGTAGAAGTCACATCAGCAGCGCAACCAGGCAACAACCGACGTGCATATTTGAAGATAGCGCCCGTAATACTTAAGGGGCCATACTCCAGCGTTGAAACATACGCACTATTAGATGAAGGCAGTACTGTTACTCTACTCGACGCATCGATAGCCGAGGTCATCGGAGCAGACGGGCCAGAAAATACCATGTGGATTCAGGGAATCGGCAACGAGATGAAGCACGACAACAGCAAGATCGTCAGTCTCAGCATCAAAAGAAAATACGCCGAAGAAGAATACCCAATAGAAGCCGCGCGGACTGTCAACCGATTGAGCTTCACACCAGAGACAGTATACGCCGAACACATAGAAGAATGCGAGCATCTGATCGACATCAAGGACAAGATCAGATATCAACACGCATCACCCAAGTTGTTAATTGGTCAAGACAACTGGCATCTTATTGTAACAAGAAAACTACGCACCGGTCGTCGCAATCAACCAGTTGCTTCCCTCACGCAACTGGGTTGGGTTCTTCACGGCTGTCACAGTTCACTCACAGCCAAAGTAGCGTTCTGTGGCAGACTCCAACAAAAAGAAGAGGAACCAACAATAGAAGAGCTGATCAAGAATCACTTCAAACTCGAGTCACTGTGCATCGAGCCGAGAAGACCGAAAGAAGATCCTGAACAGAAAGCTCTTCAGATATTAGAGGAAACCAGCAGAAGATTACCAGAGGGAAGATTCGAAACCGGCCTGTTGTGGAAAGAAAAAGATCGCCAGATACCGAACAACTATAAAGCAGCTGAGCGGCGCCTACACTCCCTAGAGAAGAGACTGGACAAAGAAGAAGACCTCAAAGAAAAATACGAAGAGAGGATGGAAAACCTGTTCCAGTCGGGGTATGCAGAGCCGGCGCCTACTCCAGCTCCAGAAGGAAAAACGTGGTACCTACCACACTTTCCGGTCATCAACCCAGCGAAGCCTCACAAACCTCCAAGACTGGTTCACGACGCATCAGCCCAAGCAGCCGGCACCTGCCTCAATGACATGCTGTATTCGGGACCCGACCTACTGCAATCTCTACCGGGGGTCGTAATGAGGTTCCGTCAACATGCATACGCAGTCAGCGGGGACATAAAGGAGATGTTCATGCAAGTGAAAATCAGAGAAGAAGATAGAGACGCGTTGCGATTTCTATGGAGAGGCAAACGGCGGGAGGGCAAACCGGAAGAGTACAGAATGACTTCTGTTATTTTCGGAGCAACTTCATCTCCATGCACAGCGCTATTCATCAAGAATAAGAACGCGAGTGAGTTCGCGAGCGACTATCCAGAGGCAGCCGCAGCGATACAAAGAAATCATTACATGGACGACTACGTCCAGAGCTTCTCTACTATTCAAGAGGCACGTGAAATAACGCAAGCAGTCGACTTCATCCACAAGAAGGCGGGCTTCGTGCTGAGCGGCTGGACATCCAACGACATGAAAACGATAGAAGAGTTTGGTCCACCAGAAGAAAATAACTCAGCCACAGTGAGCCTGGGAGGAAAAGACACAGAGAAGACGCTTGGTTTACTATGGCACGTGAAAGAAGACTGCATAGGGTTCAACACAAACTCTATGAAAATACCTCAAGAAGTAGAAGAAAATAGGCGAGCTCCATCGAAAAGAGAAGCTTTAAGCATCATAATGGCACTCTTCGACCCACTGGGATTGATCTCACCAATCACCACGCCAGCGAAGAGAATATTTCAAGACACTTGGCGCTACAAGACCGACTGGGATGACCCGCTACCAGCTGAATTACAAGAAAGGTGGCAGAAGTGGATCACGTCGCTCATCACCATTAGACAGCTGAGAATACCACGATGCTACGATTACGAGAAGAGCGTCTCAACTCAGCTGCACACCTTCGTCGACGCGAGTGAAGAAGCCTACGCCGCCGCAGTGTACTGGAGAACGATACGTGAAGACGGCAGTGTGCACGTGTCATTAGCAGCTGCCAAGAGTCGCGTCACACCCCTCAAGCCTATCTCTATGCCCAGGCTGGAACTTCAAGCAGCACTACTAGGTGCGCGACTCGCACAGACTGTACTAGAAGAGCACGATTACGAACCAGAGAGTAAGACCTACTGGAGTGATTCACGCACAGCACTGGTGTGGATAAGGTCAGAACCACGCGTCTACAAGTCCTTCGTAGCCCATCGTCTGGCGGAAATCGAAGAAACCACGAAGAAAAATGAGTGGAGGTGGCTTTCCTCCAGAGACAACGTAGCCGACGACGCGACGCGCGACACGCCCGACAACTTCGTCGCCACCCATCGCTGGTACCAGGGACCCTCATTCCTGAAGCTACCGGAGTCACAATGGCTACAAGAAGAGAACGTGGTAAAATACGACACGGGAGAAGAAAGAGAAAAATGTCATTCGTGTCAGCAAGAAGAAAGTAATCAAGATCACCTGCCAAAAATCGAGAGATTCTCAAAGTGGCTTCGATTAATAAGGTCGACAGCACGAGTTTTACAATTTATAGACTTGTGTAAAGTGAAGAGAAATACCGTCGCAGCCACAAGAAAAAGAACAAAGAAAATCGAAACAAGCGATCCGTGTTGGCGCAATTCTAAAGGAGCGCTGCCTAAGTTGGTGAAAAGGGTGGTGCCTAACGAAACCCGTAACTACCTCGAAATACCTACTGCATACCTAACAAAAGCCGAACAGCTGTGGGTCCGCGCAAGTCAGCAAGAGAGCTACAAGATTGAGATAGAACGCATCAAGAGAAACGGCACGCCCAGTAATAGCGATCGTCTAAGTCATCTCAGTACGTACATAGACACTGCAGACATCGTGCGCCTACGAGGAAGAGTGACCGCAGCACAAGAAATAGCAGAAGACACGTCCAACCCTGATATTGGACGGCAAGCAGACCTACACGCGGCTGTACATAGCCTATGTACATGAGCGACTTCATCATGGCGGCGTGGAAATGGTTGTAAATGAGTTAAGACAGCGACTGTGGATTTCAAAAATACGACCTGCAGTAAGAAGAGTTATAAAGAGTTGTCTGCCCTGCCGCATAAGAAAAATGAAGCCAGCGAACCCCCTCACCGGAGACTTACCGTCGGCGCGTCTCGCCCACCACGCACGTCCGTTTACCTTCACGGGACTTGACTACTTTGGTCCCCTAGAAGTGACAGTCGGACGCCATCGTGAGAAGAGGTACGGGGCGCTCTTCACCTGCATGACGTCGAGAGCGATTCACATCGAAATCGCACACTCACTAAGTGCTGACTCAGCGGTGTCGGCCCTAAGAAGATTCATGGCCAGAAGAGGCTGCCCGAAGGAGCTGTGGAGCGACAACGCTACGTGCTTCAAAGCAGCTGATAAGGAGCTCGGCGCGGCGGCACTCGAAGCGCTGGAACACGAATCCACATGTCGGTACATCACCTGGAAATATATCCCTCCGTCAGCCCCATTCATGGGAGGGACGTGGGAACGTATGGTACGTTCAGTAAAAGAAGCACTGAAAATAACATTGAACGAGAGATACCCCAGCGACGAGACACTGGTGACGCTACTAACAGAGGTCGAGAACACAGTAAACTCGCGACCTCTCACCCACGTCTCCGTCGACCCGCATGAACCCGAGGCGCTGACACCGAACCACATACTCATCGGACCCAACTCTCACGTACCAGTACCAGGTCACTTCGAAGAAAAAGACGTGACAGCCCGGCAGCAATGGAAAAGAGCGCAAGCCCTGGCGGACATCTTCTGGAGGAGGTGGGTCAAGGAGTACCTGCCCCTGCTGCAACACCGGCGGGAGCCCACCAGTACCGGAGTCCAGCCCAAGGTCGGTGACCTCGTCATCATCTGCGACGGCAACCTACCACGCAACACCTGGCCACGAGGTCGCATCAGCCAGCTGTATCCAGGCGCCGACGGGGAGGTACGAGTTGTGGACGTCACCACCAGCGGCGGTCATATCCTGCGGCGGCCTACCAAGAAGATCATCGTGCTACCAACAGAGTCGCAGCTTAGCGACGGCGGGAGAATGTGCACGATGCCCTAAGGTCAACTCGCTCGTGGGCGCAAGTAGCGGAGGAGCTACAGTGATTAGACTTACTAAATTGTGTATATAAAATTACGTAACTTTGAAAACCACTTTTTTGTTTAAAGAGATAATTGATTACTTTTTGTTGCATTGATTAGTTGGGTTATTAAAACCATTTTTAGCTTTGGAATTATGTAAATCGCTCTAACCAATTTAAAGATATAGGCAAAAGAAAATGTGTGACATTAAAGTGCGATTATTTTGTTATGTAATAGGTCTAATTAGTTTCCAATTAGCTGTAAGTAAATGTTGTAGCATTCTAATTAGAAAAGTAAGCGTAATAAAGCGATACAAACCCTTGTGTTTTATTACCATGCCTCTACGACGTCAGTAGTAGAAACAAAGGGATAAGGGTAAAATATGTGTATTCTCTCCAAATAAGACGTCGCAGAATGTTAATTTATGTGTAAATAGTTAATTAGCTACTAGAATATAATAAAATAAAGATTGTAGTAATAAGATTCATGAAAAGAAAAATAAATAGAGGTTGCGGGGGAGAGGAAGAGGAAGTGAGGGCAGAGGAGGGAAATTTAGGGTATAAAAGACGGGCCGTTTCGCCCAGTAGACACTGCGATCCCAGCGCTCGACAAGACAACATAGTGTGAACTCTGCCGAAGCTCCCCATTCCTCGTCGCCGTTTGCCTCCAGAACAAATCCTTGCTGGTGTTTTATTCCATCGAGGTACAAGCCATCCCCAACATAATTCATAAACAAGAAAAAACAACAAATCAAAAATACAATTTAGTATGCAATTATAACCAGGAAGGCGAAACAATATTTCATAATGTCAAAGCACTCATAACTACAGAAATTTTTAGTAAAACAAAAATCTAAAGAGCAGCTTATTTATTAATTTTTGAACAAAGTTTTTCTTTTCTAGAGCAGCTGCCTCTAGGCTTTGATTTTCCTCGCCAATGATGGAAAGCACTTGATCTCTATAACAGCTCTCTCATTTTCAACTATACCTGTAACAAATTGACACAAAATATATAACAATGAATGGGAACACTTCGTGAAATTCCATACAAGAAATTCAATCACCTATCGTGCTCGTAATCTTTGGTCTCTCGCGATTATAATCTATATCTATACTTCTATACTAATATTATAAAGAGGTAAGATTTGTATTTTTGTATGTAACGAATAAACTTAAAAACTACTGGACCGATTTGAAAAATTCTTTCAGCAATGGATAGTTACATTATCAGCAAGTAACATAGGCTATATTTTATTCCCGTACTCCCACGGGAACGGGAACTAGGCGGGCGAGACCGCGTGATGTCCGCTAGTTAGTATTATAATTATCTACATTTGCCAAATACCCACAGAAATAAAATTGAAGCTTACAATAACTTACCATCTGGACTGCTAGCTAAACATCCAAATTCTTCATCAATAAAAAGACCTGAAGGCCTGACTATTTTATTATATTGTTGCATGAACATACTTTTTGCCCCTTTCTCATTTTGCTGCCCATATAACATGTCTTTTGTACAAAAATTATTTTTATATAGAATATTCTTTACATGATTGTGACATAGAGTGGTAATACGGCGTTTGCAAATCTGTAAACAACAAAAATTCCTGATAAAATAAATGTATGTCATGGATAATTTTTTAATTCAGCATTGTCTACGTAGGTATTCAATAAAGTACCGCAATGTTTGTTGTTGTTTTGTTGTTGTTTGTTGTTGTTGTTATGTGTTTATACATTTCTGCTAACATAATTATACCACACAACTAACCATTCTAAATTGACTGGCAGTCAAACGGTCACACCTATGAGCAGTATATAAATCATTTTCATGCTACCCTACTGTAGACATTTCAATCAAAGCTATATTTTCTGGTGACTTTTGGAATTCTGCTAACCGTTCTTCACATTGGTGCCGATTCCCTTGTTCACAAACTAAACTAAATTTAAGTTCAGTGCATCTGTTTGACACCACTGTATTCTCAATTGTGTTTCGTCAATATCAATTGGATCACATGCTTCAGGTCCATAATGCTTGTCCGGATGAGTTTTCTCTCTTGGAGTAAACAATCGTTTGCGTGTCGACGATTGCTGTCGTTTTCTGCTTTGTTCTTTCCGCCTTATGTATTTTTTTAAATGTGTTCCTGGGCTCTGTGTGGTTTGTTTTTTCCACAGAGTTTCATGCCATTTGTATCCAGTAGCAAACGATAATTCTGAAACTACAATATTTTTTTACTAGAAAATATCAATAAATAGATGATTATACTTATACATAAATAAAACAATACTGTTGGAGTGGGTACACACGGCTACATATCAAGCTTATACTGGAAATGTATAATTTCCAGTATAAGCTGATCTCGCATTGTAAAGGATTTCCGCACAATGTGAGATCAGCTTATACTGGAGATGTATAGCTTGATGTGTAGCCGTGTGTACATCTGTAGTTCACTATCAGCAGTGCTATTCTGTTAAAAGCTCACCGTGAACGCTTAGGTGAAGTGAGCTTGAAAGTGAGCTGTCAATAGTGTAAATACACTATTGACAGCTCACTTCACCTAAGCGTTCACGGTGAGATTTTTATAGAATAGCACTGCTGATCTGTTGGGGAATGAGTGCACTATGTTATATTCCATAAAAATAGTCACAATATTTGTGAAGTAATCGGGGAAAATACATAAAAAAAAATATCCCAACGAATTGAGAACCTTCTCTTTTTTTGAAGTCGGTTAAAAATAAACGATGTTCTACCGAAACAAAATAGGCAATAATTGTATATAATATATAGATAGGGTATATAATATGTATAGGGTGTATATATATACAGGATGCCAAGTAATTACTGGATAACCTGGATTTTATTCTGTACGTTCATAAACACACTTTATCTACGTATAGTAGTGCGCTACCAGATGCTACTACTAGTATCCAAGTACATGCCGATTTGTTTTGTGTTGCTCATCATCTTAGCGAGATTACTGAAGATCATTGGACGTATGTCACGATTATCGTTATCTATACGGATGATATGAATGTTACGTCACGCTACATTGATGCTGGAGCGAGGCTGCGCCAGTCTGCGCACACTCTCGCCCCGGACATGGCGCGCTGCACATCCCCTCCCCGTCCGCCCCGCGCCGCTGCCGCTCTGCTGCTGCTGCTGCTGCTGGCGCTGGCGCGGCCGTCGCATGGTACTGCGCTGCGAAACTCCTTGCGTTACTAACACTTAGCCGATCTTTGGTTACAAAAATTTACTATTTTTATTTGTCATCAGAGCGAGATGAGTACCACAAATTCTCACGTAGCGTGGCGCCCACGTCTAACGTTCCTGAGATGGAACTGGACCAGCAGTACTGGGTGGCTGAGGCGCAGGCCGCCATCAACGCGCGCCTCGCGCATCAGGAGAGCAAGAAAAAAGCACGCAACGTGGTGATGTTCCTGGGCGACGGCATGTCCGTGCCCACGCTGGCCGCCGCGCGCACGCTGCTCGGCCAGCGACGCGGTGCCACCGGCGAGGAGGCACAACTCGCTTTTGAAAAGTTTCCAACCGTTGGACTTGCTAAGGTAGATACTGCTTTTCTATTTTTAAATGTGATTTATGATTTATTTTAGAAGTATGTATGTAAGTATATTCTCATATTGTATGTTCTTTAAATTGAAATTAGTGAATTGTTTTTTTCTTCTTTGATTTATGTTTTATTTTCTCTTCTACGGTTACACACGTTGTCTACATCTCTTTTTATATACTTTCCTGTCGCAGGTATGCTGGAAGAGATTTCTTTAGAAATAACCATTGCCTTTGTACGTATTTTTACCCGACTACGGCAAAGCAAAAAGGGTTATGATTTTGACCGGTATGTATGTATGTTTGTATGTATGTTTGTCTGTATGTTCATCTGTTACCTCATAACTTCTAATCTGCCGATCATAATTTGACAAATTAGGTATCATTGGAAGCGTTTTGATTGTCCGCTGGTTATAGGCTATGTGACGTCACATTAAATGCAATATGGCGCCCTCTAGAGGACATAAACTAACGAAATAAAAAATAAAAATAATTGAATTGTTCCATGTTGGGTATCAAATGAAAGGCATTGACGAGCACATTACAAATATGTATATATATCATATTTTACAAGTAAATTAATATGTTTAAATTGTTAAAAACAAGCAGAAGTGAGACTATGCTACGTACGGCGCGGCTGTAAAATTAATACCTATTTTACCCCGTAAATGCCGTGATGGTCCAGTGGTTAAGGCCTCGCCTCTCATGCACGAGGTTGTGGATTCAAATCCGGGCAGGTACCAATGTGACTTTATCAATTCAAATGTACTTTCTGAGTTTATCTTGGACATTACTAACATCGGTGAAGGAAAAACATCGTGATCAAACCTGTGGACTTATAGTTAATATATATAATAAGTCTGAAGTCGCCAACACGTCTTGAGCGCGCGCAGTGCCGGATTAAGCCAGCGAGGGGCCTGTAGCAAATTTTACCTAGGGGCCCCCTATGGTAGAACTTTGTTTATTTTAAGTTTTTAAGTATAGGAGATAAACTAGTCAAAACAATGTTTCTAGACTAGACAAAGACGTTCTGTTCCTGTTCCTAAACAATCAAGTAGGTACTTTAACCAAATGACTTTTTTTAAACAGTGCCAACTGTAGTAGGTACTTTTTTTAAACCATTCTGGTTCATTTTTAGAATAGCTGGTGTTGGCATTGATTTCATTGTAATACATATTATAGAGCTTTGATTGCAAGAGCGACCGTAGCGAGCTCGAAATAGTTTTGCACCTCGGATACTCTAGGCTTCCTATTGACAATTTATACTGAAATAAGAATTACTTTGTCGACTAATGTAGAAAAGTTTATGAAGGAAGAGAAACTAAGCGAGCGAAGCGATGTCGATTTTTTAGGGTTCCGTAGTAAACAAGGAACCCTTATAGTTTCGTCATGTCCGTCTGTCTGTCTGTCTATCTGTCTGTCTGTCCGCGGTCTAGCTCCGAGACCCTTAGTGCTATAAAGCTATAATTTGACATAAGTATACATATTAATTACGTCGACAAAGTGGTAAAACAAAATTATGAAAAACATTTTTTTTTAGGGTACCTCCCATACACGTAAAGTGGTGATGTTTTATTTTTTATTTTTTTATCCCATAGTGTGGGGTATCATTGGAAAGGTCTTACAAAAACATTATGAGTTTGTGTAAACCATTTTTGAATTCTGGGATCCGTTTGCAAAATATTAAGCTTTAAAGTGCTAATTTTTGTTAGAGGTAGGTGTCCCCCCCCCCCCTGCAAGCTAAATGGATGGTTTTGTATAGGTGAAAAAAATCACAGCAGTAGCTTATATAACGAAATTAAAAGGAAAACTATCACAGCTAAGTAGGCTTTACTAGTTATCGAGTAATAATCGACCAACTTAACTTTGTAGTTGCAAAAACATATTTTCCCATACATTCCGTATGGGAGAACATGTTTATCAACTACAAAGTTAAGTTTGTTTTTGGGATAAATTCATCCCAACTACGGAACCCTTCATTGTGCGTGGTCCGACACGCACTTGGCCGGTTTTTTAACCTGCTTTTGGTTTGTTGACCTATTATTACCCATCATTTATTGAAATAGCTTATTCAAAAAACTTTACGAATGAAGACTGGCAGTTGCATGAAAAGATACAAGAGCGAGCACGAAATTTTTTAGCACCTGATTCACAACCACAATCTGTCATTTTGTCTATTCTTCTATAGACAACACCCGTTTCTATGGTGGTCATGCTACGCGTGCAGCTGCTGGGGTTTGGATACGCGGGGCCCACTTTTGCACGAAGCCCGTAGCAATTGCTACTCTTGCTACGTGGTTAATCCGGCACTGAGCGCGCGTGGTGATCAATACTCGTGCCTTCTCTGTAGGAGAAGAGGCCTTTACCTAGCAGAGGGACATTAATAGGCTGGTATTATTATACCATATAACCCAAAAAAAATTACGCTTCTCTGCAAATACGTTATCACGAAACTATAACCCCAAAATAATTTAAATAAAAAGTAAGTTCAAAAACTAAAACCCTTACTAAAACCCGACTAAAAGGTATGAAACAAGAAAATATTTCATGCATGCCATTATAATTTTGTAGGTGTACAAGCATGCGACCACGGCTTTACCTTGATCATTTTTGTACCTATGTCTTGACTTCTGTCTGAAATATTTTCTTGTTTCATACCTTTTAGTCGGGTTTTAGTTTTTGAACTTACTTTTTATTTATTCTGTTCCTTTCTTCTTGTCTGTTTATATGTGTGTGCATAAATGGTTAAATAAAATAAATAAATGTGTATGCGTTACATACACTACGGTCCACCGAACACGTCTACCTGGTGCAGGTGCATCTGCGGAGCTATTCACCGCACTATAAGACCCCATTGTCACTATAAGGCCCACCACAAATTACTAAATACGTTTAGCGTTAAACGTATTTGAATCATAAATCTCGTTCTGTTTCTGTCACTCATTAATTGTAGATGATAGAGACAGAACGATATGTTAAGCGCTAAACGCATTTAGGGGCTCGTGGTAGAAGTGAGCCGTAATAATAATAAGTCGACCGAGCTCTGCTCGGGTGAAAATAGAGAATGTTCATTTTTAATATGTAGTATAGGATAGTTCATACTAATTTCATATTGCCATGTCATTATTCTAAGGTAGCCATCTTGTTCTAAACTTTAGGTGACCGAGTTCTGCTCGGGTGAAAATACGGAGAAAATGAATTTTCCTAGATATTACATAGATAGATCGGTTTTTCACCCCCGTATACCCCTATATTCAGTACATGATTCTGAACTCCCCTCTTTGTTTTTTATTTTTGGGATTGGGAAATTATCAAATAACTTCTTCCGCTCTGGGTGGAGCGGGAGGGCGTATTAGACACTTACTGACTAAAACCCACCCGTGTTCCTTCGGTTGCCATGTTGCCGGGGGCCACAATCTCCCATTCGGACTTCTTCGCACCTGACAGGCAGCGGCTTTAACGGACCCCGTCAATTCTGCTGACATCTCTTTGAGGTGCGCGTGGAACACAACGCGCCGTCAACTCGGACCTGGTCCTTATCGGACGGCGAGCTACTCATTGCTCTTTGTCCGCAAGCCCGCGCCTACGGTAGCCGGAAATCGGCCTGCGATTCCCGACGCCCAGGGCGTCTCCTCCTGCGGCGGTTAGGGGCGCGAGGGCGCGAAATTTGCCTCTCCCTCACGCGTTCCGCCTCCTCATTCGCGAGCATTACTGCTTCGCAGAAGGAGGTGACGGCCTCCCATTTCCTCTCGTTTCGTACCATGGCCTGAACCAGGGCCGGACGCGAGAGATCACCGCCACTGATCGCCTCCACGAGGACACGGCGATGCTCCGCCCAAGCTGGGCAGACCTCCACCGTATGCTCCACCATGACCTCCGGGCGATCGACACAATGGTGACACCCGGGCGTTTCCTCCCGCCTTATCCTGAACAGGAACCACCCGAAACAGCCGCGTCCGGTGAGGACCTGCGTCAGGCGGAAGGTGAGGACGCCGTGGTGCCTCTCTAGTCACTCCTCAAAGCGGGGACTTATCGCCGCAATTGTGGCGTGCCCAATTGAACCCCCCTGCGTTGAAATTTTTTGTCGGTTATTTAAAAAAAAAACAGCTGTTTCATAGAAAAGTGCAATACCTACGCGGTCAAAATGTATGGAACAGCAGATTTTTTTACCCGACTACGGCAAAGCCAAAAGGAAGGGTTATGATTTTAGCAGTCTATGTATGTATGTTTATATGTATGTATGTATGTTTGCTTTTACATGTGTTCCACCGTAGCGCCTAAATTACTGAACTGATTTTGATGAATGAGGTATCAATAGATTCATAATAATAGTCCGGGTGACATAGGTTATATAAATTTTCCCTAAATTTAATATGGTGAACTTTACACGTAAATTTCAAACCTCGAAAAAAAATTAAATAAGATGATCATGACATGTTTGGTATCAAAAGAAAGGTCTTGGCAAGCACATTACAAATATGTAAATAATGTCATACTTTCAAAGTAAATACTCGTAAATATGTTTAAATTGATAAAAACATTTGGCGTCGAAATAAATCGCGCTATGGTTTCGTCTAACGCACTATGCACTGCTATTGGAATTTAAAATAGGTTAATTACTGACCTATTATTGCATTACTCTTATTTACGTTATCGTAACGTTTAGCAAGCGTAAAAACGGAAAAGTATAAAATAAAAATAAAATTTAATAAAAAGTTGTACCATTGTGACCATTTTTAGGGTTCCGTAGTAAACAAGGAACCCTTATAGTTTCGTCATGTTCGTCTGTCTGTCTGTCTGTCTGTCTGTCCGCGGTTTAGCTCCGAGACCCTTAGTACTAGAAAGCTGTAATTTGGCATAGGTATACATATTAATTACGCCGACAAAGTGGTAAAACAAAATTATGAAAAACATTTTTTTTTAGGGTACATCTCATACACGTAAAGCGATGATTTTTATTTTTTTATTTTTTTACCCCATGGAATTGATATACGGGATTATTCAATCCCACGCGGGATCACGCGGGATCCCGCATCTTTGAAACTATATTATAAAGTCAAATTGAAATTACAGATTTTTGTGCAAAAATCAACTTTTATTAAACATTTCTTACATTAAGCAACAGAAATGATTTCTTTTCTATTAATTAAGTACCTATAAGTAATTATTAGTAATCTGTTTTCTTAGATTCATTTTTAAATGTTTGGCATAGTTTAATGGTTTTGTTTAATTTTACCCTTACTACTAACAACAGTTTTATATTTTTATTTCAGTCTTATTCATAAATAATGACAAATAATCAAGACACAACTTTCTCTTAGATGCTATTACTGAAAATACGTTCTTGAGAAGCAAATGGCATTTATTGTATCATCTCCGAGCCCGCTTCTGAGCGCACTGCAAGTATTATATCCTGATGCTGAAAACGCTCTCTCGGCTTCTACGCTAGTAGGCTGAACCGTCAGGCGAGCGTAAGGTACTCTCCTCTGATACCATTGGACTCAAAGAACGTCATTTCTTTATTCAAAATTTTTACGCTGTGCGGAACGGTAACGTCGCGCTGTGCTACTCACGATTTACGCTAAAGTTTTCGCGCCAAATTTTTAATTTGCGGGATCCGTGGATCCGCGTTTTGAAGGTGCAGCAAATTAATAAAAGCAACGGGACCCCGCGGGAATGCGTAATCCCGTTTTGCGGGATTGCAATACCTACCTGCCACTTTGTGTATACATAATATACAATATACTACAGTAGTTATTATAGTAGGATTACCTATATGTTTTTGATTTTACACCGGTCGTGACGTGCACGTTAAAAAAACTGCAATAGTCTATTATTAGGTACAATACACTACCTACTCCGGTCTACCTGCGCAGAGTATACCTGCACATATAATTATTTATGCAATGTGGAAATGGAAATTTTTAGTACAGTAGACGTTGTTTGTGTTGCGCACCGGCAGACGTACTGCGTGGACGCGCAGGTAGCGGACTCGGCGTGCTCGGCGACGGCGTATCTGTGCGGCGCCAAGGGCAACATAGCCACCATCGGCGTGAGCGGCCGCGTGCCCCGCAGCCATTGCTCCGCCGCCGTCGACCCCCAGCACCACGTGCACTCCATCGCCGAGTGGGCGCTCAGCGACGGCCGAGACGCTGGTAACACACATGACTTACTTCTTCGTATTCCAATGCCACATGAGTTGCTAAGTAGGTAGTGCGCTTGCAGGCATCGTGACGACGACACGCGTTACGCACGCGTCGCCAGCGGGCGCGTACGCGCACACGGCGGAGCGCGACTGGGAGAGTGACGCAGATGTGGCGCGCGACTGCGGACACACGCGCGACGCACAGCATGACATTGCGTTGCAGCTCGTGCACTCGCACCCTGGGGACCAGTTCAAGGTATGGCACCTGACCACGCACCACACGAATACCTAATCTATCTATCCTTATATGTTTCTTACATATTATAAAACAAAGTCCCCGCTGCGTCTGTCTGTCTGTCTAAACGCAATAAAATCAAAAACTACCGAACGGTTTTCACCAATGGACGGAGTAATTCATGCGGAAGGTTTTAATGTATAATTCATTAAAGTTTTGTGTAAACTGGCTGAAATTTGACGATTATTGTTGAAGATGTCGGAAAAAATCATGCCGACTGGGAGCTTTATTGGCGTGTGCCGCGGAAATCGTAATATTTAAATAAAATTTATGTTCTACAGTATTGTTCATCTTGAAAAGTTCAACAAAAAAGCCCGTGATGGCATAATGTCTATCTTCTAAGGATGACCCGCAAGGTGATCATTATTATCTTTCAGAATTTGATAATTTTTTCATTGTTATTTCCGAAGCTATTTTGACCGGTATTATATTAATCCTTATCTAACAAAATATGTTATTTAAATTTCTGTTCTATGCTCGTGATTTGTTATGTACTTTGTGTTGTTCTCTGATTACTCTTGTCTTTTATGTATGCACGTGTTTCTGTGACAAATTGACCTATTTTTCTTTTTATTTTTTTGCCACCACTGCACACTGGTGGATAGCGACATGGATTTTTAAACTTTCCCTATGGCTACCGCTGGCGGACAATGGCACAACTTTTGTTCCAATTTCCACTGGCCATCAATTTAAATTATTATATCTAGAGACCCAGTGTCTAATCTGTTTAAATAATTAATATACGAAAGTCAAAATTTTGGAACGAGTGGGGAACCGACTTAAGGTGATATATTGAAAAAAATGGGCTTTTTGTTTATCGTGTAACTTTTAAAGTATTTGGAATAAGGATTTAACATTTTGGTGTATGATTTTTGACTATATGATCTAGTATCCTGAAAAAGGAATACACGATACAATGAAATTTTCTCGATACAAAAAAATTGCAAAGGTTCTATCTATTTTTATCTTTTTTGAGTATCATGGCGCAACGCTTATGAGTTATTCAATGGAATTTACTTTAAAACATAGAGAGTAAGAGTTTCGAGTTTTAAGAAAAGCAGTTTTTTTTTAAATAATACTTTTCATTTACAAAAGACGGTATTTCGTTTTGGCACATACGTTGTTTTATTCCGAGCGGACACACATTATCGTCATCTCTTCTTTCGCCTATCAAAAGTATTGTCATCACTCTCGTTCATTCATAGATCAGTCGCCCGATGGGGCTCATCGACGAAGAATCTATGTCATTTTTTTGCAAATCGGTGCGATCAAATTTACGTGATCTAAAGAATTTTGTTTACAGAAAAAGTTAGTACTTCAGCAAGTTAAAGTAATTATTGAATGCAATTAGTGTTGAATAGGTATTTAGACTGTGTGTGTGTATTCTTGTGAGTCATGTGAATAATATAACATTATTTTTCTGATATGATTTCGTGGTGACATTTAAATAATTTATAAATACAGGAAGAAATATAAAACCAAAACTGAACATTACCTGCAAGGTTTGGAGTGCACAGGGCTATCAATGAACTCATTTTATAGGAATTCAATAGCAATAAGATGATGATAATAGTGAGTCGAATTCTCCACCTTCACTAAACCATAACCAACACAATCTATTCCCGCCTTGTAAAGTATTATTATGTAAGTATTTTATTTTCTAAGAACATCTGTTTTTATACCTACAACTTATAATAATCTTTTGTCTAAAGAAATAGGCTAAATTGTATGATTCGTTTTTAGGTTTGAAATACGTCAACAGTACATCAATATGTCAAGTACTGTCACTACGAATGATAGATCACAAAAAAGATATGGAGTCACATTTGAATTGTGAAAAAAGGAGTTTTTATCCGACTACGGCAAAACCAGAGGAGGGTTATGATTTTAACATGCTATGTATGTTTCAAATGCAAAATCAAATTCAAAGCCGACTAATAGTTCCAGAGATTAACGCGTTCAAACAAACTCTTTAGCTTTATTATTAGTACTAGCTTTCCCTTCATAATATTAAGTTTATATTAATTATTAATACATAATTATCAACTAATACTATAAATGCGAAAGTGAGTTTATTTCTTTGTTACGCTTTCACGCTAAAACGGCTGAACAGATTTAGATGAAATTTGGCACATGGGTAGACCTACGAAAAAAAGGGTCATTTGCACAGGATTTTGTTTTCAAATTGCTTAGATATGCATTACCCCGATGGTACGTGCACATATCATTAAAAAGTACCTTAATTATTAATAGTTAGACTAGGAAAATTTCACAAAGATAGCCTAATGAGAAAAAACTTTGTGCTCTAATTTTACCAAATCATCTCTGAAATGCGTTTAGTATTTAAATTGTACACATTGAGACGTGACCTTCGGTACATATGTTTTATTTTTAATTCTTTTTTTTACTTTCGCTGTTGACATGCGTAGGCCTTCACAACTTGTATTGTCATTACCAAAAGCCATCATAATCTGCCTATAGGCATGGGGCATGGGGTATAGTCTTGTATCTACAGTATCAAGACATCTTTCAGTCATTGATCGCTACGTCAAAAATGTTGTTCACAGGGTCTAAAAATCCAAGTGAAAGTGTAGTTTCTTGAAATGCGAAATTCTCTAAACTGTTGAGAATATCTCAACTTTAAAATTTTTAAATGTTATGTGACCTGCACCTCCACTTTACCCCATTTGCCTTTGGATCACTACGTTTTAGACAATCTATCTACAAAGTGGATTTTTGAGATGGGGCAATAAGGGCAACTACCTTAACCGTTGTTGCTACAGGAAAACGGTCTTAGAAGACTGTCTTTAACTTTGAGACATTTTGATCTGCATTCACAGATTTTGAAAAAATATAACAGTCAGCAAGAAAATGGGTAGTTTTCATAAAAACTTTTTTTGATGCCAATCGATCCTGTTTCTTTTATGGAACAAAAAACTTTAGTGGACCAACTGAGGTTTGAGTACCTACTAGAAAAGTCAGAAATTGCAAAAAACTTTTCCCATACATTTTGTGTGTGGGAATGTCACCCTGTAAACAATAAATATTTTTGCTGATAATTAAATATTTTGTATTATTTGTCTACTCCATAGTTCGCTATATGCAAAATTTCATAGATCGAGATAAATTATCGTTACTTAACACGCACTTTTTTCTTAGATATGTTTCCGTCTTTATCATGCACTTTTAGTATGACAGTTGTGCGACAGTGACAAGAATAATGCTTAGCCAAAGCCCATGCTAAGTAACTAACGTTTTCAAATTCCGGTCAGTTATTTCGTTAGTTCCACTTTTTGCTGCTGGTTTAGGTACGTTTGTGGCAGCGCGACGATGTGGCGGCCAACCATCGAATATAGAACCGCCACTCCCCGCGTGCGGGGGCAATAAGCCACGCCCATCAAACTACTCTTTATTTTCAAAATAGGCCCTTAAACACTAATGTTAACATAACTAGGAAAAACGAAAATTTTATAAGCAGGCAGGGTAATTTACTACAGCCACATAATCTTAAAAAGTTCAACAAAAAAGTCCGCGATGGCATATATCTATCTTCTAAGGGTGACCATTTTTAGGCTCCTACAAACAAGTGCGACACGCGACGCGACACAAAGACACCGCTCGTAGCGCGATGAGTGGTGCCTTTGTATCGCGTCGCGTGTCGCGCCTGTTTGTAGGAGCCTTTTATCTTTCAGAATTTGATAAAAAAAAAAATGTTAATTCCAAAGCTATTTCGACCGGTATTGTATTAATCCTTTTCCAATAAAATGTTTTATTTAAATTAGGCATTTAATTTAGATTAAAATATGCCTTGCCACCAACAATTTTTTTTTTTTATATCATTTAAATGAATAGTTTAAAAGATATCACAGATTCAAAATTACGCGTAACAAATAATTATGGTTGACGGCAATGCGGGCGCAGCGGTAGGAGTCAATGACCTTTTCCTCGGCTATTAGGTATGTAATCCCGGTATCGGTAGTAGGTATGTTCTTGTGCTTGTACTAATAAAGTTGAAGAGTTTCGTTTGTTTGAACGCGCTAATCTCTGGAACTACCAGTCGGATTAAAAAAAATATTTTTGGAATTCATAATAGTTAGGTAATGGTGCCGATTCTCTTGTCACAAATGCCTCAAAACTAAACTAAAAATCACCAAAATTTAGTTTATTCCTGTCAAACGACGATTTCGCATTTTGAAATAGACTAAAGTGACACAACTTAACTAAATTTTAGTTTGACAGCACTAAGATGGCACTGAGATATTAGTTTAGTGAAAATGGCAATTTTGCTATTCTGAATTTGACGTTTTTAACCTAAAATTTAGATTTTCTAACTAAATATGACTATTTTTAATCGCGACTAAAAACATGTGTAGTAAAATTGGTTGTCATGAACTAAAATTCACACGAAAAAACAGTACTGAATTTTTTTTTTTTTCTTTTGCTTATATCTCGAAAACGGTGTGTCCAATCGCAAAAATAATGAAAATTTCGACACTCTTTATAAAACTCTTAAACCCCTAACACTCTAGATGTAGATAATTTTTCTTCTTATTTTCCACACAAAAAGTGAAAAATCCATATAAAACACGTCGAGGCTGCCCCCCCTGCGCGCCTCCGGCTCTAAAAAGATTCACGTGGTTAGGTATCACGTGTGGAGTCGCGGTTGTCAAATTCGATTTAGATGTGTCAAAATTATTTTTAAATTTAGAGAATTTATTTTGCAGAATAGCTTTGAGATTCTCATAGTCAAAAGTAAGGAATTTTAGTGATAGTTTAGTTAGTTTAGTTCGGTGTACAAGAGAATCGGCACCAATAATCCATAGGATCCGAAAAAAAAGAAAAACCGGCCAAGTGCGTGTCGGACCATGAACAAGAAGGGTTCCGTGGTTGGGATGAATTTATCCCAAGAACAAACTACATTGTTCTTAGTTGAAAAACATGTTCTCCCATACATTCCAATTGCAAATGTAAGTTTGTACGCACAATATTGAGATATTTACCATGTTATTTTAAAACCATACACTTCTTATAGGTTTTCCTATAATCTATGAGTAAAAAACAAATCTCTGTATTTTTTCAAAATTTTAGGCTCTGTAGTTTCGGAGATAAGAGTCCCGGTCAATTTTCATAGATTTTCTTAAATAAAGCTATCTATGACAAAATAATGAAAAAAAAAGGGCAGTCGTGCAATAAACGCGTGGTGCCCTAAATAAATTGGGGCAAGGGCAGAAGCATGTCAACAATAACACCAGGCTCAATTTGTTATATTTTTTAAATTTTTCTTTCGGATCTACGAACACGAGGATAGAAGTGTATCTTATAATTTTTTGGTGGATCACATAATCCACCATTTTTACACAACTGCAAAAAAGGAGTGTAAATGTTTTCAGGGTTCATGTAAGTTTCTTTGTTCCACCATAACTTTTAAATGCTTGAACAGATTAGGCTGTATCAAAAATCAATATGGCGGCAGTAAGGCTACATATTCAAATGTGTTAAAAAAAAAAAACTTAATTTGTTACAATATAGGTATCCAATTGAAGGCCTTGATGAGCATATTCCAAAACTATACAATTTATTGGCATACATTTTACATAGGTAGGGTGTAAATGAAAAACAAACATTTCATCCACACGCCATCCACGCCTCGCCTCGCCGTGAGTGTATAAAACTTTTTGTGCTTAAAAATTAAAGCCACCTAGCATGACATGTTTTAAAATAAAACTTGTTTCTAAAATGTATAAAATAAAAAAATAATTAAAAAAAATTAAAACACAACTGCCCTGCCAAAAAACGAACTAAAAAGTAGTAAAAAACAGTCGGGGGACCTCTTAGATTAAAAAAAGTGTTCCACTCAACGACACAACGGTTTCCCGTCAGCAATGACAATTTTATTTATATTTTTATTTATTTTATTTTATTAATTTTAGGAAAACTTACAGCTAATACATTTTAATATCAAGCACAATGTGTAAACGATGGCCAATTACAAGCTTCCACTAACGATTAAAGCCAACCAAACGAACGCGAGCTAACGATTTAAGTCAGCCAGTAGCTCGTGGCTAAGTAATAACAGCCGCACGTGTCAACCCATCAGATTAATCTACGCTTGCCGGGGTTGGTCCGTAGATGGGTAACTATTTCTACATACCGAGACTCGTCCGTGCCTCGGAAAGCACGTTAAGCCGTTGGTCCCGGCTGTCAATCGTGGATCTTTGACTGTCGTTACGGGTCATCAGAAGCTCGAAAGTCTGACAACCTGTCCTACCAACCAATCTTACCAAGGGGTATTACCTAGTTACTGGGTTGTGGAGATCAGATAGGCAGTCGCTCCATGTAAAATACTGGTTTTCAGCTGCATCTGGTTAGACTGGAAGCCGACCCCAACGTAGTTCGGAAAAGGCTAGGCAGATTGGTTTTTTTTAGTCAGCGAGTAAATGAGTGACTTTTCGCTTTGTATATACAGATTAACTAATACAACTACAACATTAAAGACATACATCAAGTACGCGGAAAAACAGCGGAAAAACATAACACACCTATTGTCGTTGAAATTGGTTCCACAATCCTGAAAACCGAGATTTTGAAAAAGGCCAAGGCCTTCAACATAAACCATCAAAACAAATTAAGTTGTAAACACATGGGATTTAAAAGTCAAGAAGACACTCTGGTCTTCATAACTGAACATTTAACGGCAAAAGGTTCCAGCCTCTACTTCCTCGCACGTGACCTAAGTAAAGCTGGAATTTACAAGTTTTGCTGGACTGCTTATGGCAAGGTATATATTAAGAGGGATGAAAATTCGCCAACTATAATCATAAGAAGTGAAGAAAGCGCTCAAAACTCCAAAAGCATGCTAAGGATTATATTGCTATGAACTCGATCACGATACAGCCAGTGCGTGTGCATGTGTGTGTATGAGTGATGTCTCAACATTCCACTGATAACACACTAATGAATTGTCGTCGCACAACGTGAAATAACATTATTATAAATTTCTGTTGCATTTAGAATACGCGTCATAGTGGCGACCTGATGCTAAAATTCGCATAAAAGTATCATGTTCTGATAGCTGTTTGGGCTAAGCAATGGATTCACGATCAGTGAGGTCTGAGTTCGAATCTAAGTAATTACAACGGGTGGCGGATTTACTAGTTTCATGAGAAAAGTTATATTTATATTTGTTTTTTTATAAGAAGTTAAATATTAGTTATTGTATTATTGTTTAACTATTTATGTGATTTTTTATTTATCTTTTTGGTGTTAGAAGGTGGAAATAAAAAGTCGTGTTGAATGATAACAAAAATGTTTATTCGTTATATTAATTATTTACAAAATAAAAATAGATATTATATACTAACTTAACTAGAACTATTTACAAACTAAAATATAGCGTCGAAAAATTCATCCGCATCGCTGTCGACTGGTAATGTACCCAAGAGACTGGCCGCATTGCAACGTTGTATGGTAATGCTTAGCCTCTGGCCAAGGTAAAAACTAGCCCTTGGGTCACGGGAAGTGTCAAATAGCCGTTTTGAGATGTCACGGAAGAGGCCATGGGCACTCGGACCCCACGGCCCGAGGGTTTCAACCCCAAACGGCTCGAAAGTATAGTTACCAATGAGGTTATTATACTTACGCCGCTTGAGGTTTTCTGCAGCTGCAGCAGCAGCACCAGCACAGCAAGCAGAGCTAGGAAGATGGGATGGCGCAAGAGTGTCGACACAGGTTGCGTCCCACACTAAAGGCCTACCCACCTTCCATGGAAATAAGGACATGCCGTCCGGTCTCTTGCCATCGTCGCGTGCCAGGCCATTGGGTTCTAATACAGCTGGAATGCCGGCGGTGACAAGAGCTTGTCGGATGATGTCGTTGATGTTTGCGTGCCGCGCTAAGCGGCCCGCACTTCGGCTGCAAGACAGGCCGTGAAGGCCGAGACTGTTGACAACTTCGCCACAGTGACAGCGATGAGGAGAACAACATGGAGCTCCTAGTCGTAAGGAAGCAGCGAGGCGGAAAGTGGTGTCGTCGAGCAAAGTGCCTATATTCGAGGACGGTAGTGCATGAAGCCACAGACCCGATTCCCACTTACTCACAGCCAGCAGGCGCGCACGCTCCGCAGTATTAGTAGACGTGTTAAGTAAATTGTTCTGTACTACTCTGCAGAGCGGCTCATCCCACCGCTTTTGAGAAGATGGATAATCGGGTAGATCAGAGTTCGGGCAAGCGATTCTCCAGGCATTCATAGCCTCAGTGAAGCACGGCACATCAAAATTAATCAGTGTGGAGGCTAGAATTTTCCTGATTAATTTCTCAGTGCCATGGATTGAGGATATGAAAGCCGGTAGACTAATACTCGAAATTTTTCGTTATATTTATTTATAAAAATTAACAAACTTTTATGAGAATTGTGATGTCACATTCCTACCTAGACAAAAGAAGTTCTCTTGGTACCATCCACAAGATTTTTTGTTTAATTTACTAAATGGGTACCCACTTACCTAGTCAATTCATAATAACATAACCAGGAAAGGATATTCTAAAACACAAATATAATTGTTGGTACCCACTTATTATAGGTAGGTATCGGCATTCAGTGGAGTTTATTGAAAACTGATATAATAGGTAATATGATTTAGACTTTATGCATGTTTTTTTTATGTAACGTCACAATTAATGTAATATTGAGGTAATAGCTTAAGTGTTCATTTTCTTGACGAAAAGAAGATTGAAACTAAACCTCAATTTAAGATCATTAAATAATTACAGATATGTTAATATTACTAAATATTTAGTTACACCGTCTAATTATTTAAACCAAAACATCTAATTATTAATATTTTGTATAACCTCCATTATTTTCAATGCAGTCAAGTCTTAGAGTATATATCACCGGGGATTCCTTACGAACACTTCCCCCTCTGTAAAAGTACAAGAGCAAATGTTCTAACACGTTCATAAAAACTACTTTGAAATCGATTCGAACGCATAACGTTAATCGTTTTCGAGTCACGGGGTTCTCATCAGTCCTCCCTGAAAATGCCTAGTTGTGCTGTTAAAATATGTAAAAAGCATTCAAATACGTCAAACTCAAATAAAGACGGAATAACCTTCCATATTTAAGTATTTTTTTAAATATCTAATCATGTTTTCAGTGATTTTTAAAAATCCTAACATCATAATACATTTTGAGTTTTCATTCGATTCAACCATGATTCAACGTAAAACAAGGCATGAATCGAGTATTTTTGTCGCATTGCTTTCGTGACGTCACCATGTCTCGCTACACTTCGTTTTTATGTTCATAAGGTTCAAAATATATTTTTTTGCATTACGAAAATGTACGTCAAATCAGCTAAATTGACATGCACTTGCTATGCGATTATGTCTTCTAGCAAAAATGATAACGAGACTACCGTAGGGTTGCGGTCATGTATGAAACCAAAATTGACATGTCGATAATTTCTTAGGGCGAATTAGTATTTTTTGTTGTTTAAGAAAATTGTTTTTGAACGAAGTTTTCTAACGCGGCTTGCGGTAGGAGTAAGTTGGCAGAAAAGTCACGTCAAAAAGCGTTTATACATCCAACCAGCCCCGGATCTAAGAGGGCAATCCGGGGCCCGTGCCCCGGGCGCCAACATTAGGGGCGACATAGCTGAATTGGCGCATTATCGATCGATACAATTTAAATATGTTGCTGCCAAACTTTCCATTTTGAGAAAATTTTAATATCACGGGGGCTAACTTAGCGCATCCCCATAAAAAATTAGTGGGGGGCGGGGTGGCAGACGGAAAAAAAATTCTAGATCCGAGGCTGCTTCCAACTATCTTCTTCTAATTCGATCGAGAGAGAGAGAAAGAAAAAATCAAAATCCATTTCTTTATATCAGGAATGTGAGAAGTTAATAAGGCTTGGATTGGATGACCGCAAAAAAATAAGTATTAAATATACCACCACCTTTGTCGTAAGTTTGTAACACGGGCTCTGCGGAATCTTGTTGGGAAAACATTTTTCTCACAAGATCATGATACCGGTCTTAAATAGTCATGAGGTAGAACTAGCTAAAGCCATAATGACCAAATATACAGATACAAGAATTGCATACATAACAAAAAAAAGGGACCCTCAAAAATGTATTCGCCATTATATACTCCAAATTGATTCATTTAAAAAATCAGTAGAATAGAATAGAATAATTATTTATTTGCATAGAAAATAGGTACAAAAATGCAGATGTTTTATAATTAGAGATCCTTATACTTTCTACCTTAAATTAGGCATGCAAACATTTAGTACAAGTGCTTGATAGTCTAAAAATACAGTCAATATGAAAATTCTTATAATAATATGGTCAATAAAATAAAATAAAGATATCAGGATTCATTAGGTAACTATGGTAGTTGTTATGAACCTACTGATTTTTTAAGTATGTATTATTTGTTGGTACTATAACATTATTTTTTTACTTTTATTTAATAGCTGTTATCAGCTGTTTTATTTCTGGGTTCAAGCAAAATTCCGAATGATTTATCGATATCGATAAAAAAAAAACGATGGTACGACTTCTCTTTCCGGGCTCGGAAACAACAATAGCTATTGTTCTTTTTCGTAGAAACTATCGCGCGTCCCCCGCCAAAAGTGACAGAATTTTTTGTTCGGAATATTGCGCTTATGGCTTCTCCAGTGATATATACTCTAAGACTAAAATGTATTAGGTACCTACCTTTGATCTGTCAATTGATATGCCGCTAATGCTTTGTTTACGTTTAATCATGCCGATTTCTCAGTATTGTAGGTATAGTAAAGTAACTAAATACTTACAGTTAATACCAGTTATTTTTTATGCCATCTTTTATACCATGTTTTAAGTAAATTAAGCTATTCTAAAATCGTAATTTCAGATATTTGACGAATTGTGAATCAGATAAATAGAGCAAAGTTCGAATCGTAACCATTCGTAACAAAAAATATAAACCGCAAATATAACTTTGTCCATACAAACACTATGAACGTCATCGTTTAGGTAAAACCGACCTCACAAACCCTGAACCCAGACAACACATAAGTAAAAACCGGCCAAGTGCGTGTCGGACCACGCCCAATGAAGGGTTCCGTAGTTGGGATGAATTTATCCCAAGAACAAACTTACCTTTGTAGTTGAGAAACATGTTCTCCTATACATTCTGTATGGGAGAACATGTTTTTGCAACCGCAAATGTAAGTTGGTCGATTATTACTCGTTAACTTGTAAAGCCTACTTAGCTGTGATAGTTTTCCTTTTAATTTCGTTATATATGCTACTGCCGTGAATTTTTTCACATACCCAAAACCAACCATTAAACTTGCAGGGGGCCACACTTGACTCTAACAAAAATTAGCAGTTTAAAGCTTAATATTTCGAAAACGGATTCCTAAATCCAAAAATGGTTTCGGCAAACTCACAATATTTTTGAACGACCTTTCCAACGACACCCCACACTATGGGATTATTGAGAGAGAAAAAAATCATCCTAACTTTACGTCCAGGGGAGGTACAGTCGACCGTAAAAGTGCATAGGAAGGCTAAGAGTCGTATTGCTGTGAACACGCGCTGTAGTCCGTACATGTGTATGTGTAAACAGTCAGACGTCTGTGGTGGGTGTGCCGTACACACACCACAGAGAATGCACACTATCGTATCGTCACGGTTCGCGGGCGCCTTTTGTTAAACACGCATCTTACGCGTGACCTTGGCCAGTGTATGGCATTGCTAAAATTCGAAAGTAAATTGTATGTGCAGATAGCAGAAGGCGTTAAGCGTTGGGCTTAGATTCAAGATGGCTAAGGTTTTAATCTCGCGAATCACAGCGCTGTTTTTGCAAATATTACTATTTTTGTTTGCAATACTAATATTTTGTAAATATTGCTGCCTTTTTATTAATGTTGTTATTGCAATAAAGGGCTTAGAATAAAAAATGCGTGATATGTGATAGTAAAATTAAAAAATATTTATTCGATTTGATTTGATTTGATTTTTATTTTACATAACCTCTCAGGCCTTTTTTGATAGATGACTAGTATAATTAATTAACAAACTGCTACAATTATTTACTATTTATTTATTTATTCAGTAGTATACTTACATCTTTATACATAATAAGTTGGTGCAAACATAAACTCATTAGAGTTTTACCGTGCACCAAAATCATCGACCACATGATTTATACAATTAAAACAAACTTAAGTTCTTAATTATAAAATGAAACAATAACAAAAACACAATGAGTGTAATAAGCGAAATATTCATCTATTACTAACGAGCGAACATCGGTGACCAATCTACTGACCGTCCTTAAAACAAAAAGTAGTGGAGGAATGTAATTTAGATTAATACAGGTTGTTCCTAAAAGCATGTTATTGTATTAGTAATATATAGAATATTAGACTACTTAAAATGTAAAAAAAAAACTACTGACAAAATAGTTGATTTTAAGGTTAAGTATAGGCAGTTATTATTTTAGATTTTATTTTAAATATTGGTTGGTATTGAGGTTATAGCTTAAGTATTCATTTTCTTTACGAAAAGAAGATTGAAACTAAACCTCAAATTTTAATCCTAAAATAATAATAATATCTTGGTCTAATAAATCAAAAATCAACATTTACAAATCACTCAAAACAAAATAATTAAATTGCTCTTTCATCTTAATTACTTAACGCCAACCAAAACTGCTTTTCATAAAACCAAATTAATGACACTCGCACAAATATATAAATCCCATACTTGCATCCTTATACGGAAGATACTGACAAAAGATACACATTCTCAAATAAACTTTACAAAAAAAAGCGCAATTTCAGACTCGATTACTGAGAAATGCTAACGATATTTGCCTATATAGTAGATCACTAACCAACTACGGTACAGACGCCAGCACATCAAGCTACTACAATCTGTCAAATTTATTTAATAGATTTTCAACTTTATCGCTGAAGTCTAAGGTTTAAAGTTGATTGGGAAAATTTGACAGTTTCGGGTAGCTTGATGTGCTGGCGTCTGTACTAGAAATATTTTGTATATTAAGTATGAGGGTGCCAAAATGTATAAGTAATGAATTGCTGAAACATATTAAGGAAATACAATCTTTTCCCCTATTTAAAAATAAATTAAAATTCCACATAATGAAAAGTTTTCAATTATTTTAAGTATATTTCATAATAACTCGCAATATTTACATAAACTATATTATCAATAACAAAAACTTTAAATATAGTTTTATTAACAACAAAAACAAGAAAATGTAAACTAAATGCAAATTTAACCTAAGTTTAAATAAAAAATAAACATTAAAAAGTGATTACACTTTGAATAGCAACTATGATAGAAACTGTGTTTCGATACGTAATATGGACTCATAGCTTCAATATTTTTTGCAGATTACCTACACCAACCAAAACATTTTTTTTTAAATGTATAAAATACCTTCTAAACTCGATCTTTTTTAGCATAGTTTATTTTACTAACATAATGATAAGTTAGCGACTAACAATATTATACCTACTTCTAATTATAACATACCATTCCGATACTCGTTCCAAAGAACGTTTATGTAACCAGTGTTTCTCATTCTAAGTGAATAATTGTATTCTGTTTTTGTGGAATAAATGTCTTAATCCATAATATTACTAAAATAATATTAAACATTTTCGGCCTATCTGCTAGAAATACGACAAACACCATATTGAAACGTGCTTAAAAAATTCGTTACCATAAATTCATGCAATAACGAATCTGTTGTTTATTAAGTTGGAACGGTCAATATTTTAAGGTCAATAACGGTTTTCTAGCTGTCTTCAGTGATGCAAGCCTTCAGAGTGCACGGCGAACGGTTCATAATGACGTGTTTTTAATAATTCAGCAAAATATCTCGTTGGTATGAAACCATTTGTTTCATATTCATTCACTATTTGACGTCGCTGCTACTCGATAATAAGCCCCTTCCTCATATCTCTTAACCCTCACAGTATTTCTGTAGAACAAAGAATAACAGTATTTATTACACATAATACCTAATTATTTATTATTCACTAATCGAGGTAAACCTCATAATGAATTTAAAACTTTAAAGGCATCTTCTGTCTCAACAATACCTCTGTTCTATCAACAATACCCTTGATTAAGATTTATGTTTAGTAAAATATGAAATATTTAAATGATAACACTCACATTTAGTCCGGTTTCATTCACATTCACTTTTACATTTTTTACATGCACTCTGAAAGTGCACGGCGAACGGTTCATAATGACGTGTTTTTAATAATTCAGCAAAATATCTCGTTGGTATGAAACCATTTGTTTCATATTCATTCACCATTTGACGTTGCTGTTATTCGATAATAAGCCCCTTCCTCATATCTCTTAACCCTCATAGTATTTCTCGAGAACAAAGAATAACACTGTATTTATTAACATAATACCTAATTATTTATTATTCACTAATCGAACTAAACCTCATAATGAATTTAAAACTTTAAAGGCATCTTCTGTCTCAACAATACCTCTGTTCTATCAACAATGCCTTTGATTAAGATTTATGTTAATATGAAATATTTAAATAAATGATAAATGATAAATGATAAATGATTTTATTTCTGTAAGTAGGTTTGTACAAACACTTTTACACGTCAATCATATTTTAAAAACTAGATGAGGTCGGCGTTTCCTATCTGACTACTCTGAGAAGAAAGGCCGAAACAAACTCAGAGGTCACAGTCTCTTTTAAAGTCCAGACATAATCTTGGTCAGATCATGTGAAGGCCATGTGGATTGGTGTCTGAAGTGGTCTTTAGAGGAAAGCATCACACAGATTGAGAGGGTCTGTCCAGTCAGTGCACGCATTTGTCATTTATCGTGTAGCTCAACTCTGAATTTAAGGAGCTCAACGATTTGACGAACAATACCAAAAAAAGGACATTTGTGTAGGCCACATAAATTACTCAAACTGTCAGACCATGATTAAAACTAACTGAGAAAAAATTAAAAACAAAACAAAAAGGAATGACCCATATAGTCTTCACATTCACAATAAAAAAATAAAGTAAATGATAACACTCACACTTAGTCCGGTTTCACTTTTACGCAGCGCCATAATATTTGATCTTATATTTATATTTCATTTTGCATTTTGAAAACCACAACACCGCTAATAGCTAAATATTCGTCACCGACAATAATCACGAACCAATAAAGTTCTATTAAGTGAATACTCGTAACGGATCGCATCTGTCTACCCCACAGAAATCGAAATAATTTAGTTAATTTTCTGTGGTCTACCTGCTAAACTTTAATATTTATGTGAACTAGACGAATGAAACAAAAAACGAATGATTATCGAACTAGTCATTGGTTGCAGACAAAGTGAGTGTGTGTGTGTAATGTGCGTGCCTACAGTATTGTAACAACTTATAGAAGAAAGTCGTAAGTCAAACCGAAGCGTCAGTCTATTGCTTTGTGAGATTGCTTATGGACTTTTGGTCTGTACTGTACCTGAAAAAAAAAACATGATTTTATTTTACTACTTTGTCGACGTAATTAATATGTATACCCATGCCAAATTACAGCGTTCTAGTACTAAGCGTCTCTGAGCTAAGCCGCGGATAGACAGACAGACGGACATGACGAAACTATAAGGTTCCTTGTTTACTACGGAACCCTAAAAATAGAACTTCCCGGCCCTTGCCAATTTCTAGGCACTGAATTAAAATTTAGCTAAAAGTGACAAACCTGAGACAGGCAAGTATGGTAGGCAATTATATCGCAGATTGAGCCGGAGATAACCTACTAGAATTCTTTATACTATGCTCTAAGAGTCAAGTAGACGTTTGCGCATGGACCCTACAATATTACCACATATTTCGGTTCCTCTTAAATCCCACACTTCATGCAATGGGTTTTTAATTGTTGTATACGCCTCTCATCCCGTGACTCCCACCTTTGCACCATCAAACCCCATAGATTTTCTATGGGGTTGAGGTCGGGTGATCGCGCTGGCCATGGAACAACAATATTTAGCTCCGGGTGATTCTGGAACCACTCACGCACAGTGCTCGCCCGGTGAATAGGACAATCGTCCTGGACAAATGTCAATTGTGTCAACTCATCAGCTGGGTTAATGTTGCGCACAGTAGGTAGCATGACATCATCTAATACTTCTACATAAGTAGAACTGTTGGCACGTGAAGGAATAAAAGCCAGTTCTCCCGGCCCTGCTGCACTCATCCATCCCCACATATTCATCGTAATTCAACCTGATTCTGTATTAGGGATTATGTTTTATCACACCATCGAGTGTTATCCTTGCGCCATAAATGAAGCCTACACTTTTGACTAGACTTAAATGTTTTTTCGTCTGAAAATATGGTAGTATTCGAGTCAAAATCGAAATGATCCTGTGCGAAATGTATTCGTTCTTGTTTATGTCTTTCTGTCAAGAAAGGCTTTTTGCTGGTCTTTTGTGTGATGCAATCCTTCAGTGTGGAGGGCACGGCGAACAGTTTGCAATGATGTGTCGAATAATTCCGCAAAGTGTCCTGTTGGTGTAAAACCATTTGTTTCATACTCGCCCACCATTATATCGTCGCTGCGCCTCGCTAATAAGCGACGGCCTTCCACTTCGCTGTCGACTAGGAAGGCTTCCCTCTTCCTCATATTTTTTTAATGCAATAATAAACACTAATTATTTATCTTTTAGACCTCATGATGGATTTAAAAAATAACAATAAAAGGAACTAATCCATATATCACCAAATAGACTAGGTGAATTTCAAATAAAAGTTTAAGTTACAATTCGTAAATATAATACTCACATTCAGTCCGGTTTCATCAGATATTTGTGTTCCATTAAGACCACTTTTATGCAGCGCAATAATAGTCGCCCTTGCCTCAATATTAATTTTTGCCTGCATTTTGAGATCACACGTTACTAACCAACAACTACATCAAATCGACAACGTTCATTCCGATCAAGTCAAATATTCATTAAACTTACATTCTACCTCACAAGTCTAAATTACTTATTTCGTTTTTTATGATCTACCTTTCTAACTTTACGAAATGTGTGAACAAAGCGAACATAAAGAATATTATATTTCTGTCCCATTACATCCAACTGAGTAAAAACTTACAAAAAACCTTTAATGTACTGCATGAGATTTGAACTCATGGCTTACCGATTCACGCATCTATCTTCACGCGCTTAACCGCTAGGTCATCTTGACTCATATTTTAACGTTGAAATTATGAACTACAATCATATGTTGACGACAATGATGCATGTGTCTCTCGAAAATAAAAGGTCGCAAGTAAAACTAAACGTCAAGCTATTGCTTTGTGAGATTGCCTGTGGACTTTTGGTCTGTACTGTACATATGATTTTGCTAGAGAAATTACTATTTTCCTTTAACTTTATAAATCGTCTCCTTCTAACAAGAAAAAGGTTATTATTACTGTATCATTTGAAATCATTTGCCAGCGAATGTTTGTAAAAGATTTACTCAATTAAGTATTATGGCTTCCCAGCCGTCAAGCTAAACTATTTTGATAAAAATCGAAACTCCACTATACATACACACATACTATACATATCTATATTACTTATACATGAAGTATCTACACGAAACTACAACGCACAAATACATCACACACTTTTATTCATCTACGCACACGTTTAACAATCCAGTAAAATAAAAATACTTCTCACCCAAAAAACACAAACTAAAATTTTAGTACATGGCTACTTACTGTCTAAATATATTGAAATAAATACCTACCTAATCTTGACGCTTATCCAATTGACATTATGTATAAATGGATACACTACATACTGTCTCCGAAATAGATGGCATTGAAATTTCCCGTACGGTGGAATGCGACTCTACAGATTTCCATAAACATATCTGTGTAAATAAAAGCGACCTCACTATAATATCTCAAAACATACGGAGTTTTTACTGCAATTTTGACGACTTTGTGATCACTTTATCTACCCTTAAATTCGAACCAGACATTATAATTCTAACGGAATGTAGATTGCATGCTAATAAAGCAATTCCGCAAATAAACAACTATCACTCGTATACTCGTATCATCAGTTGAACCAGAATGACGGCGTGGTGGGCTCTTTAAACCCTAAAGTTGAGGAAATACAGCTAGTACAAGCATCCTGTCTGCGATTAGACATATTGGGCAATATTGTTTATTGTATCTACCGATCACCCTCTAATTCAAATACCGACTGAAGCCCCATTGATTCCTTAGCACACAGTTACACACATTAAAATCAAAAAAAAAAATTAAAATTACTGGTGACATAAATATTATCATCAAACTCAAAGAGACCGAGTCATCTCAAGAGCACAAGTAGAGTTAACTACCTAAATATGTTATCGTTTTTCGGTATACTTCCTGGATACACTTTATCCACTAGGGGCCAAAGCTGTCTTGACCATTTCATGCTTAAAATACACAAAAGATTCTCGGCATCTATCGCTATCCTGCACACTACGGTGACTGATCACTATATAACATTTATGTCTATAACAAAGTTAAAAAATATTCATATCGTAAATAGAGCCACCACTTCTCTAAATTATGAACAAGCTTTAAGAGATTTACAAGAGAGAAATTTATCAGACTTGTTATTTTGTAGTGATCCAAATGTATTAATCGATAGTTTTATTAATATGCTAACATACGTTGTAAATGAAAACACTAATATAAAAATTATTCCAAGCAATCAACGCATCATAGAGCCGTGAATTACCTTGGGTATCCTTCGCTGTATCAAAAACCGAAATAAAATACAAAAACAGATTTGCAATGACCCTTATAACGAAATATTAAAAATAATTTATACTAGATACAGGAACTACTGTAACAATCTAATAAAAAAAATTGAAAAGAAAATATAAAAGAAATTTACTTGCACAATCAGTATTTAACAACAAATTACTCTGGAAAAATATAAAAACCATTACATTCTCAAATAGATTAAAAAGTCAAAACATAGAATTATTAAACACAGAAACAACCCAAATAGGGTCGATAAACTACGTTAATGATTATTTTGCTAATATTGGAAAACAACTTGCTCAAAAAACTAATCCTGAATTAAATGATATTTATAATACCCAAACGAATACATTGGGATCACAACTGAATACCTTCGTACTACTAGATACAGATGATACTGAAGTAGATAGTATTCTGTTGAATTTGAAATCTGACAGTGCCCCTGGTTGGGATAATGTTTCGACAAAATTCCTAAAATACATAAGAAAGGAAGCTGTTCCCATTATTGGTCACCTTGCCGATCTGTGTTTTCAAAAGGGTGTCTTCCCGGCTCCATTAAAACAGTCCGTTATTACCCCAGTTTATAAAGGAAGGGACAGCGACGATGTCAGCAACTACAAGCCTAATTCCGTTTTACCATCGATATCAAAAGTGCTTGAAAAAATTATTAATATCAGACTTACTAATTATTTCAAAAAGTTCAATGTTTTATCTACATCACAGTTTGGCTTTAGGCAAGGTGTATGCACTGAAGATGCAGTAACCGCGTTAAGTTCTCTTGTAGCTGAGCACCTTGACATGGGAAACAGATGTCTGTCTGTTTTCCTAGACCTCAAAAAAGCATTCGACACCGTCTCTGTCCCAATCCTTGTAAACAAGCTGGAAAAAGCCGGAATCAGAGGGATTGCACTCAGTTTACTCAAAGACTACCTCTCCAACAGGAAACAAAGAGTAAAAATAGGACAGTACTCCAGTGACGAGGTAGATGTGTCATACGGCGTCCCATAGTGTAGTGTTCTAGGGCCTACCCTCTTTCTCCTGTACATTAATGATCTTTGTAACATAGAAATAAAAATGCTAAAGTATTCTCGTACGCCGATGAAACGTCTATTGTGTTCTCTGGTTCATCCTGGCACGAAGTTAAACTGACTGCAGAGGCAGGAATGGCTCAGGTAGCTGAATGGCTAAAAAGTAACTTACTTTCAGTGAACACTAATAAAACAAACTACATATGCTTTAGTATCAGTAACCGAAAACAGCCTATTGAAGAGTTGGATTTAAAAGTACACATATGTGGAAACATGCCTACTATAAGCTGTAACTGGCCGTGCCTTGAGAAGGTCACTGCAACTAAATATCTTGGAGTTGTGGTGGATCAAGCACTGTCCTGGTACCCTCATCATCATCATCATCAGCCTATAAATGTTCCCACTGCTGGGACACAGGCCTCCTCTCTGTGAGAGGGAGTGGGCCGTAATCCACCACGCGGGCCCAGTGCGGGTTGGTAGATGTCACATGTCTTCGAATTTTCGGTTCTAGAACATGCCGGTTTCCTCACGATGTTTTCCTTCACCGTTTACCCTCAACTTGAGCAAATTTCTGGGAGAATAAGGAAACTCAGTTGGATCTTTAAAACCCTGAGGCATATTGTTCCAACTAAAGTAGAGAGCTGAAAGAACCGTCCCAGGAATCTCTTAAATGAAATATATGTAGCATTGGCCCAGTCTGTGCTATTATATTGTATCCCAATTTGGGGCGGTGCAGCAAAAACAAACTTTATAGACATAGAATGAGCGCAGCGTAAAAATGATGTATTTAAAAAATAAAAGATTCTCCACTGTAAGCTTATATCAAATAAGTGATTTACTCTCTGTAAAGAAACTGTATGTAACCCAAACCATACTAAAAAAATATAAAACACTACCATATAATGTTATTGAAAAACCTAAAAGGAGAAAAGATTTAGTTGTCCAAGTTCCCCAAATCAAAACTAGATTTGCATGCAAGCAATTCAATAAGCGATCTACTCAGCTCTATAATAAAATTAACAAACAAGTTTATGTATATAATAAAAGTTACCACGACTGTAAGAAAAGTATAACTGAGAATACCACACACCCACAGACCATACCATACCACACACCTTATCGCACACACTACACACCTCATCATACACACCACACCACACATACCACACCACACCACAAGACACGACACCACACCACACCACACCACTCTATACACCACATTATATGCACTAACTAAGAATAAGCTTTATAAATTTAACCGCTCAGGGTCTGTGGGTGGTCCACGCCGTGACAGATTTACGACCGCACTTGAATAAACAAAGCATCGGGTTTCATAATAACGTCTAAAGTGTTATTGTTTATGTTTTTTGCTACTCGATTAGATTAGAGATACATTGTAAATGGTTACAGTCTTTGTTATCAACGTTTACTAATCTTTATTACCCGTTTTTGTTGTAACTTCTATTCTTCATTGTTTTTACGATTTCTGATAAAACTACGGTACCAATTCACACGAAATTTTGCAGGGTACAGCGAACGCGCGCATCCCGGGAGTGACGTTTGACTGACATTTTGACCGCGCGGGAACGTCATTGCAACTTTGCTTATAGATTTTTATTTTCTTAAGATTAATAAATACAGAAAAATGTACTTACATTATATAGTCACCCACAAATGTTTTACAATGTTGTGAAAGAGCGGAGCCTTCTAATACAGGCATTGTTTGCCTAAAAGGAGGCTCCAATCAAGTTAAAATGTAAAGTAATTTTCTATTCGGCACAATAAACTATTTTTTTTTGTTGTACAACTTGTTGTTTTTAGTTCGTTTTTGGCAGTGTTTTTTAATTTTTAAATTATTTTTTAGGTAATTTTAGGAGGTGGGCGCCGAGAGTTTTTACCAAATTATACTATTGACGAAGAAGGTTCAAGAGGCAGAAGAATAGATGGGAGGAATCTGATCGAAGAGTGGCAAGAGAACAAAAAGTACCGAAACGTTAGCTACCAGTACGTGTGGAACCGGGAGCAGCTGATGGACGCTGCTGCGGAACTGCCCGAATATTTGCTGGGACTATTTGAGGACACCCATATGCAATACCATATGCAAGCGAACGTTGAAACCGAACCGACACTAGCGGAACTCACTGAAATAGCCATTCATTCGCTGAGCCGCAATGAAAAGGGGTTCTTCTTGTTCGTGGAGGGAGGACGCATCGACCATGCACACCACGACAACCTGGTGCAGTTGTCGCTGGACGAGGCCATCCAGCTGAGCGAGGCGGTGGCGCGTGCCGCCGCGCTGCTGGGTGAAGAGGACTCACTGCTGCTGGTGACATCAGACCACGCGCACGTTATGAGCATCAGTGGCTACTCGCAGCGTGGCCGTGACATCATTGGGCCATCCGACGATCGCGGCGCCGACGGCGTGCCCTACATGACGCTCTCGTACGCCAACGGACCTGGCTACCGGCCTCACCGCGAGGACCTCACTCAGCACGATTACCGTAAGTAATATACTTAACAGGTATGATTAAGTTATTTTGGTTTTTACTATAATAATGTTTTTATTAACAATAATGTTGATACAACTCATCTGTCCTAAACGAAAACACAATGTACAGAGTTTTTTATAGATAGAGTTAATGACGATGTCTGTGCTAGTATTAACTGTGTGACAGATATCGGCGCCTTCCTCCTTCTATTTTAGCAGTCAGTGTGATTTTTTCTTCAAATGTCTAATCTCGTTTTCAGACGATGTGAGCTTTGCATTTCCTTCGAGTGTCCCGCTGGACTCAGAGACGCACGGCGGCGACGACGTGGCAGTGTTCGCGCGCGGGCCGCACCACTCCATGTTCACGGGGCTGTACGAGCAGAGCCAGCTGCCGCACCTCATGGCGTACGCCGCCTGTATCGGGCCCGGCCGACATGCCTGCCAACACTAATGGAACAAATTATTTTCATGAATAAATCAAAATCAAAATCAAAATATTTTATTTCACTTATGGGCTCTTATGAAACGTCAGAAGCTAGGTGCACGGTTCCAATTGGTCGTTTCCTATGGAGAAGAGCCGGCAAGAAACTCCACGGTTACTCTTTTAAAAATAATTGGCTTTTACAATACTTTCATATAACAGTGTTTCTAGGTATGGGAGGACAGTGTAGGTCTTTCAATAAGTACCAAGTACTTAACAAAATAGAAAAATAGAAAGTACTTAACATTCACAAAATATGTAGAAAAGAATCTATTCAAAAAATAAATTAATTAATAAAAGTAAAAAACCTATTTTAATGAAACGCAATTATATGATCTAGACACGCGGCCGCCTGTCGAGCCAAGTTCAAGGCCAGACACGGCTGCAGTGTGTTATATTACACGAACCATTAGGAGCCACTTTTGACCCCTTAATAACTCAAAATCTATGTAACATAGGCACATGAAATTTGGTTTATTTATTAAAACCCCTTAGATTAACTAGAACTCCAAATTTCATAAATAAAACTCAAACGGTTATTGAGATATTAACGTCTAAAAATCGGCATTTTTATCAATGACTTATCACGGGACATCAAAAACATTTAACCCATTTCCGGATGACCTAGAAAGTTGAAAGGAGATTTCCCGAAAACAGGCCCACGGTATGATACCGTGTCAAAGCTTATTTATCAAAAATTATGTCGTATTTTTTTCAATTCGTTTTATCGAAATTTATTTCTGCTAGCATTAGAGAACCTAATAAATATTTATTTTGTTGATATTTAAAGTACTAAATCCGCCATTCAATCCTAACCTGAATGTTGCCAGATGACAGACTATTCCAATAAAATAATTTGTAATCGATTGAAAATATCGATACTAACCCACATGGAGTACATGGAGTATCCACTACACGAGTATGTTTCAAATGCTATTTATTATACTCAAATACTGTAAAATTATGATTTTACAATATGAATGAATGAATGAATGAAATGCACCGATCCCAGCGTGGTTTAACCAGACTCGATAAATCGAATGAACCCCGAGATTTGCACTAGCCCCTGGAGCCTCATGCTTCATGGGGTTACAGAAGCCATTGCATATCAAGGAGTAGACCGGAAGACGCGTTTTCTTCGTTCTGATAAGTTGTCAGCAGCAGTGTCCAGGGCGCGATCGGCCCGCTCCTTGTTGTTTATGTCCAGCTCCGATGCGGTACAATTTCGACTTGTAACTCGCCACTATTCACCTCAGCTTGACACGATATAGTTCTGAGTTATGCACACTATTCGGCACACGTAATTAATAAGAACTCGACAAAAATCCCGATCCGCGTCACCCGAATTATTGTTTTTCTGTTCGCAATATCGTGGGCGCACATATCTAATCACCGTAAGGACTATTTTACCATACTCTGTTATGGCATTCCATAACATATACAAATAGTGAGTAGAGATCATAAAAGTTAAAATACCAATTGCTATTATGCAGCTATGGGTGCACATCTGGCGATGAGCAAAAGGGGCTGAAACCAGATGTGGTCAGCGAGTGCACGAAATTACGTTTTCAAAGTTGTTGGGTATGCGCGCCCGGGATTGTAAAAACACCACGCACTAAACAAATCTCCCTTGAACTTAGAAACGATTTTGGAACACAGCACATAATATTATTATAATTTATAATTGTCACACACGTATTATATCTTACATTATTTCGCCTATAGAACCAATTAAACCTATAGGGACAAAATAAACTAGTGACTTAAATAAAGGCGGTCTTGCAGTAAGGAGCAAGTCACCGAAATTTGCATATGATTAGCCTGGCCAAGTTTTGTCCCACCGGAGCCCCTCTGCATGTACGTGTGCAATGTATTTCACTAACTCACTTTCACTGAGTTAGTCACCACCACTAAAATAAAACAACAACCTCACTTTAAAAAACTCAGTATCATTAAAAATAATCCACGACCTTAGATGAATGATTGGTGACGAAACCCATCATTCATCTAAGTCCACGACCTTGTTACATGGTTACCTCCCCTACACGCATAGCGGCGATATTCCTCTCTCTATTCCATAGTATCATTAGAAAGGTAATCTGAGGTGAGGAGCTCGTGGCCAAGCAACAACAGCCGCACGGGTCGATCAATCAGGTCAAGCCACGCCCGCCGGGGCCAGTCCGCGGATGGGTGAAGACACCTCCGCGCCTCGGAAAGCACGCCCAGCCCCGGCCGTCACTCGCGGATCCCCGACAGCCGCCACGGGCCGCCAGAAGCCTGAATGTCCGACATCCAGTCCCACCAAGGGGCATCGCGCCACCCAGCCACCGGGCCGTGGAGGCCAGATAGGCAGTTAATGTTGTCGTTAAATGTGTAAATAGGACGGCGTATTTTCTTGAATTTGACCTTATACTGCATTGCTGCGTGTAACTGGTGTGGTCGCCGCGTCTATAAACGTGTGCGAGATAGCACATTCTGTGATTCTTGATGCGATATGTTACTGTTTTTCCGTCTAAGATTTCGCACAAAAGAAACCCCTGCATTTTTGTTTACACACGATTATATCTAGTTGTCTTATTTGTAAGAATTTTGTTGCATGGGTAGCGAGGTCTCGGCGGGCAGACACGTGGTCAAAAGTTAAGCCCATTGTGTTATTTATTTGGTGGGCTTCTTTGTTCATGGACGCTATTTATTACCATTGTTAAACTATTGTTTGGTAGTCAGAATGCCGCATGTGCAGATTTCGTTTCGAGACAGAGATACACAATTTTGAAAGGGTCGTGCGCTGGCTACGATTTATTAATTACACTCTTTATTTTTCTACAGAAATGTACCTTTTTTTTTTGTTGAATGGAGGCTTAACCACTCATGAGCCTTTCGTCAAAAAAAACTCGGGTACATTATGCAACAAAAAAGGTGGTCTTAGACGCGACTGTTTTGTTAGGGTAAATAGTTTAGGGTAGTTTCTAGGAGTTAAGATTGATGTTATAATTATCAGCAAGCAAGGGGTTATTGCTCAGGTCAAGCTAAGAAGTTTTATGGAAAATATTTTTGTGCGAAATCAATAGCGACCGACACTGTTAATTTGTTAGAATTATACGTATCGTAAGTCTTCATATATTATTTTATCATGCCATACTATGTACTTTTACTATGCACATATACCCATAAACCTGAAACTTAAAAATAAAAGTTGATTCTGCGCGTAGCATCAAACCTCCCAGTTAAACACTTTGCCAGTCACTACGCAACTGCAGATTCGCGCCCACGATGTTGTACCTAATAGGTATACCGAATTTTGCCACTGAATTTTAGCCACGTAATCGAGATAGAGCTGAGAATTGAACTCAGTCCTCTTGGTTGCTACACTTACTAGAAACAATTCAAAATGCAAATCGTTTTGGTATCTGGATCTGTCGTTAGAGTTAACCTTGAGTTTGAAATATAGGAATTTGATTTATTGACTGAGTGATTAGTAGGTAGGTAGTTTGTGAAATAGTGGGCTCTGTGCGTCTGTTGACGCAGGTCAGGTCGAGGTGTGTATTTTGCAGAGGTAAGCAACGCCCTGAAAGATAAATATATGGAATGATTTCACCGGATTATCCTGGCTGTCGTTCAGCGGCTCTGGAACCTTCGGCAGACGATTAGACCCTCGTATGCCCTGGAATGCACGCCTGGGATCGGAAACGTATTAGGCCTGGCACACCTCACTTTTGCACTATATGTATGTATTTATTTGTCGACACATAATGTCACAGCCACATAAAATAAAATAAACATTGTCCAATTTCGTTGACTGTTAATTGACGCGGCACGGGCGCATGCTGCACCAAACGTACAAAAAATTAATGCGCGGACTCAAACCAACAAAAAAAGAAAGGGACGCGGAGCGCTCGAGACGTCCTTTCGTTACGACGTCCAGTCAAGCAATCAAAATTATGATTTTACAATAAATAAAATATTACACGGTCTGAATATACTCAAAAACTTAAAAGTGTTTCGAGACAGTAATGTTATTTTATAAACTACCAGTGATCGGAGTAGGTAGATTGATTTGAGGTCAATGAACTGGCACGTATATATTAGTATGGATACGCCTCCGGGATTCCGGGATTTTGAAATTATTAAGATTTTTTAAGGAATTTTAAATGTTGTAATGTGTAGAATAAAGAATACATCAATATGAATAAGAAATGTTCAATCCTTTTGCCGTCTGTTTAATAGTATATAGGTGATCGGACTCCAAGAAAAGGATAGGTATACTATAAAACAATATAATTTATTTTAAATATTTATTTATCGCATCCTATAAATTTCTAATGAAGTAGTTTAAAAATCCTTACTTTAACAATATTTGATTCAATCCCGTAAGTACCAATATGAAATCCCGGAAAAAAGGCTTATCCATGTTATGATTCCATGACTATTCATGATGCGAGTACGTAAAGTCAATCAACCTACTCCGATCACTGATAATCACCCAATCGATTACCAAAATAATTAAACCTGGTAAACTGACACCATGAATAATGTCAAACTGTCAAAAAAAATCTGTCAGATCAATAGCATTGTTGGCTGTTTGTTTTACGTTGATTTGAATTTATTTTTCCGTATTTACTTTATTCTTATATTACGTTACGATTTAATGCTGTTAATTCGACCGTGGGTAACAAGTTTATTATGTTCTTTAAATATCTATAAACACCCGTTCTCCGTTCACTGTTTTAGCGTATTGTATAACCTCATTGATTTTAGCAGCCTATTAGTGGAAGGCCTATGTTCAGTCAGGGGTGCGTCGCGCGTCGTCAGCTGTAAATGTCTATAGTATGATGTTATTATATAACATAAGTAAATACACTGATTTTTTTTACCTTTTTCAGGTATGACGATGACATGTGTTACTGCAAGACTTGACATTATTGATTATATTATCTACAACTCTATCCCAAGTATTCAGGAAAATCTAAGTATATTATGTTATGTATGTGGCATGTCAATTGCAAGTCACAGAAGTCATCAGGTTAGTGTTTTTAAAATGGCAGAATTACTATGAGTGATATAATTATTATACAAAAGTAAATAAACAACAATAAGAATATTTTCTTACTTTCTAGGTTATAGATTTGGATAAAGTTTGTCATGCTTACTGAGAGAAGCTGCTACCAGAGATGTTTATAGGCAAGCAAGTGATGATAAAAACAGAGCCACCCTAGAGTGTAAGAGATTTACCCATAATAGGTCAAAACAATAATCTGGTTAGGGCCAGAATCAAATCGTGACGTGTGAGCAGCAGAACTTAGTGTATATAATTATTGATAAGTGAGCAAAATAGGACAAATCGTTTAAAAGATCATCATTGCTTATTACTGTTTCGTGGGAAAGCGTACACCTAGCACCTATCGTACCTACGCTGCTTTCATACCATGACTACGTTATGAGAATGAAGCTGAAGCCGTTTTAAATTCTATGAGAAATAAAATGTTTTTAGTATTTAGGTATTGTTGTGTTATCTGTTAAAGTAAACCTTCCTATAGAAGCACTGAAAATGCTGCTGCCAATGAGATTATTCATCTTTAATTAAGAGAGTTGGCTAAAATAATGTTTATCCCATTAAATCTTTCATATTTAGCGCGCAAGATTATTAATTTACCTTTATAAAAATCAAGTCTGTAAATGCGATAATCGCCATTTTGATGACAGTCGAGGTCGAGGCTAAAAAACATAAAAATTGGGGATTTCGAACATCCAAATTCCACCATAAGGACAGTGACTATTACAACATTTAATTATTTGACGAATTCATCCATTTTTCAAGTTAAATAAGTAGTAGTAATGAAGTTTTTGATATCAAAAGTCGAAGTTTCGCGCCAATCGTGCGTGTTTACATTTTAACTTTTCACAATTAACACACATACACATGTAGATACGATTTTAAATGCGACAAATGTGATTAAAAATATTTTAAGCAACTAGAAAATGCCCAGATCTTAACTTATTATACGAACACACGTTCAGTAATACGTAATATTCATTACTACTACTCAATTTGTGTTAAAATCGCCGCTCATTGTTTTTTTTATTGTAATGATGTGCGAAAACGATTATGCCAAACGTTTTTTTTTTAATTTTGGTTTCTCGATTAATTTATGTCGAATGTCTGAAATCTATACTTAAAAATTTAAATAAAATTGTTGTACGAGCCAATAATGCTCATACAGCAAAAGTACGTTTACGCGTACCGAACTAATATTCACTCAATTCAGTCGTAACTAAAACACCGTCACGCGCTAATGTGCGGATCGATCAATAACAACAAAACATTAAGTGCGACTCAGATAACTAAACAAACATAGCTTAGTTTCCATAAATAAACTATTAAACTTAACAGTGGTTTGGTGTAACTTAACTAACTACCTACAACAACTACCGGGGTATCCGGCTCGAAGGACCAAAAGATGTTGGGGTTTTCTCGTCGTTGACGGATACCCCGGTAGTTGTTGTAGGTAGTTAAGTTACACCAAACCACTGTTAAGTTTAATAGTTTATTTATGGAAACTAAGCTATGTTTGTTTAGTTATCTGAGTCGCACTTAATGTTTTGTTGTTATAGATCGATTCGCACATTAGCGCGTGACGGTGTTTTAGTTACGACTGAATTGAGTGAATATTAGTTCGGTACGCGTAAACGTACTTTTGCTGTATGAGCATTATTGGCTCGTACAATTGTTTTAAGCATTAAATACAATAAGCATTGTTTAAAATAATTATTTATAATTTTCTAGTGTAATTTTAATCGTTTTAGGACATTCAATATAAAACGAGTCAACACACAGAACGAGGATAGATACTTACCTCATTTATTGAATTTCGCGCCGAATTATTTCTATTTATTTGAATTTAAATTCGGAACGCTGTTCAAAATTATTTTTAATTTATTGGACAATTATTTACTGTGGATTTTATTTTTGATACCTTCTGATAGTTTGCTACAGAATGCCTAGTATACATTTATTAGGTAGGCTTAAGATTTTTTTTTTGGGAATGATGTTAAATTAATTCTATAAATTAGGTAGGTATTCCGCAAACACTTTTAAAGGACGTCTATATTTTTAAAGTGAAACTTTTATTACATCGTCTCAAACTTTTTCGTCTGTGTGTTGCATGTCGCGTGACGGTCGGCCGCGGAGTAGGAATAAAGTGAAAGGCGCTCGTCAGAGCAGCCAAGGCCAATATGGCGGCGCCTATAGTTCGCAGCAGCTGACCGTGTAAAGTTTCACTTTTACCGTGGTTTCATAAAACCACACAATTATTTTTTGTTAGTTGTACGAGTTTGGTAGTATTTGTTTTTACTAGGATAATCTTACTTGAGTAAGTTTTTTTTTTTTTGAGGTAGTTTCAAAACGAAATTTAAAAAACTGCCCAAGTATATGTCGGACTACGAACAGTGAAGGGTTCCGTAATTGGGATGAATATTTACGCATAAACATTGCAAAGTATCAGTTTTATCGACTGCAAAAATAAGTTTGTATTTCTCGAAAAAACTATAAAAAACAAAGTTAATTCTGCGGTTGTAACCGAAAATAAACTGTATCTCAAAAACTATTGACTTCAAAAGCAAAGTCACATAGAAACATCTTTAACATTTTAATTATGAGATCCAACAATACACGCTTTATATACATAGATTTTTTCATCTCTCCGTTATATGTAGGTATGGAGAATGCCACCCCCACTATTATGTTTATCGTAATTTCACTACACCATTGTTTAACGGTGCAAAAAATACACCTTTTTCAAAATTTTCATCGATAGAGTGTAAATAGTCTCCATGTTAAATGGCTGTATGACATCCGGACGCACGGACAGACGAACTTGACGAAATTAAGAGGTACGCATATTTGCAAAAAGAATTTTATAGATCACATTTGATTGACGAATAATAATAATTTCTTTACAAAAAGTAATGATATCCCATCAAAAACATAAATGTGAAAATGGGAGCCAAGTTCCATAAATATAGTTGTCGACTTCGCCGACAAAAGAATTGAAATCTAAATGGGTGCCAAGTTCTGTAGATAATCCTGAAATTTATTTATAAGAACATGCAACTTTCTAAAATAAAATTAAAACACAAATTCTTGTTTTTTCTGCTATAACAATGTTTGCTATTTAAAAATATAACTTCTTAAATTTGAACAGTCGAATTATTTACACAAAGCACTTAGGATAAATTGAAGCTCAAGATTTGACTTGGCTAGTTTTTACTAGCAAGCTAAAATTTTAGAGGATGAAGATATTTTGACCTTACAGTTACAATAAGAAACAGTAACTTGCGCATAACATAAAGAACAAAGATATGAATATTTTATTTTACTTATTTGGCTCACCAACAATTGAGTACACCGATACAAAGATATGAGATACATCCAATAAACTTATAGACTAGTGTACGTAAGTTTTAGATATAGACCTACTTGAGGTACATTTGGTAATGAGAACCTAATACATTTCGTTTTGTTCGCATTAAGTAAAAGATTATTAGCTGCGAACCATTTTGAAAGTACAGCCAGACTATCGATGACATGTAATACATCTGTATCTTTCCTGTCTATTTTAAAAATAAGAGAAGTGTCGTTAGCAAATAGAATTATATTTGATAAGTTAGTCATCATGTAAGGAAGATCATTTATATAAACTAGGAATAAGAAAGGGCCGAGTATTGAACCTTGAGGCACGCCCATTTTAACTAGAGACCTCGAAGACGTCGCCCCATTAATATTTACTTTTTGCTGCCTGTTTGATAGATAGGAAAGAACAAAATCAGCAGCTTGTCCACGAATTCCGTAGTGGTGTAATTTACAGATCAGTGTATTGTGGTCAACGCAGTCAAACGCTTTTGAGAGGGCACAGAAAATGCCAATTGCATCCTGGGACTTTTCCCAGGATTTCAAAATGTGACTGATGAGTTTTACTCCTACGTCAGTCGTCGACCTTACCTTTCGTGAAACCAAACTGGTGACTATGTAAAATCCCATTAGAATTAAAATGTGACAACATCTGGTCTAGCATGATTTTTTCATATATTTTACTCAATGCTGGTAGCACAGATATTGGTCTATAATTAGAGGGATCACTCTTACTACCCGATTTGAAAATTGGTACTACTTTACCATGTTTCATTAAATCAGGAAACGTACCGCTATCTAAACATTGATTAAATATGCCTGTTAGGACAGGAGCAATTGTGTCAATGATATCTTCAACAACCTTAACGGAAATCCCCCACAAGTCTTCTGTGTTTTTTATGTTAAGACTTTTAAATGCTTTGTTAACTGTGACAATAGAAATGGGCTTGAACTCAAAACTTGGAATGTCTCTACTAAAGTGTTATTTTAAAAGAGATTCAGCTAGTATAGATGATGAGGGGAGAGATTTCGTAACCTCTATTGGGATGTTGGTAAATAAGTTTTCCAGTGTCTCAGCAACTTTTAACTTATCTGAAATGGTTACATTATCAATTTTTAATGACAATTCATTCTGATCTCGCTGTTTTGTGTTTCCAGTTTCTTTGTTAACTGCCACACAGCTTTTATTTTATTGTTAGAATTATTAATTTTGTTACTTATTAATTTAGATTTAGCTTGGGCGCAGACTCTTTTAAATATCTTAGAATAGTTTCTTACATAATTATGAAAGTCCAAGGAAATTAAACAATTTGTCACGATATCACGCACAATATTTATTAAGTTTCTACAAAATCACTTTACACTTGTGTACACTTCGACTATTCGACGTCGACTGACTAACGGTCGTGCGCACTACTTCCCACCACGTGTTATTTTTACCGGAAGCAGCCTAGTTTGACATTTATAATAAAACGTGGTGGTACAATCGGAAGTAGTGTGTGCGATAACACTTAATATTATTATTAGGTAATGTAAGCAGTATTTAAATTTAAAAACAGATAATGATTTAAACATAGTGAATGTTTTAGATTGATCAAATTAAATATCTAAAATTATTAATCGATTCCGGAAATCCGACTATCGAAGAAAGAGTTTCTAACATAATTATGAATTACTTGATCAGAAGTCAATGATTTTTCGTTATAAATAATTTTCGTTATAAATAATTATTAAGTAATTATAAGTAATAGGTATTTTATTTAGATCTTCTTTCAAAACCATATGCTTTTGATATAATTTGGTGAAAGTTTTTTAATTGTACGCGAATTTTATTGAGAACTAGGTGCACCCCGCGGTTTTACCCGCATAAGTTTCGCTTCCGTGGAAATATCGGGATAAAAAGTAACAGCTATAGGTAACAGCTATGTACACGCAGCGTCAGTACCTATGTGCTAGCCTCTTAAGTTTTAAAATGTTACACTGCTACAACATTGAATTCTTAACGAATAATATAAAGAATACTTCAAAAAGAGTTCATTGTTTCGACTTGTATTCAAACCATCGCATCACCGAACGTCGTCATACTTATACCGGCAGTTTCACGAACTAGCCAGCGAGTCCATGTGAATTGCGATGACATTGTTATCTACTATCGTCCGAGTCACTTTATCTTTAGGTCTCTGTCTAATCGGTAGATGTTATAATTTGAGGGTATCCATTAACGTTTTCTTTAAACGCAACTCAAACTCAAAGCATTTATTTCAAATAAACAAATTACAGGTACTTTTGAATTGTCAAGGGGTCGGTCAGTTAGAAAGATGAAGCTAGTTACCCATTCCAAAGCGTAGTAGGTACCTATGGAAAAGAACGGGCAAGAAACTCCACGAACACTCTTTTAAATCAAAATATTGTTACAAAATATTGGTTACATCATTCATGTTGAAATTATACATGTAAGAACAATGTAGAAAGACGTGCACAATAAAAGCGTCCGTAACAAAAATAAAAACAAAAACAATTCAAAAATTAAAATAAACCGTGGCAGCTAAGAAATGACCAGTCCCTACTGATGGCGCCCGTTCACGAACATGACGCATGGATCAGCACCATTTAGCTCAACCATTTTGAAGGGAACTTAATGATCCAACACACACGCCACTATCAGCGAGACATTTGAGTGAGCATGACACCCTCAGCCGCCAGGGCACATTCAAGTCAATGAAAGACGTACCCGGTAAATGGTAGCTTTATGGAATGTACAGTACACCTCAAAACTCCGTAAGTATGCTAAGGATTATATTCGAGCACGATACAGTCAGTGCATGTGCAAGTGCATGTATGAGTGATGTCTCAACATTCCACTGATAACACACACTAATGAATTGTCGTCGCACAGTAACGTGAAATAACATTATATTTCTGTTGCATTTAGAATATGCGTCACAGTGCTAAAATGCTAAAATTCGCATTGAAATATCATGTGCTGGTAGCTGTCTGGGCTAAGCAATGGATTCACGATCAGGGAGGTCTGAGTTCGAATCTAAGTAATTACAACGCGTGGCTGGTTTTACTAGTTTCATAGAAAAAAATATATTTATATTTGTTTTTTTCTTATTATTTGTTTTTTTTTTATAAGAAGTTAAATATTAGTTATTGTATTATCGTTTAACTATATAAGTGATTTTTAATTTATCTTTTTGGTGTTAGAAGGTGGAAATAAAAAGTCGTGTTGAATGATAACAAAAATGTTTATTCGTTTTATTAATTTATAAAATTAACAAACTCTTATGAGAATTGTGATGTCACATTCCTATCTAGACAAAAGAAGTTCTTTTGTTACCTACCATTCACAAGATTTTTTTTTATTTACTAAGTTGGTACCCACTTACCTAGTCAATTCATAATAACATAACCAGTACCCTAATTGCGTAATACAACACAATCACAATCTGTTTCGATTTTTTATGTAACGTCACAATTAATGTAATATTGAGGTAATAGCTTAAGTGTTCATTTTCTTGACGAAAAGAAGATTAAAACTAAACCTCAATTTAAGATCATTAAATAATTACAGATATGTTAATACTACTAAATATTTAGTTACACCGTCTAATTATTATTAAAACCAAAACATCTAGATATTAATATTTTGTATTACCCCCATTATTTTCAATGCAGTCAAGTAGATGTTTGCGCATGGACCCTACAATATTACCACCTATTTCGGTTCCTCTTAAATTTTCCCACACCTCCATGCAATGGGTTTTTAATTGTTGTATACACCTCTCATCCCGTGACTCCCACCTTTGCACCATCAAACCCCATAGATTTTCTATGGGGTTGAGGTCGGGTGATCGCGCTAGCCGTGGAACAACAATTATCTCCGGGTGATTCTGGAACCACTCACGCACAATGTTCGCTCGATGAATAGGACAATCGTTCTGTACAAATGTCAATTGTGTCAACTCATCAGCTGGGTGAATGATGCGCACAGTAGGTAGCATGACATCGTCTAATACTTCTACATAAGTAGAACTGCTTAATCCAGAGAATTACAGTATTCCTCTAAAACAAAAAGAAAAGTGATATTAAGCAGTTATAACAACATACTAAAGTGACGTCATTTTATAATTTTTATAATAACATAAAATAATATTTATTTAAAATAACAGTATAAGTAATATTAAAACTCTGCATTTACAAATGCAATAATAAACACTAATTATTTATCTTTTAGACCTCATGATGGATTTAAAAAATAACAATAAAAAGAACTAATCCATATGTCACCAAATAGTCTAGGTAAATTTCAAATAAAAGTTTAAGTTACAATTCGTAAATATAATACATTCAAACCGGTTTCATCAGATATTTGTGTTCTATTAAGACCACTTTTATGCAGCGCAATAATAGTCGCCCTCGCCTCAATATTAGATAATATTGACTACTACACACGTTACTAACCAACAGTTACAACAAATCGACAACTTTCATTCCGATCAAGTCAAATATTCATTAAACTCATATTCTACCTCACAAGTCTAAACTTATTTAGTTTTTTTTTTATGATCTACCTTTCTAACTTTACGAAATGTGTGAAAAAAGCGAACATAAAGAATATTATATTTCTGTCCCATTACTTCCAATTGAGTAAAAACTTACAAAAAACCTTTAATAGTATTGCATGAGATTTGAACTCATGGCTCACCGATTCACGCATCTATCTGAACGCGTTAACCGCTAGGTTATCTTGACTTGTATTTTAATGTTGAAATTATGAACTACAATCACTTGTTGACGACAATGATGCATGTGTCTCTTGAAAATAAAAGGTCGTAAGTAAAACTAAACGTCAAGCTATTGCTTTGTGAGATTGCCAATGGACTTTTGGTCGGTACTGTACAATAAGCGTTTAAAAGTGCATAGTCACGCTAAGAGTCGTATTGCTGTGAACACGCGGTGAAGTACGTTCATGTGTATGTGTAAACAGTCAGACGTCTGTGGTGTGTGTGCCGTGCACATACCACAGAGAACGCAATTTTGCACTACACACTGTCGTATCGTCACGGTTCGCGGGCGCCTTTTGTTAGACACGCATAATATGCGTGACCTTGGCCAGTGTCTATACTTTCGAATTTTAGCAATGCTATCATTGCTAAAATTCGAAAGTAAATTATATGTGCAGATAGCAGAAGGCGTTAAGCGTTGGTCTTAGATTCAAGATGGCTAAGATTCTAATCTCGTGAATCACAGCGCTGTTTTTGCAAATATTATTATTTTTGTTTGCAATAAATAATAATAATATTTTTTAAATATTGCTGCCTTTTTATTAATGTTGTTATTGCAATAAAGGGTTTAGAATAACAAATGCGTGACATGTGATAATAAAATTAAAAAATATTTATTCGTTATATTTGTTGTTGTTGTTTGTTTGTTGTTCGTTGTTTGTTTTGTTTGTTTGTTGTTTGTTTGTTTGTTTTATTTTTGTTTATCTCCAACCAATACTATGCCAATCTCTCTTTTTACCAGCACAGCCACTAAGCACGTCTTACCATCACGAGCGCCAGACCCAGGAGGACGTTCCCACGCTACTCTTGACACATCGAATCTTTGGGTGTTGCCAATACAACATCCAAAATTTACGTTTTAATAAATTGTAATCTAACACATAGTTCACACAATCACATGATATTTCAATATTACCGTTGGGTTTAATGTGGGTTCGGTTATTGAAGATAGCAAATCTGACTGAAATACCGAAAATCATTGGATTTTTTTTCTCTATCCACATTAGTAATACTTTTGTGGAATACATATTTTTCTGATGGAGAACTTATGGACAGATGAGTGTGTTAGATAATTTGTTTTGAATTTAAATATTGTGTTGGTTTATGACATCTGTCACATTTACAAAGCTTGAGACCAATGTAGAAGTACCTAATTTGACTAGGTATTGTGTTTACTTAACCAAATAATACTTAATTTGTAAAATTCATTGAGATGTTGTTAATATAAAGTAATAAGTAATATTTAATGATACTTGTAGTACATCTTAGATTTTATATTGCTATTTTAATATAATAAGCTGTTTCGAACGATTGTCACAATAGTGTCAGTTGATGTTGATATTTTATTGAATAATATCTAAGAATTACAAATCAGCTTTCATTAAATTGCTTAATTACCTTATAATGTTTTAAAACGATTTCACTACCTGTATTAGAATAAGCCAAAATGTATAACGATCTGTGATTTATTCAAAATGGCGGTAGATGTTTGACATAGTGATGTTGGTAGGGTATAAAAAGGATTGTAAGGACATTCCAAGTTTTGAATTCAAGCCCATTTCTATTGTCACAATTAAAACAGCATTTAAAAGTCTTAACATAAAAAACACAGAAGAATTATGGGGGATTTCCATTATAGTTTTTGGGGATATCATTGATACAATTGCCCCTGTCCTAGCAAGTATATTTCATCAATGTTTAGATAGCGGTACGTTTCCTGATTTAATGAAACATAGTAAAGTAGTACCAATTTTCAAATCGGTTAGTAAGAGTGATCCCTCAAATGATAGACCTATATCTGTGCTATCAGCATAGAGTAAAACATATGAAAACATAATGCTAGACCAGATGTTGTCACATTTTAATTCAAATGGAATTTTACATAGTCACTAGTTTGGTTTCACGAAAGGTAGGTCGACAACTGACGCAGGAGTAAAACTCATCAGTCACATTTTGGAATCCTGGGAGAAGTCCCAGGATGCAATTGGAATTTTCTGTGACCTCTCAAAAGCGTTTGACTGCGTTGACCACAAAACACTGATCTGTAAATTACACCACTACGGAATTCGTGGACAAGCTGCTGATCTTGTTTCATCAGACAGGTAGCGAAAAGTAAACGTTAACGGGGCGACGTCCTCGGGGTCTCTAGTTAAGATGGGCGTGCCTCAAGGATCAATTCTTGGCCCTTTCCTATTTCTAGTTTATATTAACCTCTCAGACCCTAATTTGACAGATGAGTCATATCTGTCAAGCCCCGCCCACCCATCACGATAAAGATTTATGACTCACCTTCAAATAAAACACTCAAGTTTCTCAGAAGTTGTTGAATGTTATCGTTACTTGTTTTCGGTTCTCGAATAGATAAGGGACCCAACATAAATATTTACGACTTTCGTGAGAAACGTTCACTATGATTTATTACGTGTTTTTGTTGGCGAGTCTATTGTCTACTATTTTTACGATTTCTGATAAAACTAGCTAACCAATTCACACGAAATTTTGCAGGGTACATTATGGATAGTTATGTTTTCTAACGAAAGCGTTTTTAGAGACAGACATTGAAAATAAAAAATACTAAAAATCTAGATTTTTTAAGACCTAGATTTTTTAGTGCTTACGTAATTTTATCGGTTTAAAAAAAAAACTTTTCGCCGTATTTTGGCGAAAAAACACTTTAAAATTATGACTAATCTAATCATTTATAGAAAAAAGGCTATTTACCCATCAAATACCGACGATTACACACCAAAATACCACAAAATCACAACACGGTCACTTTTTCATTCAGATGTTTGTTTACACTTTTTGTTTGGGTCAGAATAGGTATATTACGATGTTATTCACTGCAAATATTATCTATAACGACGTAATATTTACTTAAAAATGAAAATAACACGACTTCCCGTCGATTTACATACAAAAACTACAATAAAAACGAAATATTACGGTAATAACCTTCAAGCCCGGAGAGCTTCGTAGAATGACATTTTTCGGCCCCGAACGTCATTTTCAATATTTTTTGTTTTGAAATATTGCGTTCCAGGTATTTTAAAATGGAATGGTTTTGTTGACTAGCATATTTATCCGACCATAGAATAGAAAAGCCACAGAGAACATTAGACATTATTTTATATTAGAAAAATATTAAAATCCTGGCGTCGGTGTCCGGTTGTCGGGTGTCAAACATTGTTTGACACCGGGGCTTGACGGCATGTACCAAGTGTCAAACATTGTTTGACACCGGGGCTTGATGACGTTCCCTACATGATGGCTAATATCAGATTTTTATTTGATGGAACCTCGCTTATAGTTATATTTATGTTCTTGATGGATGTTAGCCATGCATGTACATAAGTACATTTCCGTGTCATATGGGTTACGTTCATGGTGGCTCCTAACAACAATAACATAGTCATTCATATTAAATTTAGCTATTTCACTTTTTGATGACGTTTTCCAATGTAGTACCAGATTTTATAAACGAAAATACCGTATAATCTGATCCCAATAGCTGATTAAGTGATTAACGTAGTCCATTCCCTTGTTCATTACATAATATCATAACTCTTTTTTTTGTTTTCATATCTTTGTAATTACGTGAGAAAGTATTTCTACTGCGTTGAGCGTCGTGAGTCTGTTCATCAATAGGTGTGTACAATATATTAATACTTTCTTCGTTTTCACAACTGTTCTCTTTGGAGAAATTTAGGATAGTTTTGTTTAAGACACTATCCTGTAGGGTTTTCAGCCATACGTGTGTCAGCCATGAATGAAAGCCACTTATTGACAACAGGATACTTATTTTTGTCAGCTATTGAATTGTTTAATACAGCTTTAGGACTTATCAAGTTTAATGCTTGTATTATGTATTCTTTGGAAGAAGTCCTAGGTAAATCAGTTTTCATTATTAGTGTCCATACTCTCCGCTGATATTGAGGCGAGTAGAACTGCCTAGGTAGGTTTGGTTATATAATGGTGTGTGTGGGGGTAGACTTACTGGGTCTGAAGAAAAGATGGTATATTTGGTAGCCCAACACTTTAATGTCACACAATACACTAAGATTTGAAGGCCCAGTGAATAGCAAGTTGTACGATAAGCGGCAAGCACAAAAGTTCAATAGCAGTTATCAGCGCGAGTATATTGTGGTCGCAGAGATAGCGTAAGCAAGCGTGCATCAGACGTCATGACTAGATCGGGACTGGCGACCCACAAATACCAAATGCGCGGCCAAGGAAGGTATGCGCGCGCGCATTTGTCTTCACGCGCCTCGGACCAAGGGACTCAGCAGGCGACGCGTGTGTCCAGTCTACTATTATATTAATGACGGACGGACCGTACGGTAAACGTGATATATAATTAGTGATTAAACGAACTTACCTGTAAGCGAAGTTCGATCATAATTATACGAAGCGCTTCGTCCGAAGAGATTAGAATATAATACACATGTAGATTTTGAGAGTTATTTCTGGAAATATTAAGAACGCACTGTTATTATTTTAGAATTATTTATTCTGGAAACACAATATTTTAAAGTAACAAAAATGAATCAAGTCTTAAATTATAATAAGGATTTCAAGAAATTATGTTTCATAAACGATCAAAAAAAATATATATATTCTAATTTTGTGCATGAGTACAATTTATTCTTAATTAATAAGTTGCAACAGCGACAATGATTGAGAAATGAAGACTATTCTATTTCTCACTAATGGATTATTGACCTAGCTAGAGCAGTTTCATCATAATCAATGATGGTGCGATTATAAAATCTAGCAAACGTTTCAGAACTGCCGCTCCAGCCGACAGTTCTGCAAATTTCATCAACATTAACACGAAGTGCATGCGCACCGGACGTAGCCGCGTGACGCGTGCTATGCGCCGAGAACATAGACACATCTAACCCACTATCGCTTAATGTGCACTTAATCCAGCGGCTAAGTGTTTGCGTACTTACAGAGCTGTGTGGCTTTTTTGGAGATATAAAAAAGGATGCCAGATTTGCGAAGATCATTGGTTTTGTTTAGGTAAAACGCTAATGTGTTAGCGGGGCATATTTCTACACTCTCATTAAAAAGGGTAAATTTAATAGGGGTTGCTTAGACCCAACTCGAGAAGTTTTTATTAAATCAGGAATTTTTATAATAATTTTGGTTGGCATTATAGTGATATTTTCTATACTAATTTTTGAAAATGTTTGAACCCTATGAGCCGTGGTAAGGGCTAGTAATGTTACACATTTGGTATTCAGAACGTAAAAAATTTAGCACACAGTTAGTATCCCACGTTACATTATATTTCGGCCTAGGTGGTCGTAGGCGAAAAACACATTTAAAAAATCTAAGAATGCGATCGTCTTTTGACATATTTGAGCCCAAAATTAGTGATAAAGCTGATCGATATGAATTTAAAGTTCCATATTGACTACCATTATTAAAAATTTGCGTAAGAAAATATATTACTGATGGAACCGAGGCCTCGTGTTTATCAACACCTGATTCTTTGCAGAAGGTCCACCATTTTTTTTAAACATACGTTATCCTTTCAACTGTCATTAACGAGATACAATAGAATTTTAATTGTTATCCACCTTAATGAGGCGTCGTAACAGATGATGGGTTATATTGTTTCATCGAGTTATTTGATAAAGAAGCCATCATGATATCTATCGATGAAAGCGGCAGGCATCGTCGTGAAAACGCCTCCCGGATAACACTCCGGCAACCAGGGTAAGCGTCGAGTGCACCTAACGGTTGCTGGAATGAGATATCAAAACGTTTTTATTAGGGGTGAATATAATTGGGTCTGATATAAGCAGAGACCTATATAAAGGATACCACGGTTGCGTGGGCCATAAAGGAGCAATGAAAATTCCCTGAGCGTTATCGTTAATAATTTTCAAATCAAATCAAATCAAATCAAATCATTTATTTTTGCAGAAAAACACTGTTACAATGGTCTTATAAAAATTTACATGTTTCAAGTGATTCTACCGTAAGGCATGCAAAATGTATAGGTACAGTCATAAAATACAATCAACAAATAGATAAAAAACAGTCATAAAATACTAAGACTAAGACTCCTAAGACTAAGACTTTTCAAAATAACTGAGAAGGGGGGAAAAGCATAGAAATAAAATGAACCCCAATGGATTGTAAATGAATTTATAGCATAAACGTCCGAATCTTTATGCCAGGAAACGTATTTCGCACATTTTTTGTTGATTCGGCTGGTAAACAAATCTATATCAGGTTGCCCAAACCTATACTTAAGAGTATTGAAGGCCCCCTCTGACAACTCCCATTCTATGTCTGGGTGATTAAGACGCGTCTCGGCGTCCGCGATGGTGTTATCACAAGATCGTATATATATGAAGCACAGTGCAGCAGTGATGCACAAGAATGCTGTTCGGCGATACATCAACGTAGCGCAACAAATAAATTAACGAATCAAACAAGGCACGTGACAGCGGAGCGGGGGGAGGTAGGGAGGGTTTTTTGTGCTGATGAATAGGTACTTATTCAGGCCCTCCAGGACAACAAGATGGTAAGGTGGGTCATGACCCACCCAATTAGAATGTGAATGATAATGTCAAATGAAACCATGGTTTATGATGCATTCATTATCATTCACATTCTATTTTATAGCCTCTACCGCCGCGTCTATGTAGATTCCAGTCATCGGCTGCTGGAACGGACGTTACGAATATACTTTTACGATCGTTTTTGTGCCCTATTTGTGGTGCGAGTAATACGTAAGTACGGGGACGGCGTGGAACTGAATGGAATGAAATAAAAGCCGCGATCGACGACTGCCGAAAGTACGCAAACTTTGCCAATTACACAAATTGCTCGTCGCTCATTACGGCAGACACCGCGGGCTGCGCCCCCCCCTCGTTCGCCTGAGTACCGCAACCCGCGCACTCCCGCGACGCATCAGTATTCATTAAAAGCGCAATTAGCGGAGTGCATAGCCCCTCGTGAAGGCGCGCCGTTCCTCTCAAAGTGAAACATTACGAAAATGTCATTCGTCAAAATTTCCCCGAAGACTGTCGGTCCGGGCGAGCTGTCGGCCGGGCGGTCCCCCCCCCGGGCCCCGGTGCCGGCGCGGCCCGGCGGGGTGAGGGCGCACTCCGGCAGTGGCGAGCGTCCGCCCTCGCAGCTCGCGCGCCCTGCGCCGCCTCCCGACACTCCGCATCTCGCCGCCGACAAACTTTCGCGCGAACTTGTTGAGTGTCGCGTGATCGTGTCCCGATCCCCAGTGGTGCGATGCGCGTTATGCGAGCTTGATTCAAGCTCATTGGAAGAAGTGCAACTTTGATATAGTGATAGTGTACATCCGTGACATCGTTCCGTGATAGTGACTTTAGGAACAATCGGATAATCCAGAGGGACATTTGTGACAGGTAATACCTAAATACTCGTAAATTTTACCTAAAAAGAATAATATTTGGATGTTGCTTGATAATATCTCATAGGTGTTAAAAGTACATCAAAATATGTTTTATAATAAATATGACCTAATACTATGTATCCTTAACATACTCATTAAATATTGGCAATGTATAAATGGACATGACCGTAGCGTTCACAAACCCGCGCTTTTCCAGTTAGTGGCGCCCACCGTGGGACTACTCATTCGCAGTTTGTTGGCGTTTGTTTGTTTCTTTGGCTAAACTCATACTCATTGGCTGGTGTAGGTTATACAGAATCTGATAAGAAAAATTAAACGACATAAATATTTGTTCACTCTCCTTGCTCAAAAAGTTCGTCATTGTAGCTTACCAGAGCGGAAAAAAATAGCATATCTTGACAAAAATTACGTAGACATAAATTACTTTTCCTTTAGAGAAAAGTAATTTTTGTCAAAATTACTTTTCCTCTAGAGAAAAGTAATTTTTGTCTGTACCAAAGAGCCCACAAAAACGAAAAAGTCTTTATTCTCATGGAAAACTAGCTTTTTACTACCGCATACCGGGATAAAAAGTTTCCTTAAAAATATAGATTGAACAAACTGTATATATTCTTAAATAAAATAAACTATTTAATATTGTATTGGATTATTTTATTTTCTGGCAATCGTTGTGAAAAGTAGAGTGTAACACACGGCGCTAAAACCCATTGTAACTCGGTGTCTATTTACTCCTTCGCTAAAGCTAGGGAGTAAAACTACCTCAATACAATGGATTATTTTAGCCCTTCGTATAACAATCTATTATTGATTTGCTAAGTATGTGTAAAGCTTTTACACCTTGGGAATGAGCTGCTCGCTTTGCTAAGCCTTGTCATAAAAGCATAAAACTTGACATTTTAATTATTATTCAAAATCATCATTAAATAAAAAATAAATAAATAAAATAAATAATAAGTTTATTGTACAAAGAGAAAACACATAGAGTTAGTCATACACTAAACATGATTGTACAAGATGCAAATACACACGATGCATGGGAAGAGCTGCTTCATCCCAAAACTCTCGGAGTTCAGTATGACTCATTATATGTAGGTTCACCTTTCTCTTACGAAAACACAAATTCAAAATCCGATGGATCTTTGGTTGTTTCTCGGCAATGGTAAGCTCGAAGCTCCTGGACATCAGCTTTTACTGCGGGATATATAATAATATCATTCTCCTATTATCGTTGCTGGATAATATGATCAACAGGGTCTCAGTAATTTTTATTTGGATCATAACTATAATTTTCAGGGGGTGTGTAGTGTTGTGCGCCGATTGATGAGGTTGAAGCCGTTTTAGGGTCTCATGTGACGACAAAGTTTTTTCTGACAGATCTCACTCAACTACACCTTTGACAGATGGAAGAGAAATAAAATTTAAGCAAAAACCTTTTTAAAAACAAGCTTTTATTGAACTAAAAAGTACTCAATAAAACTTACGTAAACATAGAACTTTAATATTTTCTTTAAAGCTTGAGGGTTATTTTAAATGTAGGAAGGTTGTTCACGCCTCTAGCTTAAAGAAAATATTAAAGTTTTTGAAGAAGGCGTAGTCAACGGAGCCCCACTTTGCAGGGCTCCTATTTCTGTCTGCAGAGTTAAAAGGAACCTAACACCAAGGAGATGACGGGAGCTCAAGTGAGTGAGCAAAGCGAACGAACGAATCCCCGTCATCCCCTTCGATTCTAACTTGTTCGAGCCGGGGTGGCCCAAGTCTCAAGCTCGCTAGGCTCATTTTTGCATTCGTAAATAAGTAGTTTCTATAAACTTCAGATTTTTTTTCTCGAAAACTAGGTGTTTGCTAGCTGTGACATTTTGCACAAGTTTTCTATGTGAAGACATCTGTACGCAAAAAATTGGAGCTTCTCATATGCGGTCCATAAAGTACAGAGAAGCCAATATTTAAATTGCAAAAAAAAAAAAAGATGGTTCCGGAGACCTCATATTCTTTCTAGCGAGGAGGCTTGTTTCTAAAACTAACACCAGAGCGCGCGTCCTACTCGGCAGAATGCAGAGCGGCCACTGGACATGCATGTCGAGTGTCGAGACGCGGTATGCCGAATCTGTACCGCCCCTCTCCCGCACATACCGAGCTAATCAGGAACGCTCAATTGCAATATCGGCGTTCGGTAAGCTTTCGGTACTGCGTATATTGAGTATGCTGATGTTGCACCGCTGCTGCGCCGATAAATCAGAAAAAGGCCTAACCAACAAAGCAAGTTAAATAAAAGTTTGTAAAAATTTCAACTTCATAGGAAAAGAGGAAGTGGTTTTAATTCAGCTTGCAAGATTTGACCAATGATACTAACTAACAAGGCAAGTTAAATAAAAGCTTGTGAAAAGAAATATCGTGAGGTCACACTAAAATAATCACGAAAACACATTGAGCATGTCAGCGAATCATAGCTTGTTAGTTCTCAATACTTAATTCTTTATTGCATTCCATATGTACGAGTATTACATAGATGGTATAACAAAGTAAAAGATCGATACCACCACCATGGCAGGTGGCGCTGCCGCCCGGCGTCACTCCGTTTGGCATGCGAAAAACCGAGTTGTTTAAAAATACCGGTTTTTCCGGGTTATTTCTTGAAAAAACCGGCGAAACCGTTTAAATCGTTTTTTTTTGGGGTTTTTTTTTTTTTTTTTAAAGAAATGAGAAGTATGTTTGTAAAGAAATAAAAATGCTGAAATCTAACCAAAGTATGTATTTTTTTACGTTTTTCTCACTTATTTTTATAATAATGAGCATTTGTTTGGACTGAAATAAGCTACAACTACTTAGTAACAATACAAAAAAGTTTATTTTCTTTGGACATAACATAGAATAAAGCTTATTATTTAAGAAAATAACATACTCTTCAAAACTTAAGGTACCTAACATACAAAATTAGGAACATGTGGTAGTTACACAAAGGCCTAAAATCACAGAATATTAAATAACAATTTAACTGTCATAAAATACAAACAAGCAAAATCAACAGTACGTAAAATGCGATCAAAATATTAAATCTCGCATATAAGACTATCCTAATTTACCAAAACAAAATAAATCAGTCATTCTTATAGATATAGATTAAAAATTAAAGTTACACAGCTAAACCATAATAAAATGTTTTGCTTTGATAGAATGACCGTAAGGATACAAGTGCATCAAGGTAGTCATCATTTAGATTACTATTGATTTTATTACACATGAGATCCGCTGATGAAAAGACTCTCTCTGATTCCACACTTGTTGGAGGTATAGATTTCAAAGCTTTATATACTTTTGTTAAGGGCTCTCCCATTTTTCCTCCACCGGCATAAAGTGTCATTTCCACCCTGATTTTAGTTTCTAAATCGAGTTCTGTAGATTATGATGGGCTTGCACCAGAAGTATGTTGTTTGAGCGCCTTCTTTATTTCTTATCCAAGTTGTTCCTTGATGTTCCGTGAAACATTTACTACTGTATGGTCTACGTTTTCCAGTGTTGTCGTTGCCGTCGGTGTAGTCGTCGAAAAATGTTTATTTATAATGTTTACTATGAAACTTCGAATTTGTTCGTTATCGAGGGCTATCGCGTTATTTACGCCATCCAAAAGATCTTTATAGCGTCCTGTGAGTCCTGTCCACGTTTGTCAGTGATAAATTTAATATTTTGTTTGGGAAAATTAAAGTATTATTAAATCAATAACATAGGAGAAAAATAACCGAAAAAACCGAAAAAATTGGTTTTGTTATCATGAAAAACCCGGGTTTCAAATCAGACGATTATCCGATTTTTACGGTTATCCGGCTAGTCGGTTTGCATGCCCTACTCTTCACTATTTATTGAGACACAACACGCAAGTGAAGTATTATGAATATTGTTTCGACCATTTGTTCAATCTAATCCATTTAAGTGTTCAATAGAAAGTTTCAAAAAGTATCTACTGTAAACTGTTACTCAGTGGCCATTATGTAGCATGACCACTTTGAATTGATATTTTCCAAGAAACTAACAATATACAATTTTTGATATTAAGCTACAAAAATATAGACATTATCTACATTTTACCTAGTTCAGGTAGTAGTAGGTGGTATCAGGGCAGCAGATGCTAATAATTGGACACTAAATACTAAATTACTTTTAAGCATAATAATTTTAAGTAGCTAAAACAAATTGTGTTACATGTTTACTATTTCTGGTCTAATTATAAATAAACACTTGTCTGAACTTCTGAACTTTATCCTGTAATTTTTACATAATATAGTCAAAGTGGTTCTGCTGCGGAGCATAACACCACGTTGTGAAGGATCCTTCAAATAATTATAAACTGACGTCCTTCACGAAACTCTAGTGGATGGGTCGATGACCACTCCACAGACAGGCAGGCAGGTGGCAGGTGTTACGGGTCGTCAGAAGCCCGAAAGTCTGGTAACCAGTCTTACCAAGGGATATCGTGTTACTCAGTACCTAACTGGGTTGTGGAGGTCAGATAGGCAGTCGCTCCATGTAAAATACTGATATTCAGCTGCGTCCGGTTAGACTGGAAGCCGACCCCAACATAGTTGGGAAAAGGCTGACTAGCCTTTTCCCAACTATGTTGGGACATATTATACATCATCATCTGACTAGATGATGATGTATAATAAAATTAGAATGTGTAATTGGGTGTAGTCATAAGTAGTACTGCTATTTTAATAAATATTCTGTTATGTAGTGTGTTATCCGGTAGGAAACATTATCGTGTGCAGAATAACTTGACGTGTTCTCAAGCTGGTCGGGATCTTTAGTAAACAAACGCTCAAGAGTCATTGTCTCACTCCAACTTGTAACATTATGGAAGGTTTTGAAACGATCAACTGCTCGAAGACTCTTCAGCTGAAACACCATTTAAAACAGATTAAAAAAAAAAAACTATAACGTTGACAGATGGCAGATTGTATATGCTAAGCTGACCAAGCAGCGGCCTACTTTGTCGGCTTAGGTAGTCGGGATGTGCAATAGGTTCGCCTATTATTACGTAGCTGGCGTGACGTCAGTGTTCCAACTAAGATGTACACTGTAGTCGGCACAGGTGTACCTAGTCTGCCTGCCGAACAACTTCGGAATATAGCCGGAACGTTACTTTAAGCTAAGACATTACTAACTCAAGTTTTTTTTCCTTAGCGAATCGATGGGATAATAAAGTTAATTTAAAGACTAGAATTTAGCAGCGAGAACTCCGTTTTGCTAACCAAAATATCCGGAAAACGATGAAATTATTGAAAAACTCTATAGATAACTTAAAAAGATTTTCTTATAGCTGACTATGTATCTTTTTAAGTGGAATTCTTTATAACCGCGAAGCATCTTAATGGCTGGATAGATTTTAACACATGAGGTGTCTTATCGACTCGTTTAGGTCGCGCGATGGTTCGAATACGGGTTTTGTTTTTAAACCCCTGACGGAAACAGAGGGGTGTTATAAGTTTAACGTGTGGGTCTTCGTAGCTCCCAAATGCCAGAGCCGATTGCGATTTTTTTGGTTTGTTTGTCAGCCATTTGAAGATTATCAGCTCTTTTCTAGTTAATGAATGGAAGTGAGCACTTCCACAGGTCTGATCGATTCTAAATTTTGTAATCTGTTACTTCGATGATACTAGAATAAAATAGTAACCTTGAACTGATGCTACAGCATTACCTGGAATTTGCAGGATACTCAATTCCCTCACCAACTTACAGCAGGGGTATCGTATTTGGGCTTATTGGAATGGTATCAATAAATAGGTTATAGATAAATGGTAATCACGGTCTAATGATGGAGCAGCAAAAATAAATGAGGGTAAATTAGCAACTAACTTTACTATGGGAAAAATACGTACAGCTGCGCAGATTTAAGCAAGGCATGTGTCGATCGTAGCGTGTCTACTAGTGATCCTAACTAATATTATAAATGCGAAATTGAGTTTGTTAGTTTGTTACGCTTTCACGCTAAAACAGCTGAACGGTTTAGATGAACGAAGAATGCTAAAAAAAAACCCAGAGCGAACAGATAGGTACAGAATGTAGCTCAGAATTTTAATGATATCATTCTGTATTAATTTTACACAATTTTTAAGCTGATATGTTAATTTTCAAATTATTGTATAGTGTAATTTTATTTTAATTACAACTGATGCTCTACTAGTGCTTATAAATGAAAATGTACAATGATTGCCGAAAAATGTGAAACCAATTTTTAAAACTACCATAATTGAACTACGTACCAAAACGTTGTTCTTTTCACGTTTTTGTTATCTGTGGCCAGTGACTAAATCGTAGAAAAGCAGTGTTGTCAACTTAGTGGGATTTTCACTAAACCTGAGGGTTTGGACAGGAATTTTGCTTTTAGTGGCTGGTGGTTTTGTCTAGTGGTTAGTTTAATTCAATTTGTAAAAAACAATACAATCAACTTTGACTCGAGAAAATATTAAAATAACACGTTAATGGCATGTTTTATTCTTTTATTGTTTGTCTAATACCTGTGTCAGTAATTTTATGATTTATTTCTTTCAAACGCCGAAACCACTGCGGATTCGAAAGCTGATTTGGAAAGACTGTTCAGCGTGACGAATATAGTGAAGCCAAACAGAAGCTCCAACCGAGTGGATATCAAAAAACAACGTCAATTCGAAAAAAAATATTCCACAGGTACATACTTCCGGGATAAAAAAACTGCTGTTAGGCCATTATTTTATAATCCACACATCTTCACTAACTTTTTCATTCATTATTGTGTGATATTACAATAGGATGATGTTTAAAAAAACGTGCGTGTCAGACCACGCACAATGGACGTTCCGTATTTGGAATGAAATTATCCCGAAAAAAAAAACTTTTTACCTAGTTGAAAAACATGTTCTCCCATATATCGACATACGTCACGGTCATTTCTCCAACTGAAAATGTAAGTTTGTAATGGTTATTTTTTAAATGTGATAAAACTAAACGATTTTCAGACATTTTCCTTGACTTGTGCTGTGAGACGGGCTTTGTGCCAAATTTCATGATTCTAGGTCAACGGGAAGTACCATGTAGGTTTTGATTTATTTGCAAGTATCAAAATTTGTCGCTTAAATGGCCATATTTTTTTATTGTACGTCGTTCGGTGTCGTTCAGAGCAACATCTTATTTTTTGCTTCGCTGTTTTTTCCGCGATTGTAGTGGTTCTAAGTTTCGTTAACACAGTAAAACTAATAAAGTTTATGTGAAAGTTTACAAAGTGCGTGCAGTGATGCTTGTTTGATTTGAATCGATCCAGAAACACCTGAGATATAAGCAAAAACTTAAATACATAATTGCAATAACGGCCGTGTCCCTGACCTAGGGCAACCCGCAAATCGCTCGCTTGGTGCTCGCTGTGACAAAATGACTCACCTAACATTCATATTTAAACACATCTACCTACTCGGTGCGTTTACTAATTAACAAATCTATATTTTCTGTACCAAAATAATAGCCCAAAGATAAGATGCAGTGCACGGCATGTAGCAAAATCATAGATCGCGGAGAGTTATTGGTTTGCACGTCATGTCGTAGTTTGTATGATTATAAATGCCTGAATATGACTAAAGATTATTATACAACTCATCATAACGAACTTAAACGGAACTGAATTTGTCCTACGTGTAGCAACACAACCCGTCGCAAACACGACAATACTCCGGTGCGAAACCAATTTGATATTCTGCGTGACGATGCTAACATATCCTGCGATGATTTAATGGTCATTCCCGATAGCGATTCAAAAGTGTCCTCGCAGAAGTCTTCGCGTCATATTACTGCTGGTACGTTTATTAACCTTGTCCTATGTACTTCCGATAGTGTCCAAGTAATGTTAAGCGATGAGCCACTCAGTCGGGTTGATGATCATCACCCACCTCTGAGTATACATATAAAGGGTAACATTCCTACTAAACAAATGAAACCTAATAACATCGAACGGCTAAATTTCCACAAGTGTGATTATGCGAAGGTAAAGGTGGCTATCGCAGAGGTTGATTGGGCTACCCTATTACTGTCAAGTGATATCGACCGGGCGGTGGACGAGTTTTACATGACTCTCAACTCTATAATCAGCAAGCATACACCCATAACCAAATTGGGTGAGTCTGTACAGCCTTTCTGGTACTCAACAGCTCTTAAAAAATGTCTCAATGAGAAAAATAAGTATCACAGACGTTACAAAAAATATAAAAACCCCCGTGATTATGACACCTTCTCAATTTTGCGTGGTAGGTGCAAGTTTCTGACAAAAGAGTGCTACGGTTCCTTTATAACATCCACAGAGGACTGTTTATCTGATAATATCAAATCATTTTGGAAGTTCGTCAATAGCAAAAAGGGTGCGTATGGCTTACCACAAACTATGAAGTTCGGTGGAGTGGTTTCATCTGACAGTCAAGTTATTAGCGAATTATTTTCGGACTTTTTTAGTTCAGTTTTTGAGGATACGTCTGGACCTCCCCTTAGTGGCGAGGCATGCGCAGGTGTTGAATCCAATTCTTTTTTATCGGAGATTTATGTTGAACACGATTATGTTTTGCGTGCATTGAAACAACTGGATCATAATAAATGCGCTGGTCTGGACGGAATACCTTCTAGTTTCCTGGTTAAGTGTGCTGAAGAGCTGTCATTGCCACTCTATTATTTGTTTAATAGATCTCTAAAACTAGGTATGTTTCCAAAATGCTGGAAAAAGGCGCACGTTGTGCCCATTTATAAGGATGGTGACAAGTCAGATTGCATAAATTACAGACCCATAAGTATATTATCTGGTAATGCAAAACTTTTTGAAGCGTCTTTGTATCAGCATTTTTATTCTCATTTTAAACCGTAACTTTCGCAATCCCAGCATGGATTCGTACGAGGTAAATCAACACTCACAAACCTGTTCGAGTACAAAAACTATCTGTGTACTGCTTTCGCGAAGGGTGGTCAGATAGACTCAGTCTATACAGACTTTCGGAAAGCGTTTGATAAAGTTAACCATGAAGTACTGCTTTTGAAGCTGAAATCGTACGGTATACATGGTTCCTTGTTCCGGTGGATACAATCTTATTTAAAAAATAGAAGCCAACTCGTTTCTGTCAGGGGATACTTGTCGTTGCCGGTTAATGTTGCGTCAGGCATTCCACAGGGATCGCATTTAGGACCCCTACTTTTCATAATTTTTATTAACGATCTAGTGACAAAATTGTCATGTCCCTGTCTCTTGTATGCCGATGATCTAAAGGTATTCACGTCGATAAAAAGCACATCTGACAGTGAAGCCCTTCAGAACGATTTAAATATCATATCTGATCGGTGTACCCTTAATCGAATGAAATTAAACATAAATAAATGCTTTGTTATAACATTTACGAAAAAACGTATAAAGAACACCTATGACTACAGACTCGAGGGTCAATCGTTAGAACGAAAACACGTAGCCAGAGATCTCGGGGTATTGTTTGATGAACAACTATCTTTTAGAGATCATTACAATAACATGACAAATAGAGCATTGAAACTTTTTGGTTTTATATCCAGGTCTACCAAAGGATTTAAAAAACCTCAAAGCTTCATACTAGTTTATAAAAGCCTAGTAAGAAGTATATTGGAATACTGTTCGATAATTTGGTCACCGTGTTACGCAGTACACTCTGACAGAATTGAGAGTGTGCAAAGAAAATGTGTTAAGTGGGCCTCATACCGGTACGGCTTCTCTAGAACGCTACAAAGCTATTCCGAACGCCTTGTGAAATTCAACTTGGAACCTTTGCATGCTCGTCGCAAACACCAAGACTTATTAAACCTACATTAAGATCTTGCATTCCACGCTGGACTCTTCGACTCTGCTGTCCCCCATCAACATCAATACTAGGTATAACACCCGAACACCGAAAACTTTTGCACTTTTGGTCTTTACAAATAATACCTCTTATTACAACCCTATTGTAAGAATGTGTCGACTTTATAATGAAATTACAAGGGACAATAACAGTATCGACATCTTCGATTCTCGTGCCGCTGCTTTCAAAAGACATGTGCGTACTCTTTCTTTTTAATTTTTTTATTAATCTTGTAACGCTTTAAATAGTGTAACGTTGTGTCACTTATGTACTATACCTGGTGTGTTTGGTCTCCTACACATTCCTTGCCTAAGCAGAAGTGTGTTGGAGGGCAGACACACATAGACCTAGCTGTAACTTTGTGAACTAAGCTTTTTACTGTAGTTGTCATTTTTTATTATTATTGTTGCTAATCATGTTGTGCGATTACGCTTTGGGTGATAATCAGGTCGAAACCTATAATGTGAACCTAGTGATATATTGTGATTGTTACCTGTTGTAGTTGCCTTGTGAATAAATAAATAAATAAATATTTCGTCGACTTAGAAGCTTGATTTTTTAGAGCTCTAAGGGACCACAGACGTATTTGATATTAATTTTAACTTGATACCTTCGTACGTTCCTGAGAAAAAGGATCTTGACAGACTGACAGATGGACAACGAAGTAATCCTATTTCCTTATGAGAATCCTAAAAATACTATGATTACATAAGTTATGTTTTGTTGGACCCCCAAAACAGCGACCGAATGTCGGTAACAGAAAATAAATTTTAGGAGAGGCTCTGGCTCGTAGTTTCGATCGTTTCTAGTAATATTATTCGATGATAAGTGCATGGATCAAAACTATTCAAATTTAAACAAATACTTGCTTAGGCAAAGCTACACTTCCGTGGTTTAGAGAAATCGGTTTGTCTAGTTCAGATTATCGATACGATTCCATTTCTGACAGAAATCGGATTTTTGATTCGTTTTAATATATCTGACGCATGTCTATAGTGGACTCAGGGGAAAAAAAAAATGGCAACACTGAGAGTAAAAGTTGAACGATCTGCCGACTCATTGCGTCGACGTGTTCAGAGTCGAATTTTAATGGAAACCCTGCCTGTCTAAAATGTACCTTTGCTGCTCTAACTTTATCAGAGTGTAGGGAAAGAACAGGAAAAGTATATAACAACATCACAAATGTTAAACCTTTGACAATAATTTGCGCCTTTAAAGTCTGTGGAAAATACGATATCAATCATGGCGACGCATTTATTTACATTTTGATTTTGGCGATTTCGGTAAACTTTTTGTTTAGGCATTGTTTTGCCTTGAATTTTGTTTAAGTTAATAGTTGTTTTATATTTTTCAACATACAAAATTATATTTACTATTCTCATACAGAAACATGGGCCTATGATAAGCAGTTTTAGAACATTTTTCTTGTGGCTTGTGGAAGTCTGAAGAACTTTGGAAAATTCTCTCGTTCAAGACACTGCCTGCTCTGTCTTCGTTTTGTACTAGCTGCACTAAGACCACAGACTACAATTATATGAACTAAGACTTACTTAGGCTGTTTTGCTCAAAAGCGAAAAGTACCTAGGTCGATATTATCACTACAAGTAAGTAAGCCAATATAAATAAGAATAACGTGTGTAAGAGAGTACCTTCGTATCTCATTAGATTATTGTAGCTGTAGGTACATTACATATTAGTGAGTCTACATACAGACAATCATTCTTTTGTTACGTAGACACAGACATCTTACGTGAAGTTAACTATTTATTGTGGTTAAAATAATAGTTACGTACGCCGTATGTCGTTCGTATTGTAAGGTTTTATCATCAAGTGCAACCTCATGCTGTACAGACTGGCAAGATTGCTTTACGTCATCCGAACAATCTGACAGGATATATTTAAATTAGGATTTTGATATAGTTTTCACTTGTCGATAAAAAAAGATAGTTTAGCTCCAGGCGCCGCTCGCGTTTTTGTCATTATTATGTTGTACTAATGAATTAAATATAAATACGCTTTTCAACGAAGAGTTCTTAAATTTCAACATCGTCTCGGGTACCTCAGTCACGCGCGTGATGTTGATATTTTTGTGCATAAGTAGATGTTGAAATGAACTATTATTATAAGATTAAACGAACTTACCTGTAAGTGAAGTTCTATCTCAATTATACGAATCTCCTTGTCCGAGACGATTTAACAGTGTAGTCTACGACTCGTGCTCCGGCGCCGCCACAATATTCAAAGCTCCCATCCAAAGCATAAAACTCTGCGTATTTCTGAATGAACCTGTCAACTTCATTTCGTTTAAAGCACATTTCATGAACAACAAAACATTCTATAGGTATGTTAGGGAGGGTAAAAAATTTACATTGGGAGGGAGTCTTGTCTCGGACAAGGAGATTCGTATAATTGAGATAGAACTTCACTTATAGGTAAGTTCGTTTAATCTCATAATTATACTCTCTCCTTGTCCGAGACGGTTTAACAGTGTAGATGTTTAAAGTTAAGACGCAGATATATGACAGTGACCTTGAATGGTTAGCTTGCGTGTTCTGTACTGAGCTCACGCAACGTGTCGTACGTCCAGCCAGTAATAGGACTTGCCCATCAAGGAGCGCTGTCCAAATTAGACGCATTATTAATTTATTACACGTAAAACAAAAGGTATTTTACTAAAACACGTATACTAAAAAATTAATAATTTAATTATCTTTAAAATGGTAAAGTTTTCAGAAAAATACGCTTTATGGATTTTGCGTCATTCTCAGTTTTTTATCCACGTTAGACATAACTTTACAAATTAATTTCACTATATAATATAAACATAATCGAAAATATGCCTATATTAAAATATTAAAAAATACTCTAATTTAACACATATTTTTTCCAAATCATTAACACTACTCGTTTAGACGTCATCTTCAGTATAAAATCATTAAAAGTCGGTTATCGTCCCCTTAAGTTAAGAATGAATGAAAGGCTGTTGTAATCAAAAATAATTATTATTTGAAAATTACAAAACACTATAAGTATCTTAAAGAATGAACACATTACGCACAAAAATAATATTGGGTATAAGATTCTATTTACAGTACTGCAAACAGCATTACTAAAAGCTAGGGGGTCATCTATTACTGGTCGATTATAAAACCTAGTGAAGGTTGAGGATGTCGCTGACCATCCTGCCGTTTTTCTAATGAGATATATGCTAAGGCCGGTCCTACTTGCCGCTGAAGTAGAAGCATGCCTAGTGCTGTGTGCCGTAAATATACTAGTATCTATACCCGCCTCACTCAATGTAATTTTTATCCATCTACTTAGAGATTGAGAGATTCACTATGGTATGGTTTTCATCTATTTCTTTTCTAATGTTTTTTGTAACATTTAAATAAGATTTTATTGTGTGTACAGCGCAAATTTCTAATTTATTGGTATAGCATTTTAAATGTAAACAGGGTTGGTAAAGTTTTACTTGAAGTTTTATTTTCATTTTTTATTAATGATAGTGTCTGAACTCTATGCCCTGATGTTAATGCTAGAATTGTTACTAGTTTTCGTGTTAAAATATCCAATAATTAACTCTCATTTGGGTACTTGGATGCTAAATAATCCAACACCATACCCGAATCCCAAGTAACACTATATTTCGGGGTGGGAGGCTTCAGCTTTGAAAATTATTTTTAATTTATCATCTGAAGTAATTTTAGGTCCCATTATAGTAGAGAGAGCAAATCTAGTGGTATTTAATGAACCATAAGACATTCCCTTATGATAGTTGTCACTAAGAAATTTTAACACGAAAGGTATAAATCAAAATCAAAATCAAAATATTTTATTTCACATAAACCTACAAGGGCACTTATGAAACGTCAGAAGCTAGGTGCACGGTTCCAATTGGTCGCTTCCTATGGAGAAGAGCCGGCAAGAAACTCCACGGTTACTCTTTTCAAAATAAATTGTTTCTACAATGTTTTCAAATTACAGTGTTAATAGGTATGGGAGGACAGTGTAGGCCTATCAACAAGTACCAGGTACTTAGTAAAATAGAAAATGGTCTACAAGTCTACAGCCTACAACGTTCTCACATTCACAAAATCTAAAAGAAAAGAATCTATATAAAAGATAAACAAAATAATAAAAATAAGGACCTATTTAAACCAAATGACATGATTGCCTAGTGGCATGATACAGCTGTAGTCAGCTGTAACAAATCTAAAAGTCCTAGGTTTTTGCGAACATACAAAATACTTTCTAAGATATAAAGAGAAGGCTGAGTCAGTATATCAATTTCTTTGAATTTATTTCTAAGGGACTCACGAGGACTCATTTTGTAGATCGCGCGAATTGCCATCTTCTGTAAAATGAAAATTGAATCTACGTCAGCTGCCGATCCCCACAGCAAAACGCCATAAGACATAATACTGTGGAAATAAGCAAAGTATACTAACCTAGCTGTGGCTACATCAGTTAACTGCCTTATTTTTCTTACTGCATATGCAGCTGAACTTAATCTACCTGAAAGGGCTCTAATGTGGGCGCCCCATTGCAATCTCGAATCTACAGTAATTCCTAGAAACACAGTTTCGGTAATAGCATCTAGCTTCTTACCATCAAGTTTTAAATTGAGACCTACTTGAGGTACATTTGGTAATGAGAACTTAAGACATTTAGTTTTGTTCGCATTAAGTAAAAGATTATTAGCTGCGAACCATTTCGAAAGAATTGCCAGACTATCGTTGACATGTAAGACATCCGTGTCTTTTCTATCTATTTTAAAAATAAGAGAAGTATCATCAGCGAATAGAATTATATCCGATAAATTAGCCATCATGTAAGGAAGGTCATTAACATAAACTAGAAATAAAAAAGGGCCAAGAATTGATCCTTGAGGCACGCCCATCTTAACTAGAAACCCTGAGGACGTCGCCCCGCTAACATTTACTTTTTGCTGCCTGTTTGATAGATAGGAAAGAACAAGATCAGCAGCTTGTCCACGAATTCCGTAGTGGTGTAATTTACAGATCAATGTTTTGTGGTCAACGCAGTCAAACGCTTTTGAGAGGTCACAGAAAATGCCAATTGCATCCTGGGACTTTTCCCAGGATTCCAAAATGTGACTGATGAGTTTTACTCCTGCGTCAGTCGTCGACCTACCTTTCGTGAAACCAAACTAGTGACTATGTAAAATTCCATTTGAATTAAAATGTGATAACATCTGGTCTAGCATTATTTTTTCATATATTTTACTCAATGCTGGTAGCATAGATATAGGTCTATAATTTGAGGGATCACTCTTACTACCCGATTTGAAAATTGGTACTACTTTGCTATGTTTCATTAAATCTGGAAACGTACCGCTATCTAAACATTGATTAAATATGCTTGTTAGGACAGGGGCAATTGTGTCAATGATATCCCCAAGAACCTTAACGGAAATCCCCCATAAGTCTTCTGTGTTTTTTATGTTAAGACTTTTAAATGCTTTTTTAATTGTAACAATAGAAATGGGCTTGAATTCAAAACTTGGAATGTCCTTACTGAAATTTTCTTTTAAAAGGGATTCAGCTACTATTGATGATGAGGGGAGAGATTTTGTAACCTCTATTGGGATGTTGGTAAAGAACTTCTCTAGCGTCTCAGCAACTTTAAGCTTATCTGAAATGGTTTCATTCTCAATTTTTAAAGATAATTCATTCTGACCTCGCTGTTTTGTGTTTCCAGTTTCTTTATTAATTACCTGCCACACAGTTTTTATTTTATTGTTAGAAATACTAATTTTATTACTTATTAATTTTGATTTAGCTTGGGCGCAGACTCGTTTAAATATCTTAGAATAGTTTCTAACATAATTATGAAGGGCTGGATCAGAGGTCAATGACTTCTCGTTGTACAAATTATACAAAATATCTCTGCTTTTTCTAATGTCAGCAGTGGCCCATTCATTAAATTTTGGTTTAGTATTGATTGTTACTTTTTTTACAGGACACGCTTTATTGAATTCATGGCATACTGTAGAAAATAATGTACCGTAGTTTATATTGGGGTCTTGTGAATTAAAACTAGCAGTTGAGAGATTGCTAAGAACATTATTATTAAACATTTTCAATTTATTTTTAGTGAGAGGTCTTAATTCAATGGTTTTATCTAGGTTTAACTTTTTATCTAAATTAAATGATACAAGTTGACCAGTATGGTCAGACCTAACGCCACTAATTAAGGATGAGTCTTGTATTTTACAATTAGTAAATATATTGTCAATGCTTGAAGCTGAAGTTGCTGTTATTCTAGTCGCTTCATTATATACACACTTTAAATTGAATGATTTAAACAATGATATAAGCTTATATTTATCAGGTGAGTTAACTAATAAATCAATATTAAGGTCACCACAAACAAAGACTAATTTATTATCTTTAAAAAGTTTACTTAGTATTTCTTCCATAATGATTAAAAATGATGACAAGTTTGAGGCTGGTGGTCTATAAACACATAAGAAAGTATGGCCTTCAACTTCTGCACATGCTACCTCACATAAGCGATCAACAGAGCAAGCAGTGATATCCTTCCTTTCCTTATGTCTGAAACAACTATTACATAATCAAGGTACCATCCCCTATTGAGGACCTGTTGTACGCACTGGCAACTGAAAAATTATTTACATTAAACAGCATCCTATCTGGTCTTAACCAGGTTTCACAAAAGCATAAGATATCCATATGATATTTATCTATTAACAATTCCACGTCTAGGATTTTGCCAGAGAAGCGATTAATATTTTGGTGATACAGTAAAATATTCTTATCATGTTTCTCTTTTGTCGAGTCTAAAAGTTTAAAGAGCCTATCACAGTATTATTAGAAATACTAGATAATACTATTTCGTCACTTAGCCTAGCCTCAGTTAAATTATCAATACTGCCGTCAATAGCATAGTTGCAGTAAGTCGGGTTTTTGTCAAAAATTAGTTAGTTATACAGCCCTGATCACGATAACGAGTTCTACATTTTTATCTAACCCATTCGTTTGTATCACTTTTTAAACCAAATTTAACAATTAAAATTTTGCAGTAAGTCGAGCATTTTTTTACATCACAAAGCATAATAACAGTGGGTACACTTACTGCAGAAGTTCTTATTCAGAGTCTCTCGGCCAAAGTACAGTATGACATCTATACCACTAATATGTTAAGTCGTTTACTGTATACAAATTGGATGTAAGCCTAGCAAATAGACACTAAGAAGATATACTGTTTTGATCCTAAGCAGTTTCCCAATATTTACTAAATGAGTGATCTAGTCTTAAAAACAGTATGCTGCGATACTGCATGTATACTTAGTAACGATCCTAAGCGTAGATTCCAGATTACTTATCACAAAGACAGTTCGATGCGATATTGCGTTTATGTTAAGAAACGTAATCAGATCTTACATAAGGTTACTTATTATACTGAGAGCATGTGGCCATCCTGTTTTCATGTTTAGACAGCAGTTGTAGCGATAACGGTCAGGTGTACTTACCATGGGAGCAGTAAATTAGCTATACAGTACTCATGCTTAAGAAGTACGTACATATAATATGATCTTATACCGTATTATAAGAATTGTAAGTCGTTTTTACTGCATCTCTAAGTAGCTGCGATATAATGCTACGTCATAAATACAGTGCAGTAAAGTTGCTTCACTGTGAACATAATAAGTCACTGTAACTAAAAGTCATATAATTTTTCTTATAATACAAGCAGTAACTTGGTCGGAGAAAGAATAATTTTAATTACTTACTCATGTCTTTTCCTCGAATACCTACGTAAATTGTCGACTACTTATCAACCACGGAAATAACATTGTAATATTGCGAGCGTTAAAAGAGGTGTTCAGATCTGTGTTTATCAGCATTTAGCAATAAATGGTGCCGATTCCCTTGTTCACAAACTAAACGAAATTTAAGTTCAGTGCATCTTTTTCTTTCTATTTCATTAAGAAAAGGACAGAAGATAAATTTTAGTTTAGTCCTGTCAAATTAATCAGCGCTTGTCGTAAATTGACGTAATTTTAGTAGGCAAGTTTTTAATTACGTCCAAACTTGTATGGAGTAGTGACAGGCGCTGATTAATTTGACAGGACTAAACTAAAATTTATCTTCTGTCCTTTTCTTAATGAAAAAGAAAGAAAAAGATGCACTGAACTTAAATTTAGTTTAGTTTGTGAACAGGGGAATCGGCACCAATAGCATTTTTGTAGACCTGAAAGTAGCTTTATTGTGAATTGAAGGCCATAAACGTATCAATAAAATGCTTGCATTTTAAAAAAGAACATGTGAACTGCTTTAATGCAATCAATTATTCTGTGACTTCAATTAACAATGATATAATTGAGTCTTGCTGAACATAGTTGAATTTGTATAGTGTTAATCAGCTTGCTACACGCAGTCTTATAATAACACTTATCTAGCCTACATGATCACTATGGGTGAATTAATATGATGCTAAATAACAGCAAACTGCTTTAAATTGTTTGACATGTAACCTTTGATCCTTGGGGCTGTATACTTGTACTAGAATAAGCAATTAATATACTCATGCTGTTATATGAGATCCTGAAAGACTATCATTAGCACCCAATACGTATTTCATAACAGTTAAACGCCGCGATCATCATCGCGATATTGTGGTATTGTATTTAGAAATGTGGAAAGATAAACGAAGAACAAAAATAACAAACAGTACCCTAATTGCGTAATGCAACAAAATCAAAATCTGTTTCGATTTGAAATAGATTGCTAATCCATTTATTCATAAGTTGGAAAAAAGATCTGCTCAACAACGTAAATAGCGCAATGAATGTTGTTGAACTGTCAAAATGAAACAAGTTAGGCAAAATTGTTTACGAAAATAAGTTACACAATTAAGGTACAGATTTGAAAAGGATACCTACCAATTATTTCTAAGTAAACAGCTTACTGTCAAATTACATGTCTTTTAAAAAGAGAATTCTTGCTTTTTTTTGTAACATCAACTTATTTTATTCTTTAAATTTTAAGTAAACATTCATATTTTGAGACGGCGTAAAAAATTTCATCTATAATCATACGATATTTGACAATAAACTTGCTTTTCCAATAGAATTTCACGCATGTAAGAAAAAAAACAAGGTAATACTTAACGAAAACTAATATTTTACCACAAACACTGGCCACAAAATGGTTCGCGCACAACAACACCAAAATAATAAATGATAGTTATAAATTTTCAACAGATGCAGCTTTGATTTGATTTGATTTAAAAACATCTCACATCTATAGTTTGTGCTGCATAATAGGTAATACCCAATCTAATAATCAGCAAATGTTCAGCTCTTGGGGTAACTGTTACCCTTATGAATGCTTAAATAATGCTAATATAATGCAATTATTTCCAGTTATTCAGCTAATAGCTGTTTAATTTGTGCCCAAATCAGAGTTATATCAGCTGAAACAGCGCTGCTAACGCTTTTATTCAGCAGGCTTGTACAGCTTAAGATTCTATGGTAGACAGTAATTCAGCTGATATACAGCGCTTTGGTGTTACTTGGGGTGCTAAGGCTGAAGGAAACATCCAAGTTCCTGAAGATCAAGTAGACCAACAAACAAATAGGTACCCAGGAAAATAGAGTTGAAACGGAGACAGTTACAAGTGGTTCACAACAAACTGTTACTGAAAAGGAAATCGTTCAAGATACAGACAATAAAATAACAAACAACGAAGAAAGACAAGCTACGTCAATCATTCAAAGCAAGGATAAGGAAAACAAGAATTGATTTATTATCACTGCAGCCTGATAAAATAAAACTTTTAAACCATTTAAATTTAATCATAAAATTATATGGTTACTTATCATAAATACAGTAAAAAACACACTTACTGTGTTTATGCTAAGTGTTACCTATCAGAGAGCCTCTAGGAGATACTTAGTATAACTAAGATAATGAATTTATTTTGTCTTTCAATTACTCAGTATTGGTTTCCAAATAAGTAATAGATAGGTGCTGAGGTCCTCTTTCATTTAAGGTATCAACCAACATGATCTGATAACAAACAAAGGATTTATGGAAGATTCTCTCACCAAAACTTTAAACGCGTTTTTCTCGAAACCGTCTAGAGCGTACTTACTGCAACTATGCTATTGACGGCAGAATAACTGCGTGTATATTGTAAGCTAACAAAGGAGCCAATACATGTTGACTTTTTTTGGGAAGAAACATATGTTCCCGAGTTAAAACAAAATCTCTAACAAAATTGTTAGTATCAAAATACAATAAACGGTCACTATGACGACATGTCAAAATATGCATTAAGTTATTTAAACTATAAATGTAATAATTTTCTTCAGCATACAAATGATCTGAATATGGCAATGCACATAATATTAATTTACCTAATTTTAATTTAAGTAGGGTGTCGACACCATTAACTACGTCCCTTTTAGTAATACTCAGACTGTTTCCAATTAAAAGAACTACAGTAGTCTGCTCATTCATTTGTGTGTTTTTTATTTTATGAACAAGCTCATTAAAATGCAGATTATGGTAACAACAGTTAACTATGGCATGTTTAGATCGATTATTTAATAAGGATCCAAAACCTGCTCCTAATCTATCAGAATATACTAAAACATTACTTTGAGTGGGATTGATAGTTTCTATAGTATGAGTTAGAATGGGTGAAGTGACAGGAACAACATGCTGTGACATGAGAGGTGGCGGAGTGGGAGCACGATTACAGGTGAGATTGATTGTCAGTGACTCGTACCTCTCTGTATTGTACTTCACCAAATCCACCAACTCACAGGCCTCCTGCAAGCCCTCGCTTAACATTTGTTGACTAGACTCATACTTACAAGATATTTCCTTAAGTGTATTTTCCCTGTTCAGTAATTCCTTTTGAAGGTTTTGTATTTCAACATCATACATTTGTCTGCTAGTTTCCATCTTAATGTTACATACATTTAGTTGGCTTTTTAAATTACTACGTTCTTTCCTAAGATGAATATTAAACTTATAAATTCTTTGTGACTTCAAGAGTTTCTTGTACTTTTTATATTTTTACTAATTTTAATATACTTCTTAATTTTATTATGACTAGTTAGAATTGGACATCTGTGCTTAGTGGCTGTGTCGGTAAAAAGATAGATTGGCATGGTATTGGTTGGAAATCTACTGTAAATTAAGGTAACCTATTAGTTTCATGGTAAATATTAGAATACAGATTGAATTGTGATATTATGTGGAGAATAGGAGATGTGATGGTATGGTGTAGAGTATTGAATTTGATGTTGGCAAAGAAATATAAATGACAGACAAAATATCTTGGTGTTGCATATTATTTTCCTTATCCCTGAAATATTGTGAATATGTAGTTTTATTATACAGTTTTAGATTATGATATTGGGGTAGTGACTTTAAGATTAATTTGGGTTTTAGTATCCATTTTGAGGTTAAATAATTATATTTGGAATTAAATCAGTTATTTTAGAGTAAGGGTGGTTCTTATTACAAAAGGTACATTGTATATTGGTTTTTAGTTGCGGTTTTTTTTTTCTTTGTGGTGTTATCATGGTAAACAAATAGGTTCATAATAAATGTTGTACAGAAGTTCTCTCGGGAGAAACAATGTGGATCACACTGCGTGGTGCACGTGGCTCACGTCATAAATAATGAAAAATAAATCAATACATATTAGCATTAAGAGAAAGCTCCTTGAAATAGCAGCAACCCTACCGTATCTGGCGTACAGTTGTCAAAGTTGGTCGCTAACAAAATGTGAGGAAGACAAGCTAGCAATATAAATAAATAAATAATAATAAAAATAATAGATGGACTAAAAAAATTATAGAATGGATCCCAAGAGAATGAGCAAGGTCTAGGGGATGCCAAAGGAAAAAATGGGCAGACCTGTTTAAACAAAGACTAGAGCCGAACTGAATGACCAAAGCCAGCGACAGATACTACCTGAAAAAAAATGGGGGAGGCCTACGCCAAGTAGGTGACTACTGACTACTACAAATTTAATTATTTAATATTTATTATAAATAAATTATTATAACTTTTCAAATATTAAATCTCAAATAATTAAAAATGTACCCAATCAAAAAAAATATTTTGTATGCTAAAATTTGTATTATGTTAGGTTATGTACCTATATTTTATATAAACGCATGCCAAAAACATTTTGTAAAAAAAATGCTATTGGGAAGTAAAATAAATGGCTTTTTAATTTTATTTTAGTTAGTTCTTGTGATAAGATTACACTATGTATCGCAACTGGCGAGGTTAATCAATCAAGATAATATCGTGCTGTCATTTACTATAACTTTATGATTATAGACAGCGCAGTCCACGAAGACGCGCCCTACTCCGCTCCGCTCCGTACTAAAGTAAAGCTTACAATACAGTAATCGCGGAGTGGGACGCGTCTTCGTGGATTGCACAATCTAATAATATAAGCCAACTATATTAAAACGAGCAACCATTGAGTTTATTGCCGACTTTAATTTTATTCATCTTAGGAAACGACAAATTGGAACCGTGCATCTTATTACTGACGTTAAGCAAGTGATAACATTTACATTGAGTTGTGTTGCATGATCACATTGATCACGTTTATAACTCGTGTGGGCTGTACACTCTACAGTCGAGCAAGCGATGACAGCGGCATTCCGCATTTCATAAGAACTTAATCTGAGGCTGAGTTCCCATCAGTCGACGAGTACAGTTGAATGTTCCACAGATCAGTAATCAGAGTTACATCGCCTAGTAAGGTGTCTTAAAACAAAAACATTTTATTTGGCTGAATATGACTAGGTACAAATATTGGATTGTGGTTGTTATCCTTAGAAAAAAATGGTCCTTATTTGAAATTGACCATGCAGCAAAGCGTACTTACTTTATTTTACTTACGAATACCTATGACGGCAGATACGTATAGGAGCTCAAACCGTCGAAAGCAAAAGTTGAAACCATACTTAAAACTACGGTTGAAACCATGTCTATAATTGTGGTTGCTATGATTTAAGGCGCAGTAAAGGCGGGTTCCCACGGTGCGCGATATCGCGCACGCACGCGCACCGGTCCGCACAGCGCACGACCACGCACCGCGCACGAAGGGTCTTCCGACGGTGCGCGATATTGCGCACGCAAGCGCACCAGCCCACTCAAACATCTGAATTTTTTGTACCTACGTTCTATGCTAATAAATAATCATTCCATTCTATTCTATTGTATTCTGACGACCACAGATAGCTACACAACACACACCATGCCTTTTCCGACGGTGTGTGTCGGTCTGTGTGGGCCTCGAGATTCGAAGCCACATTAGCATTGTTCTGTTAGCTTTGGTGGATGCTGAATATAACTTCACATTTGTGGATTGCGGATGTTATGGTAGAATAAATAATGGCGGTGTTTGCAGAAATACAGAGATGTATAGTTTTTTTTTAGAAATGTACTGTATTTTCCAGCATCAACTAATTTGCCCTTCAAGGAGGAACCACTTCCCTACGTGTTTGTGGCAGATAGTGCATTTGCTCTCACTGAAAATATGTTGAAGCCGTCTCCACGCTAAGGGAACAAAAGAAAGATACCTCATTAACGGCATAACAATGTAAATGTCTATTAACTGCTCCCAAATTACGATGTTTTTTTTTTTTTTTACATTCTTCCTTGACATAATCTTTCATTTTTTGACATTATACATATACCTACAATCTATATCTATAAAAGGAAAGGGTGACTGACTGAATGACTGACTGACTGATCTATCAACGCACAGCTCAAACCACTGAACGGAATGGGCTGAAATTTGGCACACAAGTAGATAATATGACGTAGGCATCCACTAAGAAAGGGTTTTTGGAAAACCGACTTTTAAGGGGGTGAAAAGGGGGGATTTTGTTTGTATGAAAAGTCTTATTCCTTGAGTTAATAAACTTGAAACTTGGCACGAATACTCATCTATGTAAATTATAAAGTTTGCCATTTTTAGTTTTTCTAAACTACCCCCTAAGGGAGGATGGGGGGTGTCAAAGTTTGTATGGAAGACGCGCGGTCTGATTAACTCGAAACTCAATATTTATACTTAAGACTGAAAACAAATAAAAACGTATATCAGGGTTTTTTGAAAATCTACCCCTAACGGGGTGAAAAGGGGTATACATTTTTACAGGGGAGGATTTTACTGTTTGGCTTGATTAACTTGAAAATTGGTATAAATAATCTATATCAAATAATGGAAACGTCATAATAGACTTTTTCAAAAAATATTATTATCACGCTATTTGCTATAGGGGATGAGCAATATTGCATTATGTTCGTATTCTTCTATAGTTTACTGCAAACTGTAAAAAGACTATCCAAAAGGTTAGAATATTGCAGATAATTACGGATTTAACCTTTTAAAAGATCATAATCACGCCATACCTTTATGGAGCTAAGTAGTCAATCATAACATATACAGGGTGGATGTTGATATGGGGCAATAAGGGCAGGTACCTTAACCGTTATCGCTATAAGAAAACGGTCTTAGGAGACTGTCCTTAACTTTTTGAAACATTTTGATCTACATTCACAGATTTTGAAAAAATTGTACAGTCAGCAAGAACATGGGCAATTTTCACAAAAACTTTTTTGATGCCAGTCGATCCTATTTCTTATTACGAGGGTCAAAAACTATATCGGGCCAACTGAGGTTTGAGTATGAGAAAATTCAGAAATTGCAAAAAACTTTCCATACATTTCGTAGGAAATGAGCCTGAGAGGAGATAGAACAACACGAAATATTATCCGCAACGATCAAAATCCGTAGTGCGCGCTTAGCCTAAGTTTTTAATATCTAGGTATTTCAAATTGATACCTCTACGCGTTTCTGAGAAAAAGTGTCTTGACTGGCAACGATGTCATCCTTAAAGGGTTTCCGTTTTTCATTTTGAGGTACGGAACCCTAAAACAGATTTATTATCTTTCTGTTTGTTACCTTTTCATGCCGTAACGGCTGAACAGATTTAGATGAAAGGCATACGGATAGGCCTGGGTTAGGATATTTGATAAGTATTCTGAATATCGGTAGTACGTTCCTGTGGGATATTTTCCGACCTTTACGCGTACGAAGCCGCGGGCAAAAGCTAGTTTTAATATTGTTTTTATCAAATTAGATTTGTTACAGCTGTAGTAGCAATCACGTTATTTGGTTTAAATAGGTCCTTATTTTTAGTTTAGGGTACTTAAGAAACCATTTTTATTGGAACCAAAAGTACTTATCCAATATTGTTATGAAGAGTTGTTTACTGTACAACTTTTTAAGGCAATCTAAAAATTCACCACGAATACCGGTACTTTTGATACTGAAAATGAAGGTGGAGAGCATCCAGGCTCATGGCCAAATGATCCTCAAGGAAATACTTTCTTGATATCTATGAGGAATCTTCCAAGAAGAGCAACTTTTTTGAACACACAATTTATTAAATTTTAATATTACATAACATGGGCAGAGGTGTCCCTGTAGCAGGTACCCCCACATTTCGGCAATTATGTATAAGTCCCATGTAATAGGGGGCGAGTCTATTGCCATCAACCCGGGCACAAATTCAGACTCCGAGCTGCTACTGAGAAATTTCAGATAGAAAAAAACTTTTTACAAAAAAAAACAACCGACCTCCAAAAAAACACTACAAAGTGAAAAATAACATTAATTTCGGAAGTCGGTGTCTTGGGTTTTGTATTTTCGTTTTTTGCCACCGACTTCCGAAATTAAAGTTATTTTTCACTTTGTAGTGTTTTTTTGGAGGTCGGTTGTTATTTTTTTGTAAAAAGTTTTTATTTTTCACTTTTTAGTTGTGGTACCTACGTACCACAACTAAAACACACATTTGAATACCACTGCCTGCTACCAGTGACAGAAACTTATCAATATCATCTACATACTAAGCGGGAAAAAAATACGTGTTTTGTAACTAACTCAAAAACTATCCAAGCATAGTTAATAAAATTTATATGGGACCAATTTGAGAGCATACCCTTTCAAACAAAAAAAGAATTTTCAAACTCGGTTCACAATTGACGGAGAAATCGGAGGACATAAATAAATAAAAAAACAAACATACGCGACGAACATACCTCCTCCTTTTTGGAAGTCGGTTGAAAACCCAATAACACTGCCCGACCCGGGAATCGAACCCAGGACCTCAGCAGTAGCGCTTGCAACCACTAGACCAACAAGGCAGTCAATTTTAATATTCTTTTCTGAAATTGCTATTGTTTTTATAATTTTCTCAGTTTTGATGTTGTATTTCCTGTACGTGTCCCAAATAAAAAAAAATCTTTCTTTCTAACTCTATCTGCTAAGACCATCTATCTATACATATAATAAAATCGTAGCGAAGTCAAAACTGTACTTACATTGAATATTTTTGAAAAAAGTATTTGCTACGAGGTCTACGATCGATTCTAATGCCAAAAATATTATATTTATTAGAATTTTTGGCTGTTTGTCTGTATGTTATGTTATAAATAATTATCTATAATTTTTTTCTTTCGTATTGTTTGTGTGACTTGGCTATCGCATTAGGTTAAGACCTGTAATGGTAGTTTTAAGGCATTTAAATAAATAAATAAATAAATGTATGTTCCAGCATGTCGCAAATTCTAGCGGATAAATTCTGTTAAAATTTTTCATAGGTATTCCCTATAAGTCTGGTCAAATTGTAGGGTATAAACTATCACGCTATTTACTATTGGGGACGACCAATATTATATTATGTTCGTATTTTTGGAAAAAAACGCGCCAAAATATTAGGATATTATAGATGGTTATCGATTTAACTTTTTGAATGATTATCATCACGCTACACCTTTATGGAACTAAGCAGTCAATCATGAAATATACAATATGTCCGGTTTCGGACTGTACAAACTTAAAGGGGTGGTAGTTTGCTCTATTCTATCAATAAAATTATTCTACATGTAGGGTCGGAACCCACCCCCCTGAATGGCAGCCATTTTTGTGTTTTGATCGCCTTTTATGGAGCGTGCATACTAAAAGTACAGTAACTTTAAAATTTAAAGCTCAATTGTCATAAAAATTATACTTCTAGCAACGGATAAGTATTAACAATGGGTTAAATAACTCAAATAATAACATTGAATGCTGCATCACATTGCTTATGCTTAAATTATAAGAAAAAGAATTTTAAGATCAATTTTACGTTAAAAATAACATCGTTTTTAGGGTTCCGTAGTAAACAAGGAACCCTTATAGTTTCGTTATGTCCGTCTGTCTATCTGTCTGTCCGCGGTCTAGCTCCGAGACCCTTAGTACTAGAAAGCTGTAATTTGGCATAGGTATACATATTACTTACGCCGACAAAGTGGTAAAACTAAATTATGAAAAACATTTTTTTTTAGGGTACCTCCCATACACGTAAAGTGGTGATGTTTTTTTTTATCTCATGATGTGGGGAATCATTGGAAAGGTCCTTTAAAAATATTGTGAGTTTGTGAAAACCATTTTTGGATTCAGGGATCCGTTTGTGAAATATTAGACTTTAAAGTGCTAATTTTTGTTAGAGTCAAGTATCCCCCCCCCTGCCAGCTAAATGGTTAGTTTTGAATGTGTGAAAAAAATTTACAGCAGTAGCTTATATAACGAATTTAAAAGGAAAACTATCACAGCTGAGCAGGCTTTACAAGTTAACGAGTAATAATCGACCAACTTAGATTTGCGGTTGTAAAAACATGTTCTCCCATACATTCCGGATGAAAGATTTTTTTTTTCAACTACAAAGTTAAGTTTGTTCTTGGGATAAATTCATCCCATCTACGGAACCCTACATTGTGCGTGGTCCGACATGCACTTGGCCGGTTTTTTTTGTTAATCACGGTTAAGAGCTCTGCGACCGCGGCTCGCAACTACAAATCGAGACGTTTGCAAAATTCGTTCGGAATATTGCTATCTCTGTTTGACAACAGCAGGCGGGCGGCGGACGCGGTACGCATCCGTGTGTGTGTGTGACTGGATAGATAGCTGCTTACCATTCATTCATAACGAGTCGACGGCATTTATATTTTATTATCAGTAATTAGGTATGTTCATTACTTGCTTTATTTCTGTTGAATACTTTGGGGAATCGTTAGTATATGTACAGACTAGTAATGCGTTTTTTGGAAATTTCTTTACAATGCCAATATCTCAATGTTTTAGAATATCTCTGGATCTAGGCCTTGTAGAGAAAATCTAGTAGATATGAAATGAAATTGTTTATTCTGTAAATAGGTAACCGACTTTTTGATTAAAATTAAATTATTTCTTTGGCATGCTGAAATTAAAATACAAATTGACGGAAATTAAAATTAGTGGCACCTATACTCATTAGATAATCACCACAAATGACAAATGGGCCAACGATCGCAATTTGACAAATCGAAGTTTATTATTGTAACAGTCACCATAAAGTCCATGACGTTGCAAATTTTGTTGATCACCAGTCACCAAAAAGACTGACGTTCAAATAAATTGGCAGGTGGAGTTGATTCCGCTATTATAACCATAAAAATTGTTAATCACCACCCTTAGGAAATAAACTGGTGATTTTAGTAATTATGTTGCGAATATTTGATATTACCATACAGCTATAATCCCTAGATTTCGTTAATTTATTTATTTAATCACCATAATTGGCAAAATGACTGGAAAGTAATAGTCATCTACGTGGTAGTGCACCCCTCTACTACAGTACACACCGGTATACTGTAGTAGAGGGGTATTATATTTTTTTTTAAATTGTGGGTGTACACCGGTACACCCACAATTTAAAAAAAAAAAAATAATTTTGTCTTTTTGTCTACTCTTCTCGCCGTCAAAATCGAGGATGACTAAATACGACAAAATAACTGATTATCTCGTATTGAACTGTCAAAAATCGAGATAAATAACGTGTCATGTTAGGCCTGCTGGAAGAAGCGTGGGTCCTAACTTCCCTTTGAGTTTTAGCTTCTATTTCTGCCTCCAGTTAGTAGCACAAGTAGTAATGAAATGTAACTAACTGTCGAATTAAAATACGCAGTTTTTTAAACTTACCCAGATAATTATAAAATTGGTTGGAAATATAATGTGTAGGTAATAAAAAGAAATTGTTTCACTGTAGTGTCTACTGATAAAATAAAATCACCAATACCGGTATCCCGATAGTGGACATTTCAATACCGGTATTGAAAAAAGTCAAATAATGTCTGGGATCCCGGTATTAGCCAATACTGGGATCCCGGTATTGAAAACCCTACATAGAACATTGATCCGTAACGAAATATAAATAAGAAATAAAATAGTCCTTCGAGTATTTCGGATCGGCACTTGGTCGGCGTACTTGCAAGTAAATAGTATAAAAACCTGGTCCTATAATATAGCCCTCGTTCGCACGGACGTAATAAAATCGCAGCGAAATTTTTCGTGCACTTGATTTTCAACGCTCTGCTTAGCGCCGAGAGTTGAAAATCCAACAGTGTTTCTTCAACGCGCTGAGACGAGAGTACGTCCCAGCACGTTGGATTCTCAACAAGCCACCTATACCTGGACTACCGCGTTTCGGCCGTGTGTATAATTTAGATGTTTCTACGACTCGCTGAGGGTCTTTAGACGCATAAATAGGTACCTACCGATTAATATTACTGATGAAACATAAGTACTCGTTTGTCCAGATACGGATGTTTTAAACACATTTATGTTATCTAAAGATAGAAAGAAAGAAAAGATAGAATGAAAAATATATTTTTTTCAGAAACACGTGTATACAAAAAGATAATTAACTCGAGTAAAACAATCAAACAATAGATTTAAATACAGTAATATATATGTCAATGTTTAAATATAATCACGAGCACAAAACAGAAGTAGTCGGCAGCTGCTTTAATTTAGTAAACAATAAGCACAGTAAAGTACCTATATAATATACCTAATCTTATAATACTGACAAAAAATACCCCGAACGAATTCCAACCAAGCACGTTGCGCTAGCGTGAGTGCCTGTCGGAGCGATATACAACTACAGTGAGCAGTACGACCACGCACACATTGACAAATTATTCCTTGACGCGATGGCAATACTAGCATTTGGATGTGTTCCGTAATACATAAAATGATGAATGAAAACTTAATGTATTTCCATTTTTTTTTCGATAATTTGTAACTTGATAACATAAACTATGCTTCTACGGAAACAATATTACAAATATTGTTGTTTAAAATACAGAAAAAACCATATGAAAACCTGTCATTTACGCTGTAAAAATGTACGAAATGCAATTCGCTTACATTTCATTTAAAGGAAGTTTTTGAAAATCAAAAGACGTAGAAGCCTAGATAAATACTGTCTCAATCCGAATATCAACATAATATGGTGGAAATATGCTCAAATTGCAAATGATTGATGTACTACGTTTGTATGGACAATTCATACGTCGCCGCATTCTTAAGTTTTACAAAATTCACCCCGGAGAACTACCTTTTTTTATCTACTTGTCTAACAGATGTTTAGTTCACCTAAATAATGATACCAAAAAATTGATTCTATGACTAAAGGTTTAAGAGATATTGTTGTTGGAACAACAGGTGTAGTCTCAATAACTATACTCCATTTGAAATAAGATTAGACATTTAACTAAACATTTTTTACAGTCCGTTCAACCGATTTTGACTTCTATTGCTTTGGTGGCATGACAATGGGCAGCTGCAGTAAACAGTTGGTTTGTAACTCCTTTTTTTGCTTTTAATGCCATCCTTATGCTTTCGCAATAGAAGTCAAAATCGGTCGAAAGGACTGTAAAAAAGGTTTGTTTAAATGTCTAATCTTATTTCAAACGGAGTATAGAACAAACGGACTGATAAAAAAAAAAACTAGTTAAGTTTTAATTTGATGAATACTTCTTTTGTTTTCGCGTCATCCCTCGAAATGTGTATTTTATCCCTTTCTCATTTCAATAACATGCAGAAAATCTTTTTTGTACCTGCTACTGGCTGCTACCACATGGAATGCAGCGCTCATTCATATCGCACGTACGGAATGGCTGCGTTCAAGCAACAATATCTTTTAAACTAATAGTCATAGAATCGATTTTTTGGTATCATTATTTAGGTGAACTAAACATTTGTTAGACGAGTAGATAAAAAAGGTAGTTCTCCGGGGTGAATTTTGTAATAACCGTGATTAACAAAAAAAACGATGTTATTTTTAACGTAAAATTGATCTTTTAGCATTTATTTCAATATGATGCAGCATTCAATGTTATTATTTGAGTTATTTAACCCATTGTTAATACTTTTCCGTTGCTAAAAGTATTTTTTTATGACAATTGGGCTTTACATTTTAAAGTTACTGTACTTTTAGTATGCACGCTCCATAAAAGGCGATCAAAACACAAAAATGGCTGCCATTCAGGAGGGGGATGGGTTCCGACCCTACATGTAGAATAATTTTATTGATAGAATAGAGCAAACTACCACCCCTTTAAGTTTGTACAGTCCGAAACCGGACATATTGTATAAGAACGGCTATTTTAGGTAAATTTCAGTGAAGCAATTAACGCAGCGGTTGGACCATTGCTTTGCAAACATGGGGATGTAAGTTCGATTCCCATCTACGGTTTTGCTGTTTTTATTTTTTTCACATTTTGTATTACGATTTTTTTTATTTTTTTATTATCTATACACATGATAAAATCGTAGCGAAGTTAAAAACGTACGTTGAATATTTTTGAAAGAAAGTTATTGCTACGAGGTCTGGGATCGATTCTTATGCCGAAAATATAGTTTTTAGAATGTTTGTATATTCCAACTGTAGGGTATAGACTATCACGCTATTTGCTATGGGGATGAGCAATATTACATTACTAGCTTCTGCCCGCGACTTCGTTCGCGTGGAAGTCGTAAAACACCACAATATACTACAGTAACAGCCACATTTTATAAAACTTCCCTGTATACTACGTTTGTAGTTTTATTCTTAGCAGTCAAAATATACAGAGAGTCAGGAATGGTGACTCGGGAGGAAGCAACGTAACAGTTGTCCGTGTGAGAAGCAGCTTGTCCTGAGGTCGAGACCCGCAGCCTTCAGCCTTTGGTGTCGGCCCCTGTGACTTGTTGATCGCAAACACTTCTCCATATCATATGCATTGTGACGAAGATAAATTGCTTGGCAACCATAAACATAAAAAAAAATGAAAATTCAAAAGTCATTTATTCAAACTAGGCTAAAAATCAGAATTTTTCTAACGTCAAAATTACATAAGACAGTCCCCCAAAACGCCCACCCTTCACCATATAAAGTAATCAAATTGAAACCCGTGAAATACCTACTTATTATTGAGAAGTTCCGTTGGCCATCTGTGTCCTTCATCATCAGTTCTGCTTTACCAAATGGTGCTTTCTGAGAGCAAATCTATGAGTTACTGTAAAAATACCCAAATCGCTATAGGTGTGCCTATAATATTTAAAGAGTTCCCTCGATTTCTCCAAGATCCCATCATCAGATCCTGATCAAATGACAATGGAACCAACTAGAAAGTATAACCATAACAATTTTTTTTTTTCAAATTCGACGAAAATATCAAATAAGTACTTGATATTTTCGCTAAAAAATCATAAATAAATAGTTGCATTACCACTTTTTTGTATCTTTACCAATAATGATGCAAAAACTCATAGCTTTGCAGATATGCACATATACGCAAATTATGGAACTACTTAGCCGTCAAAGGTAAAATTAGTAGACATGCGTCAGATATATCGAAACGTATCTAAAATCCGATTTTAGTCTCAAATTGTATCGTATCGATAAGCCGAACTAGACAAACCGATTTCACAAAACTACGGCAAGAGTAGATTTGCGTAAGCAAGTATTTGTTTATGTTTGGATAGTTTTGATCGATGCACTTACAACCGAATTATAATATTACTAGAGACGATCGAAACTGCGAGCCGGAGGCGCCAGAGCAGTTCCGGAAATTGATTTCTAAAAACGGATTTTGAAAACGATTTCATAATCTGAAATCGAATATTTAACCGTTTGCGTAAAAATCTATAAACGCCCATGTCTAAAAAAAATCTTATGAATTTACATACATACATATAAAATTTATTTTTTAATTAATTTATTTAAATCAGATACAGTGATCCATATTAATGTTAGTAGACCTACTTAAAAATTACGTTAGTACTTAATCAAAGATACATGCCACAATAATAAATATTATTATAATCAAAATAAATACATAGAAATTGAAATAGAGATAGACGTATAGACGCCAGCACATCAATCTAACCGAAACTGTCAAATTTTCCCAATCAACTTTGAACCTTATACTTCAGCAATAAAGTTGAAAATCTATTAAATAAATTTGACAGATTGTAGTAGCCTGATGTGCTGGCGTCTGTACATAAAATCAAATTGTAAAATTAATGAATAAGTTTCATAAAATCAAATTGTAAAATAAATTGATCTTTAAATTAAATCAAATCTTTAAAATAATTTACATTCTTTAAATTCAAAAAAAAAAAAAATCAAAATCAAAATCATTTATTTGCATAAATAAGGTACAGAAAGTTCTTATGAAAATATATTGATCTCTTATTATGCCTTTAATTTCGGCGTGCAAATTTTACATAATCAGATATTATTAGAATTTAATTAATTACTTGAATAATGCATGTGATTAAAATTAAAATCCAAAAATTCACTATGTAAAAATTACAAATAATAAAAATAAAAGTCAGAATCAGTCAAACTATGTCTAGATGACTGATTTAACAAGTGACCTCCAAAGCGGGGATGAGATCTTATCGGCTATTGTCTTCTAGATTTTGATGCGGCTGCCACGCATTCTGCAGATCAGGGATACCGTTCTCTTGCGAATGATGGCATGAAAGCCATCAGTGCGAAACAGCTCAACATCCCCGATTTATATGCCAAGTTGGGCAATAAAAAGGCTACCATTGGTAAGCAAAACGATTCGTTTTTGTTTATAGGAACCGAGCAAAACCTCGCGCACCTTTGAAGTCTACCGACTCGCCGCGGATCGGGCGCACCGCCACGCACGCGTCTGCGCTACCACGCACGTTACCCTTCCCATGGTGCGTGTCCGTGCGAGCTGATCCGCGCCTAGTCGGTAACTTCAAAGGGAATGTATCCAAACTCGGACGCACCGGGACGCACCGCGACGCACGCGTCTTCGCTACCACGCACGATACCCTTCCCACGGTGCGTCGTGCGGGCCGGTGCGCGTGCGTGCGCCATTTCACGCACGCGTTGGAACCCACCTTAAGAGTGACAGTAGTTCATCGCGGTTTACAAATACGGTTGAAAATGGCGATGCGTTCGATTTTAGTTGAATCTCGTGTCCGCCAATAATATGACAGCTATTTCGCAGTTTTAATTTAAGTTAAAATATTTTTGCATATTTTTTTAGTTCATAAATTCCCTTTTTTATAGTTACAAAAAAATTAATAGTTGTCGCTCAAAATATTGAGCACTTCGAGACGAAAAAGATTTTTCGTGGTCTTTCTTGCGATATTTTTTTTCAAGCTGCGAGATCATTTCTATAAAACATCTTTGTATAAGTCTTTTTTAGGGTTCCGTACCTCAAAAGGAAAAAACGGATCCCTTATAATAATAATAACCCCACCACGACGTCAACATAGAGATACGGCTATCTCTATGTTGACGTCGTGGTGGGGCTTGCGTGCTTCGAACTCTAGGTCTGTGCCGGTAGAGTTTACTTTTCCGGAACAGGTCTAGGATGAGGAGCTAGACCAAGAGAGATACAAAAACCCGCAGGGCAGCATGTGGCGAGCTGTTGGGCAGTAGCGACCCCACGGACCCTATCTCCCGGGAGAAGTCTTGTTCCTCACCTCTGGCTTGCCTTTATTGGCCGGCTGGAGTGAACACTGACGAGGAACAACGCTCCCACCTCATTTTGCCTTTATTTGCCGGCTTGAGTGGAGATTCGCAAGAGCAAATGTGCTCGGAGGAAGGAAATATTCCAGTAAGATGCTGGTAGGGATCTTGACCGTACTGCCGGGATTATCCTGATAGCCGTGGAATATCTCTCCACTCCTCATAAGCACCTCAGGACATGTGGCTCCCTTGTCGCTACAACAGTTTGTGCTAGCGACCGTTTTCGAGGGCCCATTATTGAGTGTGCAAGTCACCCCCTACCATCTTATCCGTGTACATATAAAACATTGATAAGGCAGGGGCCATAGTCCTTCCATAGTTCCAGGTCACCAGTAAACTTACGAGTACTACAGTAAACTTAAGTTAAAAGGAGAATGCTCATGGATGTATGGAATCCCGTACCATGTTGCATCAAAATGAAACTTTGTTTTTTATAGACTACACTGATCATATTAACTAATACAAAAGTTATTTTTGAAAAAAAACCCGGGTTTTGGAGTTATTTTATAAAATTGAAAATAACCTAAAAACTAGGTTATTTTTTTCGACGCTTCCGATGACCTTTTTTAAATAGACACGTTAAACACGAACGAAAATAATTGCTCTAAAAATAGCTTAATTCACTAATATTAGTAAGAATTACGAGTTATTGCAACATAATAGCCGCGCCACAGGATGCGTGACTGAAACTCTGAGATTTGTCCGACCTTTAAATTGCCAATACTGTGAGCGAATCAGCTTACCTGAGTACGAGTTATCCATGACTGTGTAGCGGTTACACCGCCACATACGAACTACGCATCAAAGACATGACGTCACACAAATCCTGCATCGCGCAGTTAGAGTTTACCGAGCGATCAACATACATACAAGATTTCAACTTCAAACTGATGGGCAGTTGCCCGCCAGACACAACACCCGTCTGGTCGGAGGATCCTCCCTATGGTGGATGAGTGAACTTTACACCCTGTTCCTCATGCTCCTAAATTGGTGATCCCGAGTATGAACGTCAGCGCAGCCTTCGAGCAATTACTTCGGCGTGACGTCATCATCATCACTCCCGCAAGTTTTCGTGAGGCGACTCACACAGTCGGCCAGCACCCACGGCTTCAACGGGTATCTTGACCACCAGCATGCAGCGAACGCGAATTCCTGGTCATCACCCTCAGCCTCATCACACCGACTCACTGGGGAATCAACGCAATCAGCCTCATCACCTCGACTCACTGGGGAATCAACGCAATCAACCTCAATCACCCCGACTCACTGGGGAATCACCCTCAATCACCCCGACTCACTGGGGAATCACAGCAATCACCACCATCACCAAAGACAGTTCCGACTCACCGCGAACTATGTGGCACCCGGTTCCGACTCACTGGAACCACAGCTGGCACCGTGAAGCATCGCAAGATTCAGCCAACTATCGACCTCCGGTCTCCGGAGGGGAGTGATGTAGCGGTTACACCGCCACATACGAACTACGCATCAAAGACATGACGTCACACAAATCCAGCATCGCGCAGTTAGAGTTTACCGAGCGATCGACAAACATACAAGATTTCAACTTCAAACTGATGGGCAGTTGCCCGCCAGATACAACACCCGTCTGGTCGGAGGATCCTCCCTATGGTGGATGAGTGAACTTTACACCCTGTTCCTCATGCTCCTAAAACTGTAATAAGTTAATCATTGGAGTTGTTCTAATGAATGTGTAGGTTGGTTTCTGGGTATCAAAAATGAACAATTGATACATCGTCGGATTTGCCGGTTGACTGACGGTGTCAATCGGTCGACCCCACGACTCGTCATATTTGCATAATACACAACACAGAAAAAGAAGTACAAAAATACAAACAAGTTCTACTTCTCAACGCACAATTAAATAATTATCTAATATAATCTCAAGTTCTCAACTTTCAAAAAAAGTACTCGCTAGCGCAAAGATAGTTGGTACTTGATACGTCAGTAGAGCACAACTAAAAATGTCAAATCAATGCACAGATTGTAAAGTAACTAGTCAGGATTTAGGGATGTAATCGATAAACAAAAATCTTAAGGGTATGAAAATCGATTTTGTGTCAATTAGCAATAAGCCAAACTAAATCGATTTGGTGTATTTAATTGTTTGATTTTACTTAATTGTTGCTGATAATCAAAGAAATCAAAGCAAAAACATAAAATTCGTGAAATGTTTTTTAAGCAAATATTATATAATTATTTAATACACAAAATAAACTATTACTGGTTAGTCGATTCATCGAAAATCAATTCTATTGCATTCTACATATATATAACCATAGATAAAATAATAATAATCTTACAATTAGATTCTATTATATTCTAGTTTTTTTTAATAATGTAGAATCGGCAAAGTATTCTTTTTTTCAGTGATCATGACACTTTCAAAAATCAAGGGTTAAAAAACGAAGGACGCCAACAGTTGTCATAAAATGTTATGCTTGCAAACAAGGCATTTCGTAACATCTAATTTGTTGACAAGTCGACAGACAAGGGGCTGTTCATGTGAACTGGAACGTCAGTTATAGGGAGTAAAACAATATCCATACTTTTAATCTCAAAAGTAAATTCCCTGTTCAAAAATCAAATCCCCGACGTATAATATCGTAAAAAATTATGAAAGTAATTACTATAAAATTTTGGTCTTGATGCGCGAGACTTTTTGGTACCACTTTTGGTTATTGTCCTTTGGTACACGTATGTATTTCTATGACCCAAACACGAACGCGTAACGTAAACAAATTAATTTTGAACATAGGAGTCACTTTTGGGGGCAAACAAGAAAATTAAAAAAAAGTTTTGCTAACAGTACCGTGTGACATTTCAAATGAAAGGGCTTATTACGAGGATATTAAACATATTTTTTATATAATTTTAAAATAAATGCTTTTAAAGATATTTAAGATGACTATTGACCATTATCTCCGAAACTGCTGGACCAAAAATTTTGAAAAAATACATTGTATGGCTCTTTACTCATAGATTACAGGAAAACCTATAAGAAGTCTATGGTCTTAAAATAACATGGTAAATCTCTCAAAATTGTGCGTACAAACTTATATTTGCAATTGGAATGTATGGGAGAACATGTATTTCAACTAGAACGTTAAGTTTGTATTTGGGATAAATTCATCCCAACTACGGAACCCTTCATTGTGCGTAGTCTGACACGCACTTGGGCTGTTTTTTATACACTTGAGCATACATTGTATTTTTTAGGATTGTAATTTTGAAGCAATAGGTACGACTAACTGTGCGACGAAAAGTGAACGTTTTACGGTGTTCCTGCTAGGACAGCGCTTTAAAAAAATTCTGTAGAACTTGACAGTCGTTGAGGTCATAGAACCGCACAGAACGATCCTATACCACCTTTGCACCGAACTTGGCTATTTACCACATTATTTGATGTTTTTGACAGCTATTGTATCAATGCTATTCTGTTAATATTCAAGAGTACTGTGTGTAGTGTGTGTGATTCGTGTGCGCTGCGTGACTCGAGCGCGCGCTGATTCTGTGTGCCGCGTGACGTCACATACGTGACGCGTGTGCGCCGCTGCGTGATAGTGACACCGTTGCTACCGAGCTGATGTTAATAAACTCTACTGATAACGATTATGATTATTGATCACTGAGCTCCACTAAACTTGGGCCAATTTTATTATGTGGTTTTATCAATAGCAGTGAAAACATGCCTCCAACTAATTCGTTAGGATACGGTGTCCTATAAACGCCGTCGGCCGCTTACAGCGTCACACCGCCGCACGCCTCGTCATGATGCTTACTATAGAAATGTAACGTGTTGACGTCAACGTCTTGACGTCATACGTGGCATTCAAACGCTTTCAACAATCAAGTGTCATACGACCAATCGCGAGCAACGACTGACTGAAGCGTCGTCGTCCACTGCGGAAGTAATTATTGACCGCCGACTTTGTACGTTGCCTGAAGACATCAATCGAAACGTTTACGCTGAAATCAGACGTCACTTATAGCAGGGTTGTAACGGATGTCATATAACAGATGAGGATGCGGATGAGGATATCGAGATAATCGGGTTTGAGGATGCGGATGAGGATACGGATATTGGAAAATTCCTTATTGAGGATGCGGATGAGGGTGCGGATGTCGTACAAAAAATAGCCCTTGTTTTTTATAGTATTTATATTTGTATTATAGGTTGTAGGTAATCATTTGGTAGGTTACCGTAGCGTAATTCGCTTGCAAAAAACTTCACTTCTACGAGCAAACAAAAAGTAAACAATAACACGCAACCGGCACCCAGTAACTCAAATTGTGACATATCGTTGCTGCGCTTTCCATAATCGCTAAGTATGTGTTTTTTACACACTTTACAGGAGACGCAAAAAACTGATTTTCTCAAAAAATACCCAGAGTATTCAAATAATTTACTTTTACTTTAATACATAATTATAACAAATTGACGTAGTTTTAGATTACTTTTGAAAAGATAACATTATTAATAATGCCAAAATGAGCCATTACATTACATCGACAAAACTATCTATGTGACGTTCGACCTGTGCGTTTCGTGATCGAGCGAGTCTAAACTTGACCAAAAAACTCGCTATGTGCAGTGAAGCACATATCGGGCGCAATTTTTGCTTTCGCTTTATCAACATATTTTGGCAATATGAAAAGTGTTATACACTTAGCGTGTTTATATGGAACTTTCGATGTATGAATAATAATAATAAATAAATAATAAATAAATTTTTTATTTCAAAAAGTAGTTTGTACATGGTATACAAAGTTGTCTTATATAATTAGATGTTATAAATAAACAGAACCAGTACAACACATATAAAAATGGTCATAGGACTCCCTTTCCTAAACTAGGCAGAAGATCTGTCTGTATCTTAGGAAAGAGTACCCATTCACAGTGAGTCTTATTACGGTTACAAAAAAAATTTTTTTGGTACGTGCAGCAGGCGAACAAAGTATGTATGCGCTGCTGAATGGGTCGCACACACCTTGGGTGATAGCTTGAATTATAAGTCACGGATAGCCAAAGATGATGGTTTATTGAATATATTTAACTACCACGTAACTAATGCTATATGAATGTTGTGTGAATGAGTACAGCTTATTATGAACGCTGACTGTGTACTGTCGCGTTGCTCTATAATTTGTGCAAGGTGACGGAAAAGTGCTGATGTATGCAATGCGCGCGTGCCATGTACGATACATGACTCGTACATATTCCCGGGCGAGAGAGATGCGAGTGGATGATGAGAATGAGTTTACAAAGTGCTTAAATGCTAAACTTATAAATTTCACCCAAATTACAATACATGAATTAAATCTATTCTTAGCTATAACTTAATTAGTCACTGTCACCAGACACCGGTGTGACGAATGCAGGAGGTGTCTTTTTGTGGCGTTTGATGCTGTTGAGTAAGCTAGAAAAGTTTCTTAATTCAACCGTCTCTTCTCGTGGCTGTTTCGAGTCTCTAGTGCGTGGCGTGCGTGGTGTCGGATTGACGACGGGGGCCGCGTGCTGTGTACGCGCCGGCGGCGCCGGGGGCTGCGTCTCAGTGTACGATTGTAAATTGGCGCTCCTCTGCCAACGACGACAAATCCACCGACACAGATAAACTGCGACTGCTAGTACTGCGCCCGACAATAACACGTAGATTACTGAATACTGATGGATATCGTGGCTTGAAATTTCTGAATTCAACGCGTTTTCTGATTTCATCTGCTCGATCTGTTCTTTGATGTGCCGCAATGAGGTTTCGTGATCAGTGATGTTGATTTCAAATTGTGGCAAGGTGACGTTGATGATGTGGTTAATAGGTGCGATTTGCGGTGATTCCAAGTCAGCCGCAGTTTTAATCTCCGAGTATCCCAGTTTGTGTGAAAAAACGGTAAAATCTTCTCCTTTAATTACGCAATCTGAATCCAGTGTTATGACCCCGGCCTTAGCGATTTGTATTGCGGTAATCTGATGCTCGCATATGACACGAAGTGCACACTGTCCGCAACAATAATAAAGGTAGGTATTTATTTTGTTCAATTCCATCCAATTATTGCGGCATGCTGCTATGTTTGTAAGACATCTGTTTGTGCCTTATCTTTAATACACATGCTGTCTTCTGACTTAAACTGGAAAATGGGTTTTCGGGAGTGACAGAGGCGACTCGACTCATCGTATTGAACACATTGTTGTATGTCTCTCGCCGTCATTGCCAGATAGGTGTCTTTGCGTAAATTAATCGCGATGTAATCTGATATCGGCACAACGGCGACTGTAGTGTTTCCATGTTGTTGTGGTATTGATATGAGTTGATATAGGTCATAACTCTCTCTGTTGACCAATGGTATTCTAATTTCAAATATGAGGTACTGCTGTGTTACCCTTGTTTTGACCTTCAGAAGGTGGTAAATTTTTGATAGTTCAGTCTGTATGTTTTCTATCGGTAAGGATAACTCACGCGATAATTGTCCTGAGATTATGCTGAGTTGGTCTCGTAATTGCTTCGGCGTTAGTAAATGGACGTTGAACATTCCATGATGGATATCTGTTATTGTGTCGATTATTGTGTCTTGTATGGATTTTAGCTTCGTGAGCATATTTGTAGCAATGATGGCGGACAGTGCTAGCTCGTTCATCACTTCTTGTTCTTGCAAATTTTTATTCAACATATTGGTGGCCTTCGTTAGATTGTTTAAATGTTGATTGATGGCCTTGTGTTGCCGATTGATTGACTCTTCAGTTCTCTTGAGTAAATTATATTCTGCTTCTACTACTGAGGTCTGGTTTTTCCATAAGAGTGCCAAGTGATTTTCATTTCTTTTTATCAGAGAAATATCTTGCTTGTATTGATCGGCGAAACGTTGATCTAAAACTCCAAATAAACTGTTGGCAACGTAACCCTGACGTGAAGACATGCGTTTTAGAGCAGCTAAAAATGCCGATGAGCTCAAGTCTGATACGAGTTCGAGGTGCACAGCTTTGGTCACCATGCACACGAATACTGCGATGTATCCCTTACTTGTCTTGACCCCTCTCCCTTTATTGAGTTTTACGTCAACGTATCCAGTGAAGTCCACGCCGGTGTGATGAAAGGGACGTGAAGGATTGCTTCGAGATTCAGGTAAGTCTCCCATCATTTGCTTTTGTATGACAGCTTTATGCTTCTTACACGTAATGCATGCATGTAAGCGCTTCTTTACAGCTCTGTTACCGCCTAATATCCAGTAGTTTTGTCTGATACTCGCGAGCGTCGTCCGAGCCCCCGCATGGAACGTGCGGCGGTGGGCTTGGTCGATAATAAGGTCAGTAACGTGGCTGCTGAGTGGTATGATCAGTGGATGCTTCATATCTTCGTCAATGTCTGCATGCTTGAGTCTGCCTCCCACTCTCAAAAGTCCATCCTTGTCCAAAAATGGGTTGAGGCACAAAGTTTTACTCTTGTTATGTACTTGCTCCTGTTTTCGCAGCTTGCTAATTTCTTCTGAAAATTGCGTTTTTTGTACATATTTTATAATCATATGTTTAGCGGTTTCTAATTCATTTCCGTGCAAGTAAGCAGATCGCTCGCTGTGACGTCGTGTGATACGTAGCACCCATGTAAGCACGCGCACAGCGCGTGTCAAGTTACTGTTTCTATGTAGTATGGATTCTATGACATCATCGCTTTGAGGTTGACGAATTGTGACGTTGCTTTGTTTTGATTTTCGCTCCTCTTGATCCGTGACGTAGACGCACGTGTCTGCTACTGATGACTCATCGAATCCAGGGAGAAACTGCAGGCCGCTCCACCACTGATTATGTTGCTTCAATTGCTCTGTTGTGATGCCACGGCTGGCACAATCAGCTGGGTTGTTAGCAGATTTTATGTAATGCCAATTGTCTGATGGTATGACGTCTTTGATTTGTTTGACTCTGTTCGCTACGAATGGTGTTCAGCGATTGACATTGCCTTGAATCCACCCAAGAACTGCAGTGGAGTCACACCAACCGAAAACTTTGATTTTGCGTCCGTTGAGGGCTTGCTGTATTTTTCTCATCAGTGTCGTAAGTAAATGCGCCCCACTCAGCTCTAGACGTGGTAACGTGAGCTTTTTGTTCTCTGGCACAAGTCTTGTTTTTGCAGCGACGAGTGTAATGTTGGCGTCAAATTTACAATACACAACACATGCATATGCTTTTATTGATGCATCGCAGAAGCCGTGTAGTTGAATTGTGTCTTGCTCTCCTATCTGATACCATCTTTGAATTTTAAACTGGCTGATGTTTTGTAGCTCTGCTTTAATTTTTTCCCACTCGGTGCTTATTTCAACCGGTAGCTGGTCGTCCCATTGAATGTTGCCACAGCCAAACTTGCTTGAATAAAAGTTTTAATTTTGTTGTAACCGGAGCTAACCAACCGAGTGGATCAAATATCTTTGAAATATCTGATAGTAATGAACGTTTCGTATGTTTTTCTGTTGGTTTTGTTTTGCTTATTTTTAGCTCGAACGAGAATATATCTTCATTGGGGTTCCATTTCAGCCCGAGCGTCTTTGTTGATTCTGCTTGCTTGAAATCGAATGATGGTTGATTTGAGGACGCTCTGCTGACGTTTTGAAGTAATTCTTCGTTGTTACCGGACCATTTGCGTAAGTTGAAACCTCCCGACTGTAGTAACTGGATCAAATCGCCTTGCAGTTGTTTGGCTGACGACAATGTGAAGCTTCCACTTACAAGGTCATCCATATAAAATTCTTCTTGCAACGCTTGAGCTGCCCTGCTGTGCTGATACTTGTGGCCTTCATCAGCTGCCTACTGTTTCAAAGTCATCATAGCTAAGAATGGCGCTGCTTTCATGCCGTAAGTGACTGTCGTGAGCTGATATTCACGTAAACGTTGGTCAGGACAGTTTCTCCATAGTATCTTCTGATAGGTTTGATGTTCTGTGTTGCAAGTTATCTGTCGATACATTTTTTCTATATCTGCCGTATACGCAAACTGATATTGCCTCCATCGCAAGATCAATGACATGAGGTCTTGCTGTAAATTCGGGCCACGCTTCATGAGGTCGTTCAAAGTATGGCCCGTGGATGTTTTCGCCGACGCGTTGAATACTACTCTTAACGCCGTAGTTGTGGAATCGGCGCGCTGAACGCAATGATGAGGTAAATAGCAAGTCGGTGTCACGTTACTAGTACACTCGACCATATGATTCAATGCTTGATATTCTTGAATGAACTCTCTGTATGCTTCTGCTAATTGTGGCTGTTTGCTAAATTTTCTCTCAAGTTGCCTGAATTGTGCCAAAGCCATGGGTTTCGTTGCTCCTAGCTTTTCTTGAAAGTTTGGTTCGAACGGTATTTCAACAATGTAACGACCTTCTTCGTCACGAGTTGTTGTATTTTTGTAGTGCTGCAAACAATCCAGATCATCCTGCGACATTCCCGCGTTTTCTGCTATGTCTTCTACTGTCCAAAATTGTTGAATATCTTCAATGTTATTCATCACAACGTTACATTGAAATGTTGTTTGCACGTTTCCACATAAAATCCAGCCCAAACGTGTTTGCTGTGCGACTGGTTGTGATTTTTCGTGCCTGATGATGCCTTCTTGGATTATGTTTGAGTATATCTCAGCCCCGAGTAAAATGTCTACAGGACGACTCTCATGAAAATCTGGATCAGCCATCGTGATATTTTCTATAAATGTCCATGATTTTGGTTTTGTGAATGATTTGTTAGGCAAATTGTTGATCAAGTTGCGCATAATGAAAACATCGGTGTCAAATGTATAATCACTGTAAATGGCATTGCACGTGATTCGTATGACGCCTTTGCAATTATTTTCTTTCGCCCCGATGCCGAATATGACCCCTTTGCAGCGGCCACGCGGTAATCTTAGTTTTTGTGCTGCTTTTTCCGTTATCAGGGATGTTTGTGAACCCTGATCAAGAAGCGCTCGTAAAGTTATCAGGGACCCATCGTATGCATGCACCTTGATCAATGCTGTGGTAAGCAGAGTTTCTGATAAATCTTCTTGAGACACGTGATTGCTGCTGTCACTTGCTGTTTTCTTGCTATCAGTGCCAGCTGTTGTTTGCTGAACTGAATTGCTGTTTGATTTATGTCCAGCCCCCTTGCCGTAAGCGTCGTGAAGCAATGTATTATGATCTGAGTTGCAAACGCGGCATGTTTTTCTTGACGAACATTCCTTGCTATTCGTATGTACGTTTAGGCAGTTTTTACATAAATTGTATTTCGCAACTGCCTTCCGTTTTGCGTCAGGTTGTAATTCGAGAAATGTTTTGCACGAAAACAACTTGTGCTCTTGATTGCAATGTGGACAGTTTATTGCACTTTCATTGTCTTTTGTCAATGAATTTGATTTATACTTATTATATTTGTTCTGATTTGCGCTGAATGCTTTATATGAATGAAATTTTTTGTTTGTCTGTGCAGGCTCCGACTGAGATGTTTTTGCTGTTTCTGGCCTACGACGAGACGATTCCCAAGATGTAAATTTTCCTTCTAGAAAATCCAGAAAATCTGCTATGTTGGGTAGCTCACGTGGCTCTGCCAGTGACTCTAGGTAGTCGTTATGAGTCACCGTATCCAACTTTTGTGAAAGCAAGTGTACCAATATTGGGTCCCACGATGACGTGTTTACACCAAGGTTCTTGATCGCATTGATGCATTCTTTCGTCGTATCGTGGAGTTTTTTAACTGATGCTGCTGATAAATGTTGAGTGATAGGAACACCGAGCAATGAGTTAAGATGCGACGTGAAGATCAGCTTACTGTTGTTGTATCTGCGGTTGAGGATCTCCCATGCAGTCTCATAATTTTCCGAGCTGATTGATAAATGCTGAATGAGTTTCTCGGCTTCACCTTTCACTTTGCTTTTGAGAAACTGCATTCTCTGTGCGTTAGAAAGAGATGGACTAGAATGGATGGTCTCAACAAATAAATCTTTGAATGCTGTCCAGTGTTCGTAGCTACCACTAAAGGCAGGAATTTCGATCTTCGGTGTCGACCTTTCTCGGTGAGTAACTGACCACATTTTAGAGTTGATGGTTGCTTTCATTTGGTTGTAAACGAGTTCGCACGTATTGTAAGACATCTCATATTGCACGTCGGCTTCATTCGGCAAACTGTCAAGGTCCCAATAAAGCGAATCAACTGCTTTCCACCTTGACTCTAATACCTTCAAGGCGTCTTCAAACTGCCAATTTTCTTTGAGGAGGTCCACGTTGATGTTTGAAGCGGTTCTTTGGAACGCTTTGATATTGCTCCTTTGTTTGCGTAGCATCTCCTCTGTTTTGCTGTTGCTCGCGATTTCAGCAATTTCCGGCACCTTTATTGAAAGGGTTGATTGGTTACCGCGTTCAGCTCCACCTGCACCTTGATCTTGAAGGAGTTTTGGCTCCGATGACTGCGAGGTCGACGGTGCTAGCTCGAATGTAAAGGCTGACGGCTTGATTATTGGTGAAGCTGGTTTTTGTTCCTGACTTAAATACTTGACAAAGTATTCCCTAGTGCTTCTTTAAAATTGTGTTGTCTGCTCATAGGAATCTTGCACAAAGTACAGATGAGAAGGATCTTCGCGCTCGCGAATCTTCTCGTGGTTATTTTGAAATTCTGCCCAATACTTGTCAAGAAAGTCTATTTTCTTCTGCACACTGTCGGGAGTCTTACGGCTTGCTCCGTCTTTTTTGAAATTGATCAGAAGTTTATGCATTGCCTCCATAACTTGATATTGAGTTTGAATAACTCCCTCCATGATGGAAAAATTAGTTAATTAATTAGTCACCAAATATGTTTCTGACGATACTGCTGATGTGCTTCGGTGATCTCTTGTATCTGCTGCTGCTGGTGTAATGATCTCCGCGGTCCGTATCCTCTGTCCAGGTGCTTCCTCTGTCGAGCTGGTGAGATGCTGCTTCTGATCGGCCAGTCCAACCGAATCGCCACCGCACAAAGAACGCGGAACACTTATAATCATCCGGCTCGAAGGACCAAAAAGATGTATGCGCTGCTGAATGGGTCGCACACACCTTGGGTGATAGCTTGAATTATAAGTCACGGATAGCCAAAGATGATGGTTTATTGAATATATTTAACTACCACGTAACTAATGCTATATGAATGTTGTGTGAATGAGTACAGCTTATTATGAACGCTGACTGTGTACTGTCGCGTTGCTCTATAATTTGTGCAAGGTGACGGAAAAGTGCTGATGTATGCAATGCGCGCGTGCCATGTACGATACATGACTCGTACAAAGTACTTAATGTTAAAATAAAGTATAAAAATAAAAAGAACAAAAAAATTAAATAAAACATGAGTGTGTGTGGGTGTATGGGCGTGTGGGTGTGTGTATGGTTGTGTGTTGGTGTATGTGTGTGTATGTGTTTGGGTGTATGTGTGTGTGTGCGTATGCGTGTATATGTGGGAGTGCTTACATGCCTGAGTTGTATGAGTAAGTGGATGTGTTGTGTTCTATGTGTAAACCTATCTCTTTACTGTATAGTGGTTAGAAGCTCTTCGGTATCACTATATGTCAATATCTGTAACCATGAATTTAACTTGTTTTTTAACTCGCCCTTTGTCAAGGCGTAAATATTTAATTGTTTGTGGGCTTTATTATACAGCCTTGCACTTAGGCCATTGAACTGGCGTCTTGCGAAGGCAGTCCTGCAAGAGACAGCAGGACATAAGGGAAAGCCACGACGCCGCTGACTGAAAAGCTGCTTATTAAATAAGATCATAGAGTGCTTGAAGAGGATTGATCTTAAGATGTATAATTTCCTAACAGTTAAGACATTGCATTCTGAATATAGCATATGTGTAGGGTAGTCACGAGGTTTGAAGTGAATTACTTTTTACACAGCCCTTTGAGCTCTTTCGAGTTTTAATAGCTCAGTTTTATGAGTCCCTCCCCACACAGGGATACAGTACATCAGGATTGTTTGACACAGAGCCAAATAAACCATTCGGAGAGTATTGTTATCCGCTGAAAACCTTAATTTAAAAAATATAAGTGTAAGCTGTGGTTACCTGTAATTGAGTGTGCGTTACAGGATAATGTAATAAAACTAAGTTTTACTATTGTAAAAAGATAATTTGTAATGTAACTCGTTGGTAATCCTTAAATAAATAAATAAATAAATAAAATAAAATATATAAATTAGTTTTCTGGTGCGAGAGGTTAATGACTCCAATTGAATCGACGAACACTCCGAGATATCTTATGGATTTTACCATAGACAATGAGATACACTTACAAGGTTCTGTCTTTTGCTGACAGTTATGGGCTTTTAGATTTCCGGTTTCTTCAGCTGGTTTTGATGTATACGGTAGAATGAAACGTAAAAATTTGGTCTTATCAACGTTTAAGGTTAAAAGCTTATTTGCTAACCAATGCATTACTCTCCACAATGCGTTTTCCGAATGCAATTTAGCGTCATCCCAATTCTTACCATATGCCACTAGTGCAGTGTCGTCTGCGTAAGTGAAAATATCACAGTTGACGAGAGGCAGATTACAAAGGTCGTTTATATAGATTTGGAAGAGGGTTGGACCCAAAATACTTCCCTGGGGGACCCCAAAGGTTATTCGTTCCTCTGTGCTAATTGTATTGTCGATCTTGACGGATTGTCTACAGTCAGAAAGATAATCTTTAAAGATTTCAAGAGCTAAACCACGTATACCTACATTTTCCATTTTCTCTATTAGTTTGGAAATACATCAGTGTCGAACGCTTTACTGAGATCTAGAAAAATGCCATAACATTTCAGTTTTTGGTCTAGTTTGTCAGCTACCGACTGCACAAGATCGACTACGGCATCTTCCGTAGAGATGCCACGACAGAAACCATATTGATTATTGGCGAGAATGTGGAATTTGGTTAAATAATTGGCTAAGCAGTTGCTCGTTCCATGATTTTAGACAAAGCGCTTAAGACAGAGATGGGGCGATAATTTGAGATCTGATCTTTATCTCCAGTTTTGTACACAGGTGTTACTAACGCAGTTTTAAAGGCCCTCGGGAAAATCTCTTGTGATATGGGAAGGTTGCATATATGAGTGCACGAGGACGTTTCGAGCCATTTTTCGGAATGTCACAGCTACATTCCGTAACTCTTAAAATATTGCATTTATCGCATAGCTGTTTTGACAGTATGTGTGTATTGAAATAACGATTCAAACTGCATAAAAAACCGAAAATCACGAAATAACACATAGCGACTTCTGAACGCGCAACAATATGGAACCACAGTCGTGCCACCACTGCCACTTGCGGCCGATCGTCTGTCATAGAACAAGGACATTGCGAATTCAGCCAATAGGAACGCCTAACTCACTTATCGGCCCGCCCATTTAGCTCGGCGCGAGTTTTTAAAAGTTCACTATTTGTGCGAACAACGTAGGGTCACGTTCCCATAGAAATTATGAGGATGCGGAGCTTTTAAAATCAAAAGTTGAGGATGCGGATGTTCTGCGGATATCAAAATTTATGCGGATGCTCCACAGTTGCAGATGCGGATACGGATATCCGTTACATCCCTGACTTATAGCATAAAATAGGAGACCAAAGCCTGACATCTACTACTGATTGATTGATTTTTAAAGGTCTTTATTAACAGAAAAAGGAAAAGGTTAATACAAGTTAACAAAAAGATCTTATTCTAAATGTAAACTAACATAATCCGAACAATGTTAAATAGGCTAAAACACCTCTCTTAACATATAACATGTATGATTGTTAGTGTGACTACAAATTTAATAGATACATAACATAAGATTGTGCTGTTATGTAGGGTTTGCAGACCCACATTTTTTAATTTAAGTTACCCAGGCCCCCCATTTTACATTATTTTAAAATGATTAAATTGTCACATTATTAAGACAAAACATTATTTAACAAAACGATAAAATTTTAAGCATATAAACGTAATGTAATGTACATATTACTGTGTAAGGTGACAGCAATCACGCTGGACAGGTGGTAAGTGAGCTAACGTTAATCCACCAAGAAATGGTGATGAGGCAGTTTATACTTGCTATAAGTTCTGGCATAAGGTAATCGAGTTAATCTACTCTTACCAATGTCATCTACTACTCGTCTAAAAAACGTCTACAATTCTACACGCTTAACAACAGTTGTTTCTGGAGCAGTGTCAGAAATAACACGACTTATTTATTTAACTACAGTGAAACTTACAGTTATATATGCACAAACTAATACGATCTAAAACAAATCTACATGCTATTTATATACAGGGTGGTAAGGACATCTACGCGAAAACTGTTACCATGGATTCAGAACATGATTCTGAACGCTCCTGCATTGAAATTTTTCGTAAGTTATTTAAAAAAAAATCATGTACTGACCAACAACAACAACAACATAACATAACAACAACAACAAACATCGTAACATTTTCGCGTCGATGTCCCTGCCACCCTAGTAAATAAGTAAAATTTTAAAGTCATCAACTTCTGCTTAGTCTTTGTCCAACTAAGTTGGGGTCAAAGTGAAAGTCAAATAATTTATTTCAATTAGGCACATAAAAGGCACTTTTGAACGTCAAAATTTATAAAAATGGAATTGATTCTAGTCGCCCCTTCCAAAAGGTAGTTTTTGTGTGGAGAAGAATGGGCAAGAATCTCCACCGTTACTCTTGTAAAATGTTTTACAATATTTTGTATACATTAATTGATCGAGCGAGCGTAACGAGTGAAGCGTCTCTGGATCAGGTCTGGCAAAATTTGCTTTCGTGTGTAAGTTTGTACGTACTCCTCTACAGGTCGTATTTTACAACCGATCTGGACGAAATTTAATCGGTGTACAGGTTTGACGATTTTTTTGTAATTTTTAGTTGCCGGGGATTTGTGATTGGAGGGCTACTTCCTCCAAAATGGGGCAAAAAGGGGGGCTACTGGATATCTCCGCCTGAGACCCGATTTCGATGGAACTTTTTTTATTTGAAAGTAACTCGTATGTTGGTATCAAAAAAAAATAATTGGTGAAGATCTGATGAGGATCTTTGTAATTAGTAATTTTTTCTAGCTGGCCTACATATATTTACTCATAATTTTACTGGTTTTTAGGGTCCTGTAGTCAACATGGAAACGATAGAGTTTCGCCATGTCTGAAAAAAAATCTCTATCGATCTGTATTTGCTGGTAGTTAACGGCATTATAGATATAACACGGCAGAGTTGGAATGCATGGGAGAACATGTTTTTCAACTTCAATGTTAAAGTTTGTTCTTGGGATAAATTGATCCCAACTACGGAACCCTTAATTGTTCGTGGCTTACGCGCTTGGCCGGTTTTTAAATTTGAATTTGACGTATTGAACGATGTCATGTTTTTTTGACAGGAAAAAGAATAGGTCATCGCCGTCAAATCATAGAAGTGCGTTGGTAGCATAAAATATTTTCGAACGCTAAGACTACAAGCTATCGTTCATGTTTTCTTCCTACAGGTCTACTTTCTAACAGCATAAGCGGCCGAGCAAGCTTAGCCGCCCCGCAAGAGATGTTATATGAGGTCCCCATTGTAATTTCTCGTCTAGCGTGATTCCTAGGAAAACTGTTTGATTAATAAATTCCAGTTTTTCTCCATTCAATATGATGTCATATTCGCTACTTCTAATATTCGGTAATTTAAATTTAATGCATTTTTTTTCTCATTTAGTACCAAATTATTTACCGTAAACCAATCTTGGACCTGAAGAATAGAATTATTCACGTCGTCAAAATATTGTGACCGTCGGTCTATTTTAAAGATCAATGATGAAATAATCAATCAATCTCCAAATAACACCATCTTCGGTTGAATTTGAAGTAATGGTCGGATTCAAGTCAAACCGGATGCAGCTGAATGACCTCCACATTCCAGTTACTAGGTCACAGGATACCCCTTGGTAAGATACATAGGTTGTCAGACTTTCGGGCTTCTGGTTACCCATAACGACTGAATAATGCCTACAAATGACAGCCGGGACCAACGGCTTACATATGTAATGGATGGTCTGTCATTCACGGACCGCCCTCGGCAATCGTAGCTTAACCTTCGCTGCCGTTCACTGCTTCCGAACTTGGCTGCACATTATCAAAAAATCATCTAAAAATAATAATATATTAATGCAGTGGCAAATGCCGACTATTTTTATTTTAATCTTATGAGATTTGGACGTAGATAATGTCCTTCATATTTTTATTTTGTACCAACTGAACGATATGAGTTTAGATAAATATTTTGTTTTGGATTCTGGAGCCTTTGAGCCCGAGACCATTTGATAAATCGAGAAGATTTGGCACTAAACTTAACTGAGCTAGAAAAGCCAATCATTTCGTAGCGAAAAATGGCTCCCTTATACAAGCGACGAATAAAGGAAATCTCCCGGTTACCACTAAAATGGTCGTACCAGGTATAGTAAGTTTATTACCATAATATAGTATGAATAACCATAAAACTTACACTGAACTAGTACATCCTGTAGTATGCTACAGGATGTACTTTTCTGTTCCAATGTCCCCTTTAACCCTAACAGGTTAATGCACAGATTTAATGCATTCTTTTCTAAGAATTTTACATCGCTTTTTTACCTTGTAACTTTATAACTTATCTTTATTTGATGTTCAAATGATTGCGATAGGAAAACAAAGATTGTTCTACTGAGTGAATAACCGAACCTCATCAAGAATAGTATCGCGCCAGTGCCTCGTGGGTCTTGGGTGACTGCAGTCCGCTTGCTCTTCCATCACTAATGCCCGGTTCACATTATTCCAGTCCAGCAATCGCAACCAGCGCTGGAATGCCACTTGAATATTGTGAACTGGCATTGGAATACACTGGAATGTGTACCCATTCCAGTGAACTCTATACAAGTCTCACTTACGTCTGCTTTTTCATTCCAGCTCGCCCATTTTAGCGCCACTGGAATAGTGTAGACAGCTAATCCAGTGCTGGATTCAACGTTGAACAGTGAATACGCTTTGTGATGTTTTGTCTGACTTACTAAATGATTGGAATAATGTAGACAATTATGATCCAGTCAATCTAGTCTGAATTGCCTCGCTGGATTACCTACTGGACTGGAATAATGTCAACCGGGCATAAAAATGACTACAACGTCGCTTTACTGTTCATATTGTACTGTGACCACGGTTTATTAATAGGTATCATTAATGTGGGAGCGTTGAACTGTTCGCCACAGTCGCACTGTGCACTAATCAGCCTGGTGTTGAGTAACAGATTAAGAGCATGTCTGATACCGCACCATGACTCTGCTGAAAGTGGCTCGGAGTGACATAATGAGGTACAGCGGGTATCGCGTCACGCCCCCGACACGCCCGCGACACTCCGATAGCTGTGATAACGTAGCCTGCAGCGTGGATATAATGGGTATATTTCGTCAGTGGTAACAAAAACCAGTAAGTATATAAGGCTGCCTGTCCACTGGAGCAGAGAAGAGAGGAGAGGAGTGGATTTATGTTAATATTGGCACAGCTCCACTCCTCTCCTCTGTTCCGCTCCAGTGGATACCCAACTAACATTTTGGTGATAAGAATAAGTGCTACATGAGCTATTTAAGAACATTTCGAGAACCTAAGGATCGATGGTAGGATCCTCCGACCAGACGGGTGTTGTGTCTGGCGGGCAACTGCCCATCGGTTTGAAGTTGAAATCTTGTATCTATGTCGATCGCTCGGTAAACTCTAACTGCGCGATGCAGGATTTGTGTGACGTCATGTCTTTGATGCTTAGTTTGTATGTGGCGGTGTAACCGCTACAAATCCATTGTAATAACTTTTTTAGTAACGTATTAGTGCTTCCTTTATACAATTTATACCTTAAGAATATATTGGAGGTATTTAGTAGTGATAAACATCACTCAAAGCGCCAAGTTTTTCATCACTTTCCATAATTATTGTGTTTCTGTTACCGTCAATAGCGTTAAAATATTTGGCAGTACGTTTCATCCCCGTATAGTCTAAGTGTTAGTACCTATAGTGAAAGTGACTATGTTTAATAAATTAAATAGAGGTAAGTGAATTAATGAATTTTAGATTACTGTTGTTATAATTATTAAAACCCACTGCGATGGTAAGTTTTCCGTAACAATATATATGATTTCTCATCTCAATTTTGAAGCGCCTCAAAAATAAACTGCTTTTGATGATAATATGTAGAATAAAATAAGTGCCTCAGTCATTTTTTATTTTAGATTATGGTAAATAATAGTTTTTTGGTACTGTCTATAAGTATTTTAATGGGAAATTACCATAATATAGTATGAATAACCATAATATAGTAAATAAGTGGGGCAATAATGATTAGAAAAAGGTTTTTCCATTGATAATTTTATAGGTTAACTATTTATTGAATGGCGTCGATTCTTAAGTACTGAAGGATCCTAATAAATCTTCTATTCCTAACATAGTGCTTAAATAACGATTTTTTGCACTTCTATGCCACTTGCAATTGTACAATATGGTTTTAAAAGTGAAAAAACAACTAGTTTATATATTTATTTATTTATTTAATACTTCAAGCACACAAATGTACATATTCAGTTTGCATAATGGTTCAATGTGAAGCTGTAAACTGAATGTTTTCAGGGTTCTGTTATTGTTTGAAGAAAACCTTAACATATCACGTACCTATTTAACTGAATAAATCAAAGAATTCAAAAGTATATTAGAAAGAAAGAAGAAAGAAAGAAAAATTGTTTATTCTGCACAAAATAAACGCACATTACACAAAAAAAAAATATTACATAAAATACACATTCACCAAAAGCCAAAAGCCTCGTATCCAATATTCGAAAACTAATAAAAAGTTCGACAAATTTTGTCTATTGCTTATGTCAAGGCCAGATACCAAAGACTATTTACAGTTTTGTTTGCATTATTAACAAATGAAAACAACAAACAATCAAAACATAAACAAAATGCCGATAGCTGAGTGAAATAATAAAAAAAATTTGTAACAAGCAAACAACATTAACGAGAACAATTAATCTGTGTGTCGCATCTGTGCAAGAATAGGTCATTACTCAGCGAAATGCCACAACTTATGAACCTACGGTTATGGCGCTGATTTTCAGCAAAAACCTCGCGAATGACGTAATGACGTCCCCCTGTGTGACAATAATTAAATCAGGTAAGCAAAGGGAAACGCCCATATTTGGCCATCGTTTGCCCAGCAATGTGGGAAATACAAAAAAAATACCCATTTAATAACTAAAATATTGCTATTACTTATTTGTAACAAAACCTCCGGAATTAAAAGCCGATTTAATCAAGACACTCAATCGTTTATTTCCTTATCTAACACTTCCGATTGTTGGTCAATACTGTCAAAGTAGGGATGGCAACTTTTACTGAAAAAAATCGATACACTCAAAACCGGTTACCAAAAATAGATTTTTGGAAAATCGATTTTTTATTATGTAGTTGTTACAATCAACTCAGCCTATCGCAGTCCACTGCTGGACATAGGCCTCTTCTAGGCTGCGCCACAACACCCTTTCCTCCACCTTCCGCATCCAGTCTGTCCCAGCCAACTTTTTAAGGCCGTTGGTCCATCTAGCTGAGGGGCGTCCCACACTACGCTTACCTATACGCAGTCTCCACTCTAGGACTCGTCTGCTCCACTGGCCATCAGTCCTTCGACGAATATGACCGGCCCACTGTCACTTCAGCTTGCTTACTCTGCAGGCTATGTCGGTAACTCCGGTTCTTTTCCGGATAACTTCATTTCTGATCTTAACCTTCAAAGAAACTTCGAGCATAGCCCGCTCCATAGCGCGCTGAGCAACCTTGAATTTATGGACTAGCCCGACTGTCAGTGTCCACGTTTCGGCACCGTATGTCATAACGGGCAGGACGCACTGGTTGAAGACCCTAGTCTTCAAACACTGCGCGATTGGGGACAACAAGACTTGACGAAGTTTTCCAAACGCTGCCCAAACTAGCTGGATCTTTCTGTCGGCTTTTTTCTCAAAGTTGTGCCTACCGAGCTGGATGAGTTGCCCTAAGTAGACGTACTCCTTCACAACTTCGAGAAGCGACCCTTTGATGTGGATTGCATTTGGCAAGACATGCGAATTGTACTTACATGACTTTCGTATTGTCCAAATTCATACCGAGGCCAACCAGCCGAGAAGCTCCATTTAGGCTGTGTAGCATCTGGTCTATGTAACTGTCCCAGCGTCTCGTCAGCGTCAGTTGTAACCTCTTTTGTTATTTTATTTAGAGACAAAAAAAATGTTACTTCATTTTAAATAGTAAGTAAGTAATCATTTTATTTACCAAAAACTTAGCCTAGGTAACGATACGATCCATTGAACCGATTCCGTATTTCCAGTTTGTTTTTTAATATAGATTTTTCGAAAAATCGATGTCATATCGCATCCCTACGTCAATAATAATCGTAATTGACAACTGATTGACATTGATATTTCACATTCTGTTTGGTGCTGTATTTTTTCGACTACGTATTTCTATTTTATTTTCCGACGACTTTGATTACGATTATGGACCCTGTAACCGCTCCCGATGACGACCTTGGCTTTACATTGGATTCTGTACCCGCCTCCCACGACGCTTGCCAATGGATACCGTACCTGTTTCTCGCCAAAGACCTGATACGAATATGGAATCTGAATTACACGAACTTACCAGCTTACCACAGAGCCATCTCTGTGTCAACTGCGGCGTAGATACACGAAGACTTAAGAGATTTACCTTAAGCAATGTGGAAGTTCGGTTTATATTTCATCAATGGATTACTACACAACAAGTAAGTTACTTTATGAACATACAAGGTATATACTCAGCAACTTTTACTGCATAGCTACGTTACGTTAGGTTTGAATTTAATAATTCGGTTGGTTAGTGTCACGGAAACCATATGAATAAATATTTGAAGTTTGTTTTGTCTCAAACCATTGCCACATATTTTATGTGACATAAGTAATGAATTGTATGATCATCAAAAATGGTATCAAAGACCGATGTCATTCAATGTATTTATACATAAAGACCTTTTGACTGCAGGCTGTAGCATAGCATGATAATAGGTATAAATGATTTTTATGACAGTAAGCAATTATGTTTCAGATAATAGTCTGATGTGTGACCAATGTTGGATGTTGGCAAGGAATGCACAACAGCCTTTCTGCACTACAAGAACGAAATGTAAGGCATCGACAAATATGATTGTGTAAACTGTAGTCAATCTGTATTAAGAAAGCACTTTCATCATCTATACCAACGCAAAACAGGCACAAGAGACATACAAATAAGAACTATAATTGCAGAATGGATTATACCAAAACTATAAATATGTTTTTTATTAACCTTTAATTTACAAAAGACCCACCGAGTTCTATGTGAAAAATAGTGGTTGTTTCTTCATCTATAATGTTAACCCTAATGCCTATAACTTGTTTCTTTCATGGGCGTCAATTGGCCAAAACCACCTTATCAAATGGGCATTTCCCTTTACTAAGGAAATGAGTGTGAATATAACTGAACATAATATGTACATAAAAATAACAATAAAAAAAATTATATATAAGTACTTATGTGTCTTTAACTAGGCGTAACTTATAAAAAATAAATAAAAGATACTTCAATAAACTGAGAGTTATAATAATTACAATAAAAATAAAAACAAAATACTAAGTTATTGTGGTTTGTCTTCCTAAATCTAATATTTTAGTAGGTAAGTAAGTAATTATTTATAATTGCATGCACTATGGGAATTGCGATGGCATGGCGGCCATTTGCAAAAAGCATGGCGTTGGCGAGTGACAACCATGCTTTATTCTTAGTTGAATAAATTAATAATAAAAATAAAGAAATAATTAAATATTATTGAACATAAATGCAAATTAAAGAATTCACGAACACAAAACTAAAAAACATTATTACTACCTGTACGACAAAACCTGAAGAAGTTACTATCTTTTGCATAAAACTTGTTTTTTTGCTATAATACTGACCTTTTTTTTTGTATTTTGTAAACTGATTTTTAGGAGCCTAAATTGTTTGATTTTTTACAGATGGGCGGCTTTAAAACTCGGACACCAGTTTAGTCTCTAACCATACGAAAAGAAGAAGAAAAAGAAAGAAGGTCGCAGATGTGAAAAGGCATTAAACCGTATATCCATAAATGACTATGCAAAAGGGGCTCAGCACAGTTAGAAATGTTTTAGAAATGATCCTCAAACTTTTACTAATTATTTCACTGATAGATATTTTGAATAAAACCACATTTGTTAAGATAATAATTAGTTTTATTTTTACACTGTATGTAAAAGAGGCAAGAAGTACAGAAAAGCATAGAAGTAAAAATAAAAAACAGTAAACCCGTTGCACAGTGTAAACATATAAAATTGTAACAAAACATAATTTTAAGGATTCCATACCTCAAAAGGAAGAAACAAAACCCTTATCCTTCTCCTTAACTCGTGTGTCTGTCTGTCTGTCCGTCTGTCACAGGCATTTTTATCCGAATCGAATGGATCGATAAAGTTGAAATTTGGTACACATATGTTTTTCTGTAACCCAAATACGAACGTGTAACGTAGGTAAATAAATGAATTTTGAATATGGGGGTAAATTTTGGGGGGCAATAAGAAAATAAAAATAAAAAGTTTTGCTAACTGTACTGTATGACATATGAAATGAAAAGGCTTGTTGCGAGGATCTCAATTTTATTTTTTTATAATTTTAAAATAAATATTTTAAAGATATTTAAGAAAATAGATGAAGCGGTTACACCGCCACATACGAACTACGCATCAAAGATATGACGTCACACAAATCCTGCATTGCGCAGCTTTAGAGTTTACCGAGCGATCGACATAGATACAAGATTTCAACTTCAAACCGATGGGCAGTTGCCCGTCAGACACAACACCCGTCTGGTCGCAGAATCCTCCCTTTTCTATGGTGGATGAGTGAACTTTACACCCTGTTCCTCATACCCCTAAATTGGTGACCCCAACGTGATGAACGTCAATGCAGCCTTCGTGCAAATACTTCGGCGTGACGTCATCATCATCATCACTCCCGCAAGTTTTCGTGAGGCGAGTCACACAAACAGCACCCACGGCTTCAACGGGTATCCTGACCACCAGCATGTAGCGAACGCGCATTCTTGGTCATCACCTTTAGCGTCATCACCCTGACTCACTGGGGAATCACCACAGCATCGCAAGATTCAGCCCACTATCGACCTCCGGTCTCCGGAGGGGAGTGATGTAGCGGTTACACCGCCACATACAAAAAAAAATTGATGAAAATTAACCATTCCTCCGTAACCCCCCGTATCTCCAAACTACAGAGCCAAAAATTTTTGAAAAAAATACATCGAATGGTTTTTTACATGAATAAAGAACCATTTGACGTATTTTTTGTAATCTATGAAGATTATAGAAAAACCTATAAGTCTATGGTCTTAAAATAACATGGTAAATCTCTCAATATTGTGCGTGCGTAAAAACTTACGTTTGCAGTTGGAATGTATGGGAGAACATATTTTTCAACTATAATGTTATGTTTGTTCTTGGAATAAATTCATCCCCACTACGGAACCCTTCATTGTGCGTGGTCCGACATGCGCTTGGCCGGTTTTTTAAGGTTAGATTATATTAAAATGTATTTAGGTAATTAATATAAAATTCTATCTCAACGTAAAGTATTAAATTTAAGAGTTGAGTTGTTTGCACATATTGTTTGCCGCCATGAAGAAGAAAAACCACTGTATTCCACGTATTTCTTATAACCACTGTATTACTAAGGGTTGACCGAGTAACCCCATTATATAATCATTAATGGTTTAAAGGTGGTTCCTGACTCTTGCAGTATCTGGCTCTATAGGATTTATAATTAACGCTTTTATGACACTAATCATTTTCTTGCCAATTCTTAGGGCTCGATAGAACTTTTTGGATGGTGCAAAGTATTTCACTAACTCTATTTAAAGACATCAGCTGTTAGTAAGTGTTAGTAGACACCTTATAATTAGTTACAATTTTTTGCGCTTCTCAAAGATGTTACAGTAAGCCTCAAGGTGTTACAAAGCATCTAACTAACTCAGTTTAAAGACATCAGCAGTTAGTATAAGTGTTAGCTGATGCCTTACAAATACTTTCAGAGTTTTACGCATCTTAAAGTTATTAGTGTAATCTATACATTGGTGGGACACCAACTCCATGCTACCGCCCTAAGTTATGATATTTTTCTTTGTAACTGTTATTCCTCTTGAAAGTTTATTTATTTATCCTTATCACCATAGTACAATCGAATGTTATTATCGGAGCTCTTATATAGCATTTATAATACTATAAGCGCCAAAAAAGGTTGCCCTTAGCGCCAAAATGTTTGTTGGGTAGGCAGCCCAAGCCATTGATAACTCCGTACTACGCTAGGCTATCTCAAGGTCAGCTTTGCCACTGACTACTGTACATACAACGAAGACTTAACCAGTACTTATACATCATCTACCTAGCCTTTTCCCAACTATGTCAGGGTCGGCTTCCATTCTAACCGGATGCAGCTGAATACCAGTACCTACTTATACAAAAAGCATTTTTTTTTTACTAGTATTACAAAAGTTTTTTTTTTTTGTAAATCGGCACAGTGACACTTGAAGTCGCAAATAGTCGCAATCCATCTTTGGAAATACTTTCGCGTTTGACTTACAAACCTTCCCATATCACTAAACGTAAGCTCGCCAACTCGCGCTCCTGCCAATTCAAACCAAAGTGACCTTTGGAAATCCCGGAAATAATGTTGAATTTCAAGTTTTAGCTTTGTGTGTATCTGAATAATTATAATAACATTGCTGTTTTGGATTGTTTCAGATAATAGATGATCTGTGTTAGTGATGTGAGCCTGTGATCGGTGACGGCGTGGCTATGAGTGGCATGCGGCACTAGTGTGGTGCGCGGCGCACGTGTGGCGCGAGTGTGGCGCGACAGCGGCGCAACATGGCGGACCATAACACCATCATCGAGGGAACTGTCAAATTCCGCGATGGAAAGAAAGTGAGCATCGTATGTCAGTATGTCGTCGCACAGTTAGCCAAAGCACGCAGTAGTAGGTGCGCGCACTTTCACGTCGTGTTCGCGAGCGGTGTCACGCTGGCAACACCGTCATCATGTGGAACACACGCGCCTACCAGCCAGCAGCTGGGGTGTTCAATCAGGCCATATGTTTCGTAAACCCTGTAAGAAGATGTTGAAAGATACATGCGCTTCTTCTGTTTCAACAAGCATAGCTGTAAATCTTTGACCGACAGTTTTATTGCAATAATATTATTTTATGTTTATATGATTGTAGGTTGTACAAACCCACGCAAAAAGGTGATGAAACTAAACAGGTCAATTTTGAATGCAGATTATGTTTTAAGTTAAGAGTTGGTGTATGTTGTGATCGGTGAAGTAACACTCTGTGTTGTCCGCAGTGGAAGTCGCGCTGGTGCGTCATGCGCAAGCTGTCGCCGGTCGCAGGTGAGCACAGCCTCATGTTTCAGTAGAGGTAGTCTCGGGCTAGTGCAGTGCCAGAAACAATAGTTAGATATCAGAAAGAAAAACAACCTGAACACCAGAAAGTAAGTCTCATTTCCGTATTCAATCAGTCTGCCTAGTCTTTTCCCAACTATGTTGGGGTTGACTTCCAATCTAACCGGATGCATCTGAATACCAGTATTTTACATCAAGCGACTGTCTGTTTGACCCCCACAACCCAGTAACTGGGTAATACGATACCCCTTGGTAAGACTGGTTGCCAGACTTCAGGGCTTCTAACGACTTGTAAAGACTGTCAAAGATCCACAAATGACAGCCGGTACCAACGGCTTAATGTGCTTCCCGAGGCACGGAGGCGTCTCGGTTTGTAAAGATGGTCACCCATCTACGGACCAACCCCAGCAAGCGTAGTTTAATCTGATGGATCGACCCGTGTGGCTGTTAGGCATTACTTAGCCACGAGCTCCTCATTTCCGTATTGAACATTAATTAAAATAGTAATTATTAAGTTAGATTCGTTGTTAGTGTTATCAGTGCGGTACAGCAATCACACACCACACACTGCCTAGTGCACTCGCGCTGAACCACACATTAACTGTAGGTCCCTCGAACTGGCTCGAACCGATCGATAACTCAGTGAAGTGAGTAGCTAGGCAGTCCTCTACTACGTCACTGAACTTTGGATTTGGCACAGAACTAATAATAAAACTGGCCAAGTGCGTGTCGGACCACGCACAATGAAGGTTTCCGTAGTTGGGACTTGGCATGAATTTATCCCAAGAACAAACTTAACTTTGTAGTTGAAAAACATGTTCTCCCGTACGGAATGTATGGGAGAACATGTTTTTGCAACCGCAAATGTAAGTTGGTCGACTATTACTCACTAACTTGTAAAGCCTACTTAGCTGTGATAGTTTTTCTTTTAATATTGTTGTATTTTTCATATCCAAAACCAACCATTTAGCTCGCAGGGAAGTGACACACACTTGACCCTAGTAAAAAAAATTCGCAAACGGATCCCTGAATCCAAAAATGGTTTTCATAAACTCACAATATTTTTGACCGACCTTTTCATCAACACCCCACACCATGCGATAGATGAGAAAAGAAAAATGTACCCACTTTACGTGTAGGGAGGTAACAGAAAAAAAAAAGGTTTTATTTTACCATTTTGTCAGCGTGATTAATATGTACATTCATGCCAAATTGCAGCTTTCTAGTACTGAGAGTCTCTGAGCTAAGCTGTGGACAGATAGACGGACATGACGAAAATATAAGGGTTCCTTGTTTACTACGGAACCCTAAAACGCGATAGTATTTAATTTGACTAGTTTGCAAGGGATTGCGTTAACACGAATATTGTAGGAAGATAATTAGTCCAGTCCAGTGCTACGTGGCTAAAACTATCAATTGCAGAGCAATTGAGTGTCACTGGGTATATTAAAATTAAAAAAAAAAAACGAAATGACCAAATTAAATATTACCAAAAAACCTCCCAAGTATCAAAATGAAAGGTGATTACAAAAATATCAAATTATATGTTTAAATGTAATTTTTAATGAGAAAAAACTAAAAAGCTGAAAAAAGGATTGTGTGGTTTTATGAAACCACGGTAAAAGTGAAACTTTTCACTTTACCCCTACTCCGCGGCCGACCGTCACGCGACATGCAACACACAGACGAAAAAGTTTGAGACGATGTAATAAAAATTCAGTTTAAAAAAAGTAATAAAAAAAACTCTTTACTTAAACAAAAAAAACAACCGACTTCCAATAAAAACAAGTCGGTTGTTTTTTTATGTAAAAAGTTTTTATTTTTCTCTTTTTAGTTGTGGTACCTACCCCACATAAATTCCAATAACACTGCCTGCTATTTGGAAGTCGGTTAAAAAAAAACCCGACTGCAAAAACACCTAAACTGAAAAGAGAAAAACAACCATTATAATCTATAGAATTTTGGTATCGCGGCGGCAGCCAGCCCGCCGGCTTAACGCGTCCCAAAGGGTCATGGCCATCCGGCTGGCCCGAGGATACCGCACGGTCTCCTGCGAGGCGGCGAGCCTCCTTGCCGGAGTACCGCCATGGGATCTGGAGGCAAAGGTCCTCGCGCACATTTGGGAGTGGCGCGAGGAGGCGAAACGCCGGGGCTTAACTCCGATGCCGCAAGAAGTCGCGGCACAGCGGACAGAGCTCCGGCGGCATCTCATGGCGGAATGGAGAGTGCGATTGTCGTAATCCAGCGCTGGGCACGCCACAATTGCGGCGATAAGACCCCTCTTTGAGGAGTGGCTAGAGAGGCGCCACGGCGTCCTCACCTTCCGCCTGACACAGATGCTCACCGGACACGGCTGTTTCGGGAGGTACCTGTTCAGGTTAAAGCGGGAGGAAACGCCCGGGTGTCGTAACTGTGTGGATCGCCCGGAGGACTCGGTGGAGCATACGGTGGAGGTCTGCCGGGCTTGGGCAGGGCATCGCCGTATCCTCGTGGAAGCGATCGGCGGCGGTGATCTCTCGCGTCTGGCTCTGATTCGGGCCATGCTACGGAGGGAGAGGAAATGGGAGGCCGTCACCTCCTTCTGCGAATCAGTTAATGCTCGCGAAGGAGGAGACGGAGCGCGTGAGGGAGAGGCAAATTTCGCGCCCTCGCGCCCCTAACCGCCGCAGGAGGAGACGCTCTGGGCGTCGGGAATCACATGAAGATTTCCGGCCACCGTAGGTGCGGGCTTGCGGACGGTGAGCAATGGGCAGCTCGCCGTCCGATAAGGACCAAGCCCGGGTCAACGGCGCGTTGTGTTCTACGCGCGCCTCAAAGAGATGTCAGCAGAATTGACGGGGTCCGCTAGGGCCAATGCCTGCCGGGGGTTCGAAGAAAACCGATAGGGACATCGTGGCCCCCCGGCAACATGGCAACTGAAGGAACACGGGTGGGTTTTAGTCAGTAAGAATCTGACACGCCCTCCCGCTCTGCCCAGAGCGGGAGAAGTTATTAGATAATTTCCCACCCAAAAAAAAAAGGCCCCCAAACAAAAGTTACACCATATTTATACATTCTATAGATTATGATGCTTTAACTCAAACTCAAAGCATTTATTTTAATTACCTAAACCATTTACAAGCACTTTTGAACCGTCAAAGAGTCGGTCAGTTAGTCAGAAAGTTGAAGCTAGTTGCCCATTCCAAAACGTAGATCTCTAAGGTCTATAGAGGAGAATGGGTAAGAAACTCCAAGGACATCCTCCTCCTTTAAATATAGATATTACAAAATCCTGGGCACATTATTCTTGTTGCTTCTATATGTGAGAACAATGTACAAAAAACAATAAAAAACAATTAAAAATATAAGATTAAAAATAAGCCCTGGCAGATAAGAGATGACCAATCTCAACTGACGGCGCCCGTTCACGAACATGACGCGTGGATCAGCACCATCCAGCTCAACCATTTTGTAGGGAACCGAATGACCCAACATACTCGCCACCATCAACGAGACATTTAATTGAGCATGATATACTCTCAACTGCCATACTCTTTCAAGTCAACATACATTTTAATTACAGAACAAACTGCTCCATGGTACTCAAAGGAGATGTCCGCTTTTTGTAGGGACGTTGGTTTTTATTCCGAGAAAAATCTAACCAGCATTAAACTACATCTAAATGAAAACAACAAAATCTGGAACTAGGAACCACTGAAATAATATTTTTAGAACCCTCCATTTAAGAGAAAAATTATGAACTATTTAAAGTACAAATATTTTATTTGTTGATGGCAACTATCACAAATATGATATAAATTGACACATGGTACTGTCATTACTATCAATTAATTGACAGTGATGACAGTAACATGTGTCAATTTTGACAAGTTTACTAGTTTAAGAGGTGTGTTCACTATATTATCCTAGATAATTAGAAAGGTTTGTTATTAAATTTTGGGGAAACAGCTATAAATATAATATAAAGGCAGCCTTTACTATACAAAAGCGAGCATTAATAACCATGCTTCGTTTAAATCAGATGGAATCATGTCGGGAGTGTTTTGTTAAACTTAGAGTTTGACGGTACCATGTCTTTATATTTTAGTTCTCCTTACTCGTTTAAACAAAAACTTGAACGAGTTTGAAACAGACGATGAAAGAGAAAATAGAGTAGATACTCGCAGAAAAGACCGTCCTACTATTCTGCAGGCAAAGCTTAATGTTGTCAACACTCGTCACGCGTGCAGTCTGTCAGTCTGTTTTACAAATTACCAGCAGTATTAAAGAATATTCAGAATGTGAACACGTTTAAAAATAAACTCAGGACTTTGTTAATAAATAAAGCCAATTACAGCATTGACGAATTTTGTAATGACAAAAATCTTAAAACTAGTATTAAATTAAACTAAAATTAATATGTGTACCCATTGTTTTTGACTTTGTTATACATGCATGCGATGATGTTAATGTTAATAATTCGATAGACGTTATAACTTCTATGATGGGTGAGGGACGAGGTTGCTTGTTGCTTGTATTGTAAATAATTGTAATTATTTATGTTGTTTCTTTTACACATATCCATCCATCCCAATTTAATGAGTAAAAGGGAAACATATTAGTCACTTTAGGTTCGCAGACGATATTGTCCTCCTATCAGAAAACAGCACAGGTCTGGAGTCAATGCTACATACGTTACAACAAGCAAGCAGAAAAGCTGGATTGGAAGTTAACTTGAGCAAAACTAAACTCATGACAAATGCCGCACAAAACTCCATATGCCTTGACAACACACCAGTGGAATACGTAGAGAGCTATATCTATCTAGGGAAACTAATTTCGTTCCAAAAACTGAACAACGATGCAGAAGTACGAGTAGATAGAAGAATAATAACAACATGGAAAAATATTATTGAGGAAAAAATACAAAATTTCAGCAACGTTTCGGAAAGATTGTTACAAATTAATATGCATTCGGCCATCACCCTTATTCGTTACTGCTGTTTCGGCCCTAAATTAACTTATTTTCTTCGCGCTTCCCATTTATGGAAGCACACTCACCTTTTAGAAAAAATGGACCAAATTATCCGACACACATTAACTTCAATTTTAAATGTGGCCATGGACGACCGAGCATGGGCACAAGCTACTCTTCCCATTCGTATGAGAGGCCTCGGCGTCCGCAAAATTTCGAGTATTAGTCTACCGGCTTTCATATCCTCAATCCATGGCACTGAGAAATTAATCAGGAAAATTCTAGCCTCCACACTGATTAATTTTGATGTGCCGTGCTTCACTGAGGCTATGAATGCCTGGAGAATCGCTTGCCCGAACTCTGATCTACCCGATTATCCATCTTCTCAAAGGCGGTGGGATGAGCCGCTCTGCAGAGTAGTACAGAACAATTTACTTAACACGTCTACTACTACTGCGGAGCGTGCGCGCCTGCTGGCTGTGAGTGAGTGGGAATCGGGTCTGCGGCTTCATGCACTACCGTCGTCGAATATAGGCACGTTGCTCGACGACACCACTTTCCGCCTCGCTGCTTCCCTACGACTAGGAGCTCCATGTTGTTCTCCTCATCGCTGTCACTGTGGCGAAGTTGTCAACAGTCTCGGCCATCACGGCCTGTCTTGCAGCCGAAGTGCGGGCCGCTTAGCGCGGCACGCAAACATCAACGATATCATCCGACGAGCTCTTGTCACCGCCGGCGTTCCAGCTGTATTAGAACACAATGGCCTGGCACGCGACGATGGCAAGAGACCGGACGGCATGTCCTTATTTCCATGGAAGGTGGGTAGGCCTTTAGTGTGGGACGCAACCTGTGTCGACACTCTTGCGCCATCCCATCTTCCTAGCTCTGCGTGCTGTGCTGGTGCTGCTGCTGCGGCTGCAGAAAACCTCAAGCGGCGTAAGTATAATAACCTCATTGGTAACTATACTTTCGAGCCGTTTGGGGTTGAAACCCTGGGGCCGTGGGGTCCGAGTGCCCATGGCCTCTTCCGTGACATCTCAAAACGGCTATTTGACACTTCCCGTGACCCAAGGGCTGGTTTTTACCTTGGCCAGAGGCTAAGCATTGCCATACAACGTGGCAATGCGGCCAGTCTCTTGGGTACATTACCGGTCGACAGCGATGCGGATGAATTTTTCGACGCTATATTTTAGTTTGTTAATAGTTCTAGTTAAGTTAGTATATAATATCTATTTTTATTTTGTAAATAATTAATAATTAATTAACTTTAATATTATATTTGAAAAGATTGAAAATAAATTTCCCTAATAAAGAGCACAATCAGATTAAAAAAAAAAAAAAAACATGGAAAAAGTTTTGGAGCCTAAAGGAAGTTCTTAAAAGTCAGATGCCGATGAAAAACAAGAGAAAAGTCATGGATACATGTCTTTTACCTTCTTTCTAACGTGGAAATTTACTAAAAGAGTGAAAAATGAAATCACGTCCTGCCAGCGAAGCATGGAGAGAAGCGTCACAAAAATCAGAAAATGTCAAAAAATTCGTCACACTACCATTAGACAAAAGACAGGAGTAAAAGATGCTCTCACCTACGCTCCAAAGTTAAAATGGAGATGGGCAGGACACTTAGCGAGAATGAGCGACGATCGATGGACAGTTCGCATGACGTCATGGCCAGGTCCTGCAGGCACTCGGAAAAGAGGGAGACCTGTAACTAGATGGGCGGACGACATCACCCGAGTTGCAGGCAAAAACTGGCTGACAGAAGCCAAAGACCGAGACCGCTGGTGGTCTCTGGAGGAGGCCTTTACCCTCACTACTTGAGGGGTTCATGCATGCTATTTTTATTAACATTTAATTTTAAATAATAATTCAACTATTTTTTATAAATATTTACATCTAATTTAATTTATACTTTTAAATTCTTTTACTGTGCAGATATTTACATTATTTATATACACAAATGTATTTTTGTTATGAAATAAATAACTTGAACTTGTTCGTTTTAGGAGTAAATTCTTACTAAAATAAAAAACGATTTTTCTCAAAATTAGAAGTCTTTAAAAATGTATGATATTTATTTATTTATTTATTCATATAACAATTCGCATTGTGTTTGAATTTTGTAGTACATTAATTAATATTTTACAGCTAAAAAAACTTTTTACAAAAAAAAAAACAACCGACTTCAAAGAAAACACTACAAAGTGAAAAGTAACTTTAATTTCGGAAGTCGGTGTCTTTGGTTTTGAATTTTCGTTCTTTGTCACCGACTTCCGAAATTAAAGTTATTTTTCACTTTGTAGTGTTTTCTTTGAAGTCGGTTGTTTTTTTTTTGTAAAAAGTTTTTATTTTTCATTTTTTAGTTATGATACCTACCCCACACAAATTCGAATACCACTACCTGCTATGTAAATAACAGTGACAGGAAGTTATCATAATATCATCCACATACTAAGTGAGGTAAAAATACGTATTATTGAAGCTAACTCAAAAACTACCCAAGTAAAGTTAATAAAATTTATATAGGACCACCTCTGAAGTATGATCTACCGAACAAAAAAAGAATCATCAAAATCAATTCGTAATTGACGGAGTAATCGCGTAACAAACATACAAAAAAAAACAACATACAGTCGAATTGAGAACCTCTTCCTTTTGGAAGTCGGTTAAAAACAATAAATTATGAATCATCATCATCATCATCAGCCTATAAATGTTCCCACTGCTGGGACACAGGCCTCCTCTCTGTGAGAGGGAGTGGGCCGTAATCTACCACGCAGGCCCAGTGCGGGTTGGTAGATGTCACATGTCTTCGAATTTTCGGTTCTAGGACATGCCGGTTTCCTCACGATGTTTTCCCTCACCGTTTTGAGAGCAGTGGTGATGAAATAATTTACACAAAGTAAAGCGCCTGTCTGGGTTCGAACCTACGACCTACAACTCGTAAGTTGCGGCCGTTACCACTGGGCCACCACTGCTCTCCAAATTATGAATATCAAACAGTAAATTTCACTAAAAATAAAATCAATAACTTATATGATAAATTAATATGTCAATAGATTGTAAATAGTAATTATATAAATTATTGTAAATATTATCATGTCAAATTCGTATAAAGCTTTTCTCTAAAATGCAAAAAATCGAACAATGTCTTGAATGTATATTTAATGTCAAAAAGGTAAATTACTAAATTTATTACATTTATTTATTTATTTCTAAAATACTTAACCTATTACATTTTGGTTTTAGCCTCACAACGAAAACCTCTCAGGGTTTATCTGTGTGCGGCGAGCCGTTCAAGAAAAAATATATTTTTTTTACAAAAAAAATTCTTACATACTACAATGATGCTATGACATCTACATTTACACCAATATTATAAAGAGGAAAGATTTGTATTCCTTATGTAACGAATAAACTTAAAAACTACTGGACCGATTTAAAAAATAAAATTATTTTGCTGTTAGAAAGCTACATTATCACTGAGTAACATAGGCTATAATTTATAAAGATATCACGCGGCCGAAGCCGCTGGCGGAAGCTAGTGATACAATAATTTTAAAATGATGATAATAATTTGTGAGTACATTAATACATACATACATTAAGAGAAATTTTGTGTAAGGAAACGTTTTGATTTGTACTTATAACTTTTCGAATTTGCTTTGTACAACGTTTGTAAGTCCTCTGGCAATTTATTAAGGAAAAGAGGTACTAAATATTCTTCAACTCTCATACCGTACACATTATTGAACTTTGGTAGGATGTATTTATTTTTAAGTGATATCGTTCTTAGATAATCAGGTCTTGTTTTTTCGGTTAGCAACTCAGGTCTATTGAGTTCCGCAAGAGTACAAAATTCAACTTTATTGAACACATTCATAACATTACAGTATTTAAAAAGATCGTCGTCACTGTTTTTGAATTTCTCGGTCAAATGTTTTGGCGTAATTACTTTTAATATTCTTAGTTGTAACTTGTAAATATCTGTCAGGTATGTATGATAAGTTCTGCCGTAGCTGCTGAGTCCGTAGCTGATAACCGAATCTGCTAGGGCCATATATAACATTCTAAGCGTTTTGTAAGGTAGTTTATATTTAAGTATACTTTGCTTACCTAGAATAGACCTCAGTTTGCTGCATACGTAATCTTTGTGCGGTCCCCAACAGAATCGGCTATCTACCATTAGACCGATATACATGTGTTTGTCAACTACCTCCAATAACGGACATTGGCAAGTCTTTGGCGAACTATGTAGGCAAGTGTGTTCGTGTGCTATAATATAAAAACTATTCACCATCATTTGTCACCATTTCAGATATAGAATATCAACATTTATTCAACAGGAATGCTTTAAGTTTGGCTTTGAATAGTGTAACCTTTGTAAATCAATGATCTTAAGTCATTAGGCAACTTATTAAATAATTCTACTGCTTGGTATTTAGAGCAATGTTCAGCAATATTAAGTTTCGGCGCTATTTTATTTTTTAATAACGATTCTTCTAGTTTTCTCTCTAAGTTCACGTTCTTCCTGTGATTCGTGCTCGTGTATGTATTTCGCAAAGTGGCTGAGTAGTACTAAAACGTATAAACTTGGCACTGTTAAAATACCTAATTTTTAAAAATATTCTTTTCATGATTCTTGTTGTGGGATTCTGACAATCGTTCTTAATGCACGTTTCTGTAGAATGAATGCTTTTTGGCAATTATACCCGTAACTGCTCCCCCAAAACATAATGCTATATCGTAATCTGGATTCTACTAATGCATAATATACAGATTTAAGTTGCTTAAGATTAATATCGTCCCTGAGGCTTCTTAGCGCGTAACAAGCTGAAGATATTGAGGAATCAATGGCGGTGAGCTCCTTTTTCCAATTTAATAGGGAATCTATATAAACTCCTAAAAATTTAACTTCGTTCACCAGTCCAATATTTTCCTTTTTAAGCTTGACATCAATACTATCTTTGTTGCGTGACGTTGTTTTAAACAACATTACATTGGTTTTGCTTGGGTTTATTATTAAATTATTTGCTGTAAACCAAACAGAAAGATTCTTTAAACACTTATTTACATTTTCTGTCAACTCATTTAAGTTTGGCGACCCGAGTATGGCATTCATGTCGTCTGCAAACATTACAAGTCCTGCGTCGGGTTGGGTATTATTCATAAAATGTAGTAAATCATTTGTAAAAATTTAATATAATATTGGTCCTAAGATTGATTGATAAAGTTAGAACCACTAGTTTTTGGGATGTCTATCCAAATATATTTAACTTATCCTAGTTAGAATTATTGAATAATAAAAAACCATTTTAGGACATGCTCTTTACAATTTTTAGGGTTCCGTAGTAAACAAGGAACCCTTATAGTTTCGTCATGTCCGTCTGTCTGTCTGTCTGTCTATCTGTCTGTCTGTCCGCGGTCTAGCTCCAAGACCCTTAGTACTAGAAAGTTATAATTTGGCATAGGTATACATATTAATTACGTCGACAAAGTGGTAAAACAAAATTATGAAAAACATTTTTTTTATGGTACCTCTCATACACGTAAAGTGGTAATGTTTATTTTTTTATTTTTTTACCCCATGATGAGGGGTATCATTGGAAAGGTCCTTCAAAAATAATGTGAGTTTGTGAAAATCATTTTTGGATTCAGGGATTCGTTTGCGAAATATTAAGCTTTAAAGTGATAATTTTTGTTAGAGTCAAGTGTCCCCCCCCCTGCCGGCTAAATGGTTGGTTTTGGGTGTGTGAAAAAAATCACAACAGTAGCTTATATAACGAAATTAAAAGGAAAACTATCACAGCTAAGTAGGCTTTACTGGTTAACGAGAAATAATTGACCAACTTAACTTTGCAGTTGAAAAAACATGTTTTCCCATACATTCCGTATGGGAGAACATATTTTTCAACTACAAAGTTAAGTTTGTTTTTGGGATAAATTCATCCCAACTACGGAACCCTTCATTGTGCGTGGTCCGACACGCACTTGGCCGGTTTTTTTTTTAAAAAGCTTCAAATTTATACAAAACTATAGTTTGCAATGTATTTAAGATATTAATAGAATTTTACTACCAAAAAGAAAGAAAATCATTATCATCTAATTGGAGTATTCAACAATTTAATTGGTAAAATTAAAATTTTAACTAGTGAGCCCAAGTGGCTGTGGAGCAGGATCAGCATTAATAAGCTTGTTTTTGGGATAAATTCATCCCAACTACGGAACCCTCAAATTGTGCGTGGTCCGACACACACTTGGCCCGTTTTTTTCTCTTTCCAGTTATGTGTTTTTGCAGTCGGGTTTTTTTGTTTTTTTACCTATTACTTTTTTTTCATAGGACACTAACGTGCGGTAGTTGGTTAGTCTTATGTATATCGTGGGAAACGAATAGTCATTTAGCGAAATGTACAACAATACCTACATGCTAACGCCATCGCCAGTGATGTTGACATAGCGCGGGCGTCATGGGCACATAAGTAAAGAAACAGAACACGCGCACAGACTAAGCTTTATGCAACCGCGCAATGATAGGTATATACTACAAGCTTGAGGCACGCGTGCGCGCTCTTTAGATAGAAGCTTTATCTCTGTTCCGTTTTTTTACTCTGTGTCATGGCTTGGGCACAGATACATCACCGCTATTGTGACATGACGTATGTGCAAAATCTGCACGAACTTGAGCAATGAATAGAAGTACTATTATAATAAGTATAACTCAGTAAGTAATACGCTATGTCGGACGAAACAACTTTAGGACCAACATAATAGAATAAAACACAAAAAACCTGACAGCAACTAAAAGTTTTAAATAAGCTCACTTTTTAAGCAGTCTGATGCAGTTCGTGGTAGTAATTTTAGTTCAATTTCAGATTTAATACAACCAACTGCATCAGACTGCTTGAAAAGGGAGTTTGTTTTTGAATATTTTGATTGTAATTGGGTTTTCTACTTTTTTTATTTAATCCGTTTAATAATACAACAATATCATATACCATACATCCTGTGGCATTGGCACATAAGTAAAGTCGTGTTTTTTTAACCGACTTCCAAAAGGAGGAGATTCTTAATTCAACTGCATGTTTGATACGCGATTACTCCATCAATTATTATTATTTTTATGTCTTTGACATTTCTCGGGACCCTAGGGTCCCGGACCTTTGGAAGGCGTACGAGGGGCCGAAGCCAACTCTCAGAGGCCCCTTAGATGTTTTTAATGAAATGAAGTACCAACCGATGATTATCCCTGTTCGCACTATGCAAGTGCAGCCAAGGACAACCCCCGGTTGGTGTAGGACTATTGTAATTAAGGAAACAAAGATATTGGACTATGGGTTTGGGTGGCTAAAGTGGACTGGTCACCTGAAACTATGGAAGGACTATGGCCCCTGCCTGATCAATATTTTATATGCACACGGATAAAATGGCAGGGGGGACTTGCACACTCATTAATGGGCCCCCGAAAACGGTCGCTAGCACAAAGTGTCGTAGCAACAAGGGGGCAACATGTCTTGAGGTGCTTGAGGAGTGGAGAGGTATTCCACGGCTTTCAGAACAATCCCAGAGCCCGGAAGATGGTCAAGATCACTACGAGCACTTACTGAAATACTTCCTTCCTCCGAGCACCTTTGCTCTTGCGAATCTCCACTCAAGCCGGCCAATAAAGGCGAGAATGAGGTGGGAGCTCTGTTCCTCGTCAGTGCTCACTCCAATCGGCCAATTAAGGCAAGCCAGAGGTGAGGAACAAGATTTCTCCGGGGAAATTGTGTGGGTCCGTGGGGTCGCTACTGCCCAACAGCTCGCCACATGCTGCCCTGCGGGTTTTTGTATCTCTCTTGGTCTGGCTCCTCATCCCAGACTTGTTCCGGCAAAGTAAACTCTACCGGCACAGGCCTAGAGTTCGGAGCGCGCAAGCCCCACCACGACGTCAACGTAGAGATACGGCGGTGGGGTTATTATTATTAAATTTATTTATTCGGACAACAAAAGATCCGTTATGTTAGTAATATCTTAAAGCTAGTGTTAGTCGAATATTATTATTATTCAGAATGAGATTGATGAATTGATTATTTAGATTTTGATTTACTAATTATGAATTGATTTTAATGATTCTTTTTTTTTGGGAGGTCATACTTCAGAGGTGGACCCATATAATTTTTTAAAACTTTGCTTGGATAGTTTTTGAGTTAGCTTCAATAATACGTATTTTTTCCACTTTGTATGTGGATGATTTGTTAAGTTCCTGTCACTGTTATTTACATGGAGTGGTATTCGAAATTGTGTGGGGTAAATACCACAACTAAAAAGTGTAAAATAAAAACTTTTTAAAAAGTTTATTAAATTCTATCTCACAAGGTATCAGGTTGTGGGGTATCAGGGTTTGAGAAGACGACTCCAAAATAAAGTACTTAGGTATTCCGTAAATGCCCTAAGGTAGAAAGGGTCTCGTTCATAATATCGACAGTCACTACATCGACGGTCGTTAATGAATCGACAGTACCCCAAATCGATGGTACGCTACATCGACAGTACACCAAATTGATAGTACGCTATATCGACAGTACACTAAATCGACGGTACGCTACATCGACAGTACACCAAATCGATATTACGCTGTATCGACAGTATACCATATCGATAATACGTTGTATCGACAGTACACCATATCGATGGTACGCTGCATCGACTGCCCGACCAGAGCCAGATTTAAATAAAAAACATAAGCTTTTTTAAAGTTTTTAATCACACTTTGTTAAAGGAGTCAGTTCAAAAGTGGTATATAGACCAATAGCGATATGGTGATATTTGTGAAGGGATACCTTATCTTGACCCTTGTGCAAAAGGGCACTAAAATCAGAATGGAGACGGAAACGATTACATGCACTCTTGGGCCTAAATGTAACGAGATGTAAATGGTGTGAATTTTATAGATTCATACATACATTAGTGTATTGTAGTAACTAGTTGCTATCCCACAATTCACACAGCGATCCATAGTTTCAACAATACCCAATCCACAAAGCGGCGTAAAATCCAAAATAACAATTCCAAGTCAATCGTGTGAGCGATCTTCGGCGTCCACTGTGAAAGCAAGGGTCGTACAAGGTAGGCAGGGTCAGAATCCGTAAAATCAAAGCAGTGATCGTTGAAAAAGAAAAATAATTAGGAAAGCATTCAAAACACATCGGAAAACATGAAATAAGTGACCGCTGTCTAGTAGGGGTGGGCGTTGCAACAACGAACCGTTTACAAAGACCATTTTGTGATGATGAAACCGTTTTACGTCCTGAGTTCAACTTCAAACAGTCTTCATTGCACAAACCAGTCTTTAGAATTACTTGGTGCGATTTTTACATATACGAAAATACAGTCGGGTACAATGATTTAACTATCTATCACACTCGTAAAACAGTCCTTCCAATAAAAAGTGAACTCTTAAAAAGTGAACTCTTTGAAATGAAATAGTAATGTATTACCAGTTGTCAATGCTGTCGTTCGTGATGCGAAAAAACCATTTCATACATTTCAAATCGTTGATAGTTTTAAGAAACTGCGCTCGACGAAAAGGCAATTCTATTCCATGTTGGATAAGTTTCGTCCTTTAACCGTTTTCTGCAACCGTTTTCGTCGTCGGGAAAAGGTTTCGGCCGCCAAAAATTCGAGAATGACCCACCACTAATGTTTAGTGTCAAATTGTCAATATCAGTCTGCCAGAGCAGAATGTATACTGGCAGTGACATAGACAAAAAAATAAAACTGATTTTAATCGATATGAAATTGATAATCATTATTTTGGTTTTTCAGTAATTAATGACGTTTTATTTAAATTAAATGCACTATATTGTATAAAAATATATTTAGTCCATTTAATTACTTTGAGTTAATTAAATTACCTAGTGCTACCTAGTGGGTAGGTTTTCTTTTTGTAGTTGTGTATTTTGAGTAATCGATTACTTTAATTGATTGAAATGATACACCATTTCAGTACTAATATTTCTGTATTTATAATCTTGCACACATACAAAATTGGTACACTTTTTGCATTATTTAACAAACTATTTAATTAGGTAGTTAATATAATAACGTTATAGGCTTTAGACTTCTTGAAGACACCTTCTGGTTTTGAGGCTCCAAACGAACTGAACTAGAAGTTAAGCGACGCTCCAAACATCATGTTTCCAATTCTGTTTCGTTAAAAAACCAGTACTTATACGGAACTATAAAATCATTTGAGGCAAATCACATACTTTTAATTTTATATTTAGTATTTAAAATCAGTAAATCTTATTAATATTTGGAAATCATGACACAATGATCTCACGAAAACTATCTTTATCATATTTTTCCGCTTTTAGGCTGAGAATTGAGCTGATTTTTGATATTCAAGGATAAAAAATATGACTAATTTTTAGATCATATCTCAACTTATTACATTTGGGTCCAACATTTTCTATCTCCTTTGAGAAAAATACACAGGCTGGATATTCAGGCGGGTCGTAGGGGCAGGCACCTTAACCGTTGTAGCTAGAGGAAAACATTCTTAGAAGACTGCTGTGCCATAGTATAAAGTCGGTTTCTCACGAGAAATGGGTCGAGATTTTGTTAAGTGTGCGTGCGGCGACGCATGATACTATGGCCCCACACATACAAGCCGCCTGCGGTGCGTTTCTATGAAGATAGCTTACTACCTCTCTTTATACTATGGCTGTACTATACATGAAATACATGAACAAAGTGTTTTAACACTTTATCAGACCCTAAAAAAGTGCTACGGAATTGTGTAAAAGTGCAGATCTGATCCTATTAGTTATAACGTATTCGTCTCATCACGTATATAAAGTAGTAAGTCAGAGATAAATTGCTTATTAGGCTAGATTGTAATCAGTTATTACGAACTTTAGTTCTTATTAATACAAAAAAGACTGCTCCCTCCTTTTTGCTTCGTCACAGTCGGGTAAAAACATACAATCGGTGGCTTTATCGCTTTCTGCGATCTGTTCCAGGCATCCTTTAACACCAACACCAGCCTCATGTATTGCATAAATCTAGCAGTTAAATACAGTGATACATAAATACGCATGAAAATCATAACACTGTCTTTGCTGTCACACAGTCGGGTATGTACTTACATAGTTATAGTTTAAAAGCAATTTGGATGCATTATAAAACAGAAAAAACATTTATCAAAAATTATGTCGTATTTTTTTCAATTCGTTTTATCGAAATTTATTTCTGCTAGCATTAGAGAACCTAATAAATATTTATTTTGTTGATATTTAAAGTACTACATCCGCCATTCAATCCTAACCTGAATGTTGCCAGATGACAGACTATTCCAATAAAATAATTTGTAATCGATTGAAAATATCGATACTAACCCACATGGAGTACATGGAGTATCCACTACACGAGTATGTTTCAAATGCTATTTATTATACTCAAATACTGTAAAATTATGATTTTACAATATGAATGAATGAATGAATGAAATGCACCGATCCCAGCGTGGTTTAACCAGACTCGATAAATCGAATGAACCCCAAAATTTGCACTAGCCCCTGGAGCCTCATGTTTCATGGGACTACAGAGGCCACTGCATATCAAGGAGTAGACCGGGAAGCGCGGTAATGGTAAGGAAGACGTGCTCTTAGGATAAGGAGGGATTTGCGAGCCTACCGGATATGCATCCTTGACTAAGCAATGGAATAGTGGGTGTTATTTATCTGTGGATGGGCATCTTTTGCGACGTCGCCGCTATGTTAGTAAAGGTCCATCTTCACTGGTGAATATTTTGACGGGGTTATGCTGCTTTCTCTGCTCTTTTCCTTTCTGCTGTGCTGTGTTACATTTAGCTGTTTCTAAGTCTTTGTCAGAAGCTTCGCTGCTATCTGTTTCATATTCGTCGTGTTTCCTATTCGTTTACGTTTCTTGTAGATCTCGCTGGCAGTCTTCATAATCTTATATCTGTCTGCAGCCGTGTCCATCCAAAAGTTGAATTCCTTGTCAAACGTCAACTCCTGTTTAAGGTTGTCGTTCAATGTGTAAATAGGACGGCGTATTTTCTTGAATTTGTTCTTATACTGTATTGCTGCGTGTAACAGGTGTGGCCGCCGCGCCAGTAAAGGTGTGCGAGATAGCACATTCTGTGATTTTTGATGCGGTAGGTTACTGTTTTTCCGTGTAAGATTTCGCGCAGAAGAAACCCCTGCATTTTGTTTTCCTCTTGGTGTTTCATCTTTTGAAGTATTGCCTTTTTTTTTTCTTTAGGGTGGGAAATTATCATATAACTTCTCCCGCTCTGGGCGGAGTGGGAGGGCGTATCAGACTCTTACTGACTAAAACTCGCCCGTGTTCCTTCAGTTGCCCTGTTGCCGGGGGCCACGATTTCCCTATCGGTTTTCTTCGAACCCCCGGCAAGCATTGGCCCTAGCGGACCCCGTCAATTCTGCTGAAATTTCTTTGAGGCGCGCGTGGAACACACCGCGCCGTCGACCCGAGCCTAGTCCTTATCGGACGGCGAGCTATCCATTGCACACCGTCCGCAAGCCCGCGCCTACGGTGCCAGAAATCGGCTCGCGATTCCTGATGCCCAGGGCGTCTCCTCCTGCGGCGGTTAGGTGCGTGAGGGCGCGAAGTTTGCCTCTCCTTCACGCGTTCCGCCTCCTCCTTCGCGAGCATTACCGCTTCGCAGAAGGAGGTGACGGCCTGCCATTTCCTCTCGCTCTGTACCATGGCCTGAACCAGAGCCGGACGCGAGAGATCACTGCCGCCGATCGCCTCCACAAGGACACGGTGATGCTCCGCCCAAGCCGGGCAGACCTCCACCGTATGAGCCACCGTGTCCTCCGGGCGATCCACACAATGATGACACCCGGGCGTTTCTTCCCGCTTTATCCTGAACAGGAACCTCCCGACATTATTTTACACGATTATATCTATTTGGGTTACCTAGTTGTCTTCTTTGTAAGAATTTTGTTGCATGGGTAGCGAGGTCTCGGCGGACAGACACGTGGTCAAAAGTTAAGCCCATTTTGTTATTTATTTGGTGGGTTTCTTTGTTCATGGATGCTATTTATTACCATTGTTAAACTATTGTTTGGTAGTCAGAACGCCGCACTGCAGCCGCATGTGCAGATTCCGTTTCGAAACAGAGATACACAATTTTGACAGGGTCGTGCGCTGGCTACGATTTATTAGTTACACTCCTTATTTTTCGTTAGAAATGTACTTTTTTTTTGTTGTATGGAAGCTTAACCACTCATGTGCCTTTCGTCACAAAAACTCGGGTAAACTATTCAACAAAAAACAAAAAAACAATAAAAGGTTGCCTCAGACGCGACTGTTTTATAGGGGTAAAGCACTTGCCAAATGGTTTAGAGTAGTTTCTAGGAGTTAAGATTAATGTTATAATTATCAGCAAGCAAAAAGTTATAGCTCAGGTCAAGCTAAGAAGTTTTATGTAAAATATTTTTGTACGAAATCAATAGCGACCGACACTGGTAATTTGTTAGAATTATACGTATCGTACGTCTTCGTATGTTATTTTATCTTGCCATACTACTTTTACTTTATGCACATAAACCTGAAACTTAAAAATAAAAGTTGATTCTGCACGTAGCATCAAACCTCCCAACTTTGACTCATGCTCACGATGTTGTACCTAATGTAACGAACTTTGCCACTGAATTTTAGCCACATAATCGAAATAGAGCTGAGAATTGAACTCAGTCCTCTTGGTTGCTACACTTACTAGAAACAATTCAAAATGCAAATCGTTATGGTACTTATCTGGATCTATCGTTGGAGTTAACGTTAACCTTGAGTTTGAAATATGAGAATTTGATTTATTGACCGAGTGATTAGTAGGAAGGTAGTTTGTGAAATAGTGGGCTCTGTGCGTCTATTAACGCAGTCCTACTCAGGTCGAGGTGTGTATTTTGCAGAGGGAATTAACGCCCTGAAAGATAAATATATGGGATGATTTCACTGGATTATCCTGGCTATGTCTTTCAGTCGGGGGTTCGAAGAAAACCGATAGGGACATCGTGGCCCCCTGGCAACACGGCAACTGAAGGAACACGGGTGGGTTTTAGTCAGTAAAAGTCTGACACGCCCTCCCGCTCCGCCCAGAGCGGGAGAAGTTATTTGATGATTCCCCAACCAAAAAAAAAAAAAAAAAATTTCTTTCAGTGGCTCTGGAACCTTTGGCAGACGATTAGACCCTCGTATGCCCTGGAATGCTCGCCTGGGATCGGAAACGCATGTAGGCCTAGCACACCTCACTTTTGCACTATATGAATGTATTTATTTGTCGACACAAAGTCACAGTCACATCAAACAAAATTAACATTGTTCGATTTCGTTGACTGGCAATTAACGCGGCGCGGTGCGCCCGCGCCGCGTTAATTGCCAGTCAACGAAATGCTTCAGACGTACAATAAGGCGCGGACTCAAACCATAACACTAAAAACCGCCCAAGTGCTTGTCGGACCACGCACAATGAAGGGTTCCGTAGTTGGGATGAATTTATGCCAAAAACAAACTTAACTTTGTAGTTGATAAACATGTTCTCCCATACGGAATGTATGGGAAAACATGTTTTTGCAACTGCAAAGTTAAGTTGGTCGATTATTAGTCGTTAACTAGTAAAAATGTTTTTCATAATTTTGTTTTACTACTTTGTCGGCGTAATTAATATGTATACCTATGTCAAATTACAGCTTTCTAGTACTAAGTGTCTAGGAGCTAGACCGCGGACAGACAGACAGACGGACATGACGAAACTGTAAGGGTTCCTTGTTTACTACGGAACCCTAAAAAGGAACAGACTGCAATCTATTTTCAAATCAAATCATTTATTTATTTGCAAACATGGGTAAGAGATACATAGATATTTTTCATTATAATAAAGTCCTCCATATTTTACCACTATATGGGTATGCAAATAGTGTAACAAAATTTAAAACTGTCAATAAAATGTCAACTAAATTCAATAAATTACATTAAAACAGTAAAAAAATAATTTTAAATAAATCAATAATAACTAAATTAAATAATAATAATACATACCTAATAATTAATAATTTTCCTAACATAGTAAATCAGATGTAACAGGCCTAGCATCTTTCATTTAAATATTCATTAATATTATAATAGCATTTCGCAACTAAAAATTCGTGTGTTTTGGTTTTAAACAGATCTATATCTTTAATTTCCATAATGTGTTTAGGTAGTTTATTGTAAATTTTGGGTGCCATACCCAAAAAGTTTTTATAGAAAATAGCTTTTTTATGTGGTGTTGCGCATATTTCATTTTTGTGTCGTAAACTCTTTGGGTGGTTATATAGATGCATATTTGCTTTAACATAGCTTGCTACTTCGTAAATGTAAAGACAGGGAAGTGTAAGTAGCTGAAGCTTTCGAAAATGCGGCTCACAACTATCTGTGCTTTGAATGCCACATATTGCCCTTATGCATTTCTTTTGCGCTTTGAACGCCATTTCTCTATCAGTCGAGTTTCCCCAAAACATTAGTCCGTATCGCAATGTTGATGACACATATCCGTGGTACGCCATTAATAATGTTGGCTGATTTGAGATTTTCCTTAAGTTATAAAGGGCATAGGAACATTGGCTAAGTTTTTTGCATACATTTTCGATATGTGTTTTCCAGTTCAACTTTTTATCGATCCAGATACCTAAGAATTTAGTATAATCAGTTTTGCGAATACTTTTGTCACCATATCTTACATCTAGTTTTTTATTGTGTGTTCTTTGTTCAAATGAAATGTAAGTTGTCTTTTCTAGATTAATTTTAAGATTATTTTCAGTAAGCCAGGTTATTATGTCATTTAAGTCATTATTAATGTCATTTTCGAAAGTCTCATCATTTTTGCTTCTAAACAATACTGTGCTATCGTCCGCAAATAAGATCATCGGATTAGAAATAATTTTAGGCATGTCATTAATATATATAATGAATAATAATGGTGCTACGACACCGCCTTGCGGTACCCCGAATAAGCATTTGCGATATTCAGAAGTATATATAATTTCTGTTTTAGTGTAGGGGCAGATTTTCTTTATGCATGCAAATTGTTCCCGATTCATTAGGTATGATTTAATAAGTTGAAGGACATTCCCTCTGATGCCATATTTTTCTAATTTGTTCAGGAGTATTTTGTGACTAACATGGTCAAAGGCCTTCGTCATGTCCATAAACAATGCTACTACAGGAGTTCTATTATCTACATTAGTGAGAACGTGTTCAACAAGCGCATATATAGCGGAATTAATGCTTTTATTTTTCCTAAAACCATATTGTTCGCCGATTAAAATTTTGTGGGTTTCTAAGAAGGAGTATATACTTTTATGTAGTATTTTTTCAAATATCTTAGAAAAGACTGGAATAAGGGCAATAGGTCTGTAGTAACTGGGATCTTGCCTGTTCCCTTTTTTGAACATTGGTTTAATTACAGAAATTTTTAACTTATTTGGGAAAATGCCTTTCTCAATGCAATTATTTATAATGTGACTGAGTATGGGTGCAATAATGAAAGATGTAGCTTTAATAACTTTGGTGGTTATATCGTCATATCCGGTGCTGTTCGTGTTTTTCAGAGAATTTATTATTTTAATAATGTCGGCTAGCACCGTGGGTGTCATAAATATTGAATTAGAAATTGTGTCATACGTCAACATATTATTATAGTCAATGTTACTCTGAGACTGAAATTGATTTACAAAATATTCATTAAATGATTCCGCTATTTTTTCTGGACTGTTTATAACTTTATTGTCGATCATTATCTGGTCTATTCCTTCTTATGGATAATTTATTTTCTGTTTATTTATTATACTCCATGTAGCTTTGCTTTTGTTTACAGAACTGTGAATAGTATGATAATTATGGGTCTTTTGAGTTTGTTTAATTATGTATTTCAATCTATTAGTGTAGGTTTTGAGTTTATTTTTGTTTTCTGAGTTAGGTGACTTTCGATATTCCCATAGCATGTCCCTTTTTCGTTTGGAACATTTTTTTAGTCCCGCTGATATCCATTTAGCTCTTTTAATTACCGAAACTTTTATTTTATTAATTGGAAAACACAAATCATAGAATAATTTATAAATGTCATGGAACTCACCAAATGCATTATTGGGATCGGAGCACGTATATGCATCATGAAACGTTAAATTTTTAAGACATTCTTTGAATTTTTTGATATTGTCATCACTATAGTCACGTTTGTGAATAAACCAATGAGATAACGTGCAAGTTTTCCTGACACGACATTTTAATAGTTGCGCTGTATGGTCAGATATTGCTAATTCTTTAACCTCACATCTACTGCCTCTGATATTGTGAATAATGTTGTCGATGCAGGTCCCACTGCATAGACGTGTTGGCGATCGAGTACCCAAAATTAGATTATAGCTACGCAGTATATTTTGAAAAGTGGAAGAGGGTTTGCTATTTTTACAAATATCTATATTAAAATCTCCACACAGTATAATCCTATTCTTACGTTTCAGGCAAATTTCCTTCATTATCATATCTAAATTATCAAAAAACATAGATAGCTTATCCTTTTTATTATTTGGCGGTCTATAAATACAAACAATTACGATAGGGTGAGAGGAAAGCTTAATTGTAAGGCGCATTGAAAATAATATTAAAAGAAACCCACTTGAATTTTTGGCGACACGTTAACAGCTTACGATCGAAAGGGGGTTTTGAGCCTAGCGTTAGCTATAGTGGCGACTGTTTCTCAGGAGCAGCAGCCGCTGAAGCTTTTGCCAAATTTTTTGCAAGCGTATTTCTGCCTGAAATGCCACAATTAAATCCAGCATGTGTCAATAATCGCGAAACCGATTCCAATAGTAATTACATAAATATTTTCCAATTCACTGTCGATGATGTCCAGTACGGTATTGATAAATTAAAACCCAGAAGTTCCATAGGACCTGACAGTATTCCACCTTTTATTTTTTTAAATTTAAAAGAACTTTTTTCCGTTCCTCTATGTCACATTTTTAATTTGTCATTAAAGACAGGCATATATCCATACCACTGGAAAATCTCACGAGTGACGCCCATACCTAAGACGGCCAATAAATCAACTGTTGAAGATTATCGACCTATCGCTATATTGTCATCTCCAGCCAAGATATTCGAAAATGTTCTTCATAAACTTATTTACTCCCAGGTTGAAAAATTTCTGAGTAACAGCCAGCACGGTTTTAGACGCAAGAGGTCTGTTGATTCCAATCTGCAGACAATTACGGAGTACATATCAAAGCATCTTGACAAGAAGCGACAGGTGGATGTACTTTATTTTGATTTTTGTAAAGCTTTCGACAGAGTTAATAATGATATCTTGCTTCAGAAACTTAGCGCCATTGGTGTCTGTCCAAACTTACTTCGACTCTTAGCTGACTATCTCCGGGACCGCCAGCAGTTTGTAAGGCTGGGTATCTACGTATCTCGTCCCTACCATACACGCTCTGGTGTAAGTCAAGGGTCAATACTCGGGCCTCTGCTATTTCTACTCATGGTAAATGACTTACCAGCTGTTGCAAAATTTGCTGAGTGTCTTCTTTACGCAGATGACCTCAAACTTTATACTGCTGTCAACACCGTATCGGATTGCGAAGCTATGCAAAACGATATAAACGCCATACATGAATGGGGAGTTCAAAATAAAATGGAGTTCAATTTTTCCAAATGTTATGTAATGACCTTTGGTCGAATGCGACACCCGATTGATTTTGAATACAAAATGAATGGTACTAAAATAACTAGATCAACGAACATGAAGGAACCATCGCTCCATGTAAAATACTGGTATTCAGCTGCATCCGGTTTGATTGGACGCCGACCCCAACATAGTTGGGAAAAGGCTAGGCAGATGATGAACGAACATGAAGGACTTGGGTGTCACATTTGACCAGAAGCTTACTTTTCATGATCACATTTCTACAGTTGCCAAAGAATCTTTTAAAAGGCTAGGGTTTGTTCTCCGAAATGCTCGTGATTTTCACAACGAGCATGTAATAAGGCTCTTATACAGCACACTTGTTCGAACCAAGCTAGAAGCTAGTTCTTCTGTATGGAATCCGCACGAAGCAAAGTATGCACTTCTTTTAGAAAAAGTGCAAAAAGCATTCCTGCGTTTTCTTTACAGAAGAGCTCTCGGTTACTATCCCTACCTCTATCCTACCAAGTTCCTCTTAGGGTATCTGGGATATCATACGCTGGAGAGCAGAAGGGCATGTGGCCAGGTAGGCGTTATGCTCAAGGTGTGGAAGGGTATGATGGATGCGCCCGATATCCATAATGAGCTGATTCGACTATACACACCGAATAATTATCTCCGTGGTAGAAAACATCGACTGCTAGGCGTGCCTTCATGTTGGACAGCAGCCCGTGCTGCGTCTCCCCTACCGCGCGTGTTGACCGCACTAAATAAGCTCGTGGAAGCCAACCCGGACTGTGATCTGTTCGATGATAAATTCGACAATTTAATGGTTATGTGCCTACATTTTTGTGATTATAATTGTATTTAATTGTTGTTATTCGTTTATGTGTTATGTTTGTTTGTACTTAAATATAGTTTGATTTATGTAATTGGTATCTTAAGCCGTATAAATCAAATAAATAAATAAATATCCTATCCTAAATTGCACAGCATTCCGTTATATTTGGTATGGCCCATTTTTTTACATTCATAACTTCAAATTTATGTGTGTTTTTTATTAACCCCGTTTCTATCTTGTCTAGTATAGCATGTTGCTAGCGAATAATTCGCAATATGTAAAAGTTGATAGTCACCCTGTTTCATGTTGTGTTCTGTTATACAAATGATATCAATTGATCTACCTTCTTCTGAGAGTTCATTTAGATGCACACCCAATAGATCTGATTTACTTATCAGACCATTTATATTTTGATGCATTATAAACATATGATTATATACGAAAAAGCTCATGGTTATTAACCCGGCGAGGATGTGGTGAAAATAGTTACGTGGAGGTTGTGGAGGGTATATTTGACCCCGTATTTCTATTGCATTTTTATAGGCTAAATTAATATTTTTATCAAACCACTGAATAACAGTAGATTAGTTGGATATTATTTTATGGATTTTGATTAAAAAAAAACAAGTGTTAGTACGAAATATTTTATTTTTTCTAATTTTAGCTAAGGCCTAAAAATGATCAACTTTTGCAAAGCCTTTCGTTGCAAACATAAAAAAATAAAAATAAGTAAAACTTCTCTTAAAAATTAGAATAATTTGGTATACATATATATTTAGAGATCAATCAGTTTCACTACATAAGTCAGTCTTATATACTACACAATGTTACTGTCTGTTGTTGTGGCACATTCTTGGCAGAACGAAATAGTATGTTCTGAACAAATATATTTATGGCATTCTTCGCAAACGTTGCCAGTCTTCCGATTTCGGGCATAAGGACACACTTGGCACCTTTTTCGTACACTGGAACACTGACAGGCGGTTCCTGTTCAGATTCTCCACTGAATTCTCTGACTCTCTTACGCAGCAGTCTCGACAATTGTGGTATTTCTTTTTAGGCATTCAAGTGTTCAGTAATCCTATCCGTATCCTGACGCTCCCGGTTATTCATTTTGTCCAAAAATACCTGAAAATACTATTACAATAAATAAATAAATCTTCTGAAATATTGCACAAAAATGCTACGTCGCGGTTGTGGCAGGGTCATATTTACCCTTTTTGACTTCGCGCACGCGTAGCTCCCGTCGCAAGTGGTGGCCGACTGAGTAGCGGTGTGCGGCGTGCGGGCGGGTCCCTTAGCAACAGCTATTGACACGTACAAGCTACTACAGCCGCGGAAAAAAAAACTACACTCGATTAAAAATTGACAGGGTCAAATAGACCCCTCCACATCCTTGCCGGGTTAAAACCATTATTTTCCAGCTTATTAGTTATTGTTGTTTTGTCTGTCTGGTCAAATAGATCCAAATCGTATAGTATATTGCATACAATTCGGCTGTGTATGTTTCTCATTCCGTAGTTAGTGATTTTCGCAGTTCTGTAGGAAAACATCTCAAGCGACAGATCATGGTTGCTATCAAAGAAGTATGCGTATTCATTACTTTGTATATCCAAATACAGGAGATTATTAAACATGTCTACCTTGTAATTATATATTGGAGCACCTGCAACATAAGTGGCTGCACAGATAATTATATTTGTGTGGTTTACTCTTTGCAGGGATGCTCCAATTTTGTTTAAGTTTTTATAACCTCTTTCTTCCTTTATGTCATTTTCCCCGATAAAAAGTATGCAGTAGTCGTTTTTGGTAAAACCTTTTAGTTTAAGTTCAATGTCACTTAGAAGATCAGCTGCGGTCGTGTTTGTCCTGATGTAGCGGCAATAGTGAGAGTAATTTGAATATGCTTCTTGTATTATGGATAAGGACCCCTTAGTTGTGCTGCTGCTTAATATACACAATTTGTTTTTTTGTCCAGGCTTTGTTATTCTGTTTGTAGGCTCATTATTATCATTTGATATGTTTTCATTAAGAGTCAAAATGGTGGGTACTTCCTTCAGTTTGCTTGATGTGAAAGTTGTTTGAGTCTCTTTATTGTGCATGATGCTCGGTGTGAAAGTGGTTTGAGTCTCTTTATTATGTATGATGGACGTGGTTCTTGAACGATTGATTTGCGGGTCATTTATAATTTTCTCATTCATGCTTCGCCAGCTTTGTTCTTTATTTTGGTTTAGGGTTTTTTTATTATGCAACGGTGATATGGCTTTTCTACATGGTGTTGAGCATATTTCCTTGTATGTATTAGTGGTTTTGAGAATTTTTTGTAAATCTGATTTTAAACTAACGTTTTCCGTGTTTAAATTGTCTATTTCATTGTGTGCGCTTGTCAATTGGATAGTGAGTTTGTTTATTTGTTCATTTAGATCGCCTATAATGTTGCTGTTATCATGTAGACTATCTGGAATGCTCATTATTGTGGCATCAAATATGGCTTTCTCACTACTATCTGTTATGTTGGACAAGTTAGTTAATGAGCTTGACCTACATGGTTTTCGAAAAGTGATATTGTCGTTGAGTGAAGCCATTTTTCTCACCTGTTCAATTGTTAATAATAATTAATATTTAAATAATTTCCCCGTTTTTGTATGAATGATCTTCAACTACAGCAATTTTATCTAATTTCTACCAAATCCAAATGTATTTTTTTTGTGGTACTACTTTTGGTTCTTCTACTTGCCACTTGAAGTCGTAACGGCGCTAGTAGTACTCTTTGAATTTTTTATTATGGTAACACTTTAGTTCTTCTACTTGCCGCTTGAGGCTGTCATGGCACTAGTAGTACTACTTACTAGTTCTTCTATTCAATGCTTGAGTAAAATATGGCGCTAGTTGTTAGATAACAGCAGAGGTCAAAGTTCAAATAAGAAATATTTTTTGTAACTGTTTTTATTTTAGACGTTTTTCATTGCAGAAGTATTATAATACTCACTAAAACTTGTTGAAACTTGTTGATATCGTCACTGTTTGTAAAAATGAGATGTTATTGTGTTGATATGAATGCAGAATTGTTTATGATAGCGTTGAACACTAAAAAACTGAACTTTTAATTGACTATTGTCATTTATACTTCCACACTTATCACAAAGAGTCACAATTAATATCACATGTTAATTATGATTACTGCTCTCTGTCACACCACTTTTTATTCAATTTGAAATGTTTATTTAGATTTTTGCAAATTTTAAAATATGTAGTCAAATGTCACTCGGCCAGCCATTTGTTTATCGAAAACTTAGTACCTACATACCTACACCTACTTGCTGTGCCATATCGATTTGTGCCCAAGCAAACAAGCAAGCACAGCAAGTTTTAGGAAGGACTGACACAAATGTTTGAATAAGTGAGAAACTGTTTTACAAAATGGAAGTTTTTCTAAAACTCGATGTGTTATAATGAACGACCGTGTCTAATAGCAAGCTTTATACTTACGCTTTGCGCAAGAACACTACTACACACACAGCTATGTGTGCGTGCAGTGTCACAGACAAGGCGCGCGGGGGATGTACTGGCGCCCATTAGAGGCCAAATCGGTTTGAGCCGGCTCAGTCAGAAGCCAAAGTTCAGGGATACGCCACGCGCCGTGTGCTAGCGGTTTTAGTTTTTAATAAAATGCCAAATTGTTGTACTGTGTTTCAATAATAGTAGGAAAAGTAAGGTTTTTTTTTTATATCCAAAGGATCTTGTCAGGTAATAATCTATATCTACCCATACCTACTCATTTTCAATGTTTATTACAGAATTATTTAGTTACGAGGTGGGTAATATCCTAAATAACTAAGATAGTGATAAGGTTTTCCTATAAAAATTATTATTTGTTATTCTTATGGTTTACCGCTTAGTGGAAAGTTATTGTTCATCTCCTATTTGTTTCGTTGATCTTATTAGGTATTTTAGAAACTCGGTTAACATATAATATACACAAACATATGTGGGAATGAATGCGGAAGTAATAAAGGGAACGGAACATAAGTGAAGGACTGAGTGAGTGAGAGAACGAGGGAGGCTGAAAGAACCAATATGGCTACGGTGTGTGAGAGGATAGTAAGAGAACGGTGTTAAAACGGTGTATTTTAAAAGGATAGAAAAATAAACTTTGGTCATAGCATCAAATCAACTGCTTTTATTGGTCCTCGAATCCCCAACACTACAAATTTTGGGGGCTCGTCCGGGATCGAGTCCAATAAAAAGTCAAACGAGTACGACCACGTGCGAATCGGCAAACGCCTACTATACGAAGAAACGGTGCCAATGGACGACAAACAGACGGCGGCGATAAGTTTTAGGCTCTCAGACGGGCTACACGGCATAGCAAAATTCAGCGGCGACGACAAAACATACTCGTCAAGCAAATGGGCGCAAGATTTAGAAGACAACGCAGAAGTTTTCCAATGGACGCCTCAGCAGACTCTAATTATAGCACGAAGAACGCTCGCAGGAACGGCGGCACTATGGTTGCGATCAGAGAAAACTTTCAAATCGTACGATGAACTTAAAGCTGCCCTCGTCAGAGAATTTCCCGATTCTGTTAATATAAAAGAAATGCATGAACTGATGTCTAGCAGGAAAAAGCAGAAGGACGAAACATATTTTCAATACATGTTATCAATGAAGGAATTAGCTAGGCGAGCGAAATTTCCAGACTATATTGCAATCCAGTACATCGTGGATGGAATCGAAGACTACGAATGTAACAAAGTCATATTATACGGAGTGACGACGTTCCCGGCGTTAAAGGAGAAATTAGCGATTTATGAAAAAATGAAAGCGAAAGCGGGCGAGCGTGCAAAACGGAGCGAGCGACCGAAAATTGAAGCATCATCATCATCGGCGGCGGCTACCCAAAGGCGGTGTTATAGCTGTGGAAGTGTCGGTCATGAAGCAGGTGCATGTCAAAATGGTGTAAAGTGTTTCGGTTGCAACCAGTACGGACATATTCGTCAACAATGTACAACCTCAGATCCTGTGAAAACGAAGTTCTTAAAGCCTAAGATGGCGGCGGTTGCAGAAGCTGGCGCAAGTGGCGCTAGTGTCGCAACAAGCGGAAGCGGAGGTCAGAAATCGACAGCCATGTTCGGAACGATGAACGAGAAGGACGATCAGCCAAGGACAATCACAGATGACTGGACCGAAGTGAACCAAATGATGACAATGACAGCCGTCAAATTGACAGCGGAAGAAGACGTCAAGCGAAAAATAAACAAAGACGATCTGTGTTGCATAGAATAATTATACCAGTTCTGACGAAATTATGTTTGGAAAGCCCTGCTGAATGGTATAGATACGTCAGTAGAGTACAGAGAGCATTGAACAGTACTTTCCAGAGATCCATAAACGCAACCCCTTTCGAATTATTAATGGGAACCAAAATGAAAAATAAGGAAGATATAGAAATGGTACAGTTATTACAGGATGAAAATACATTGCAGTATGATGAAAATAGGGAAGAAATAAGACTACAGGCTAAGGAACAGATACTAAAGATACAGGAAGAAAACAAGAAACATTATGATAAGAAAAGGAAGGAGAGCTATAAGTACAGGGAAGGTGATATGGTTGCTATCAAAAGAACACAGTTTGGCCCTGGACTTAAGTTGAAACCCAAGTACTTAGGACCTTACAAGATAACGAAATGTAAGCGTAATGATCGTTATGAGGTGGAAAAACTGGACAGTTTTGAGGAGGGGCCTAACAAAACATCTAGTTCGGCGGACCAGATGAAGAGATGGCCTGAGCACAGTGGAACTGAGGAGTTACAAGGCTAGTATGTGTGGTGAAAGTATGGAGAGTGTGAGTAAGATGATGATTGTGTATTGTTAGTATTACGTTAGGTTAAGTTTAGTTATTATAGGAATGTCTGAGGTCAGACATGAGTGCAGGACGGCCGAATGTGGGAATGAATGCGGAAGTAATAAAGGGAACGGAACGTAAGTGAAGGACTGAGTGAGTGAGAGAACGAGGGAGGCTGAAAGAACCAATATGGCTACGGTGTGTGAGAGGATAGTAAGAGAACGGTGTTAAAACGGTGTATTTTAAAAGGATAGAAAAATAAACTTTGGTCATAGCATCAAATCAACTGCTTTTATTGGTCCTCGAATCCCCAACACTACACATATTTACAACTAACTTCTATATATATTATGTACAAGTATGTAAAGGAAAACATTAAAAATAAAGAGAAGAGCTCATTGGGCGTCAAAAAATTACGTTGGTTTTGGATGTGTGAAAAAAATCACAGCAGTAGTTTATATAACGAAATTAAAAGGAAAACTATCACAGCTAAGTAGGCTTTAACTGCAAAGTTAAGTTGGTCGATTATTAGTCGATAACTATATCGACTAATAATCGACCAACTTAACTTTGCAGTTGCAAAAACATGTTTTCCCATACATTCTGTATGGGAGAACATGTTTATCAACTACAAAGTTAAGTTTGTTTTTGGCATAAATTCATCCCAACTACGGAACCCTTCATTGTGCGTGGTCCGACACGCACTTGGCCGGTTTTATTAATGTGGTCTGTAGCAAGATTCTGTTTGACCTTTTCTATTAGTTACTTACGTTCGTGAAATAGTATAACAAGGAAGGAAACTATAGTTTCGCCATGTTCGTCTGCCCGTCCGTTCATAAGTCACAGTAATTTTAATAAGTTTGTGTTACCAATTTAAAAAAAGCAAGCAACATATGCATCTATGTATATATAATAATTTCACAGTATAAATAATTACATACATTTTACTGTCGTGTTTTATTAGCTTATAAGCTTAATCAGCCTAGGTATAATGTTCCCACTGCTGGGATATAGGCCTCCTCTTTCTGTGAGAGGGAGTGGGCCGTAATCCACCACGCGGGCCCAGTGAGGGTTGGTGGATGTCACATGTCTTCAAATTTTTGGTTCTAGGACATGCCGGTTCTTCAATATGTTTTCCTTTACCGTGTTGAGAGCAGTGGTGATGAAATAATTTACACAAAGCAAAGTACCTGCTAAGGTTTGAACCCTAAACTCGTAAGTCACGACCGTTACCACTGGGCCACCACTGTTCATTTTATTACTCGACTTCAAATATGGGAGGGTCTCAGTTCAACAACGAATAACTAAGATGTTTACCGCCCAACGAAGTGGGCACGGGTCAGCTAGTAAATGATAAACTAGGACCATCGAGGTAAAATTAATGAACAGTTAATTACTAGTAACACTAACAAAACCGTGATCAGCAAGACGACCACTCACCACAAGCAGCACTCGTTCACGAGCATAACGCAAAGATTAGCCATTACCCCCCTCGCCATATTTGAGGGAAGGAGGCAACCAGACCCCCGACGCTACCACAAGCATTGACATCTAAGGGAGCATGACGAACTTGCTGCCGGTCGCTCAGGCAAAAAATAATATGATCAATTGTCGAGGTCACTAGCTAATCACAAATTGCAATACAATTCATAACAAAAACATTGTAATGAGTAGATTATGTCAACAATAAAATAAAAGCAAAAAAAAACAAAAAATTTATTCATAAATTCAAATAAAATAAACAATTATAAAAACTCATATAAACTGTCAGTAGGTAAGTTAAATCTGGTGAAAGAATATAAGCATTGTCTTGAGTTAATCACAGCGACCAACTATTCTTATCATTAAAGTAGTCGTTGATACAATAGTATGCCTTTGAACAAAGGTTGGATATTACTTTATTTTTAAACGTATTAAAAGGCAAATCTAGCAAATAAGAGGGTAGCTTTTTATAAAAGGTTATAGCAAGCCCAACAAATGAGTTATGAACCTTATGAAGCCGGTGAAAGGGAGCTCGTAATTTGTCCTTATTTCTAGTGTTAACATTGTGAATATTATCACTGTTTTTAGTGTATAAGTGTATATTTTGCCTAATATATAAGATGTTGGCGAAAATGAATTGTGATGCCACCGTGAGAATACCAATATCTTTAAAAAAATCTCTTAGAGAAACTCTGGCACCTAGCTGGTAAATTGCTCGAACAGCTCGTTTTTGAAGAATAAATATATTTTGAATGTCAGTGGTGTTAACGCAAATTAACATGTTTTATATTTTTAATAATTGTTAGATGTAAGTTCTGAACTCAATAACTTAATCATATATTATCTGTGTTGTGTCGAAACTTAACTCACTACTTACAACACTAGTTTATAGATTTTGAGTAAACTCTATGGTTACTCTCTTGCACTTGTCTATCGCTCGGGAACCAAGGAGCGAACGGTCATATCATTGTAATTCATTTATTCAGTTTTCAAGAAGAAGTTCTCATTGACAGTGTTCAAGTTACTGTCGATTGTGTATTGTTCATAAATTATATCAAGATACCACAGGAAGGTCATCAGTTTTTCATTTCGCCACCCATGTTCACATTCAACATTCCGGTTGCGATTCGAACCCGCCAGCCGGAGTGAACAAGTGGCTTTGCTCCACAGCAGAATATCATAGGACATAACGCTATGAAAATAAATAAAATAGACTAACCGAGCTGTATCAACGTCAGTGTATTGTCTTACTTTCCGAACAGCGTAGGCGGCCGAACTGAGCCTTCCCGCTAGGCTTGATGTATGTCACAGTGCCTGTCCGTCCATCTGTCCGTCAGTCCATCCGTCCATCCATTCGTCCGTCCGTCTGTGCTCATCGCCGAATCTCGACTCGCACTTGGCCGGTTTTTTTTTTTTTTATAACCGAGTGACAGCCCTATGAAAGTAGGTAAGAATTTTGAACTCTGTTAGGAAGCTTGCCTTGCAAATTAAAGGTAGGTAGGTACACATTCCGTGAAAATTTTAACTGTCTATCTATTACGGTTCAATAGATACAGCCCACTGATAGACAGACGGACAGCGGAGGCTTAGTAATAGGGTTCCGTTTGCCACCCTTCGGGTACGGAACCCTAAAAACGGACACGAAAGATTTTACCGAGGTCATATTGGATGTTTTTGTCTACCAAAAAATAGGAAAATTCGAAGAAAACACCTACACATATTTTTACGTATTTCCAACTGCAACGGTTTCGCTATGAGGGGTAGGTGCTTAGAATTTAATGAACATCTCGATTATCTACTAATTCTACTTCCTACTTATTCCTACTACATAATAATAGTCTTACATGTCGGATCCGGTCATTAGTACGGACACGAAACGAATCGCAAGCGCGCCGCTTGCGACAGGACGTGATTTACCCACGCCTAAAGCGCGCGTTTCTACGAGTACAGTGTCGTGATGTTTTAAGGCCACGGCGAGAAGAGATTCAGCCTTGGATCGCATCGGAGTCAAGACGTCGCGGAACTGTTCTCGATTCGTGGTGCTCAGTTATTGTGTTAGTTGTAATTTGTGATCATTGTGTTAATTGGTGATTTTAATGAACGCCGTCACACCCAGTGTGTGTATAATTTAGCTAGTGTGATTAATTTGATAGTAAATTATATGTGACCTGAACTGCAAACTGTTGTTCTATTGCGCATTAATTAACACTATCCACACTACGCCCACAGTAGTTAAAATTTGCCTGAAAATAACGAGAGTCTCCGACATCATAAGTGGGATTCGTGTTGGTTCAGGCGCAAAATAAAAATGTTGAAAATGACTGTTGGCGTGCCATTTTTAATGAATGAATGAATGAATGAATGAAATGAATGAATGAAATGAATGAATGAATGAATGAATGAATGAAATGCACCAATCCCAGCGTGGTTTAACCAGACTCGATAAATCGAATGAACCCCAAGATTTGCACTAGCCGCTGGAGCCTCATGCTTCATAGGGTTACAGAGGCCATTGCATATCAAGGAGTAGACCGGGTGGTGCGGGTAATGATAGGGAAGACGTGCCCTTAGGATAAGGAAGGAGTTATGAGCCTACCGGATATGCATCCTTGAGCAAGCAATGGAATAGTGGAGAGACGGGTTTTTTATCCATGGATGGGCATCTTTTTACAATTTCGCCGCTATGTTGGTTCAGGTCGATCTTCACCGGTGGATCTTCTGACTAGGTTATTCTCGGTCCTTTTTGACATCGCTGCTGTGCTGTGTTACATTTAACTGTTTCTACGTCTTCGTCAGAAGCCTCGCTGCTATCCGTTTCAGGTTTCTTGTAGATCTCGTTGGCAGCCTTCATAATCTTATATCGGTCTGCAGACATGTCCATCCAAAAATTTAATTCCTTGTCAAAGTACGTCAAGTCTTGTTTAAGGTTGTCATTCCATGTGTAAATAGGACGGCCAACTTTCTTGGCTTTGGCCTTGTACTGCATTGCTGCGTGTAACAGGTGTGGTTTGCCGCGTCTGTGAACGTGTGCGAGATAGCACATCCTGTGATTCTTGATGCGTTTGGTTACTGTTTTTCCGTCTAATATTTCGTGCATTTTTAGCTTTGGTGATTGCCGAAACTTTTAATCCGTATATCATGCAAGGTACGATCACCATTCGATACATGAGTCTGGCTAATTTCCAGTCCATTTTAGAGTTTATTATGAATGGTAATAGTGACTTTGCGTTTCTAGTGGCCTGCTCACACCGCTTTCTAATTGTGCTTCTCCTGCTTAATGCAGATGTTATGTATGTGCCCAGGTATTTAATTTCATCGACCGTATGTAGATTTAATCCGTTAATTGACACGTAAGTCGTTTTCTGTTTAGCTATGGGGTCTCTAATAAGTATTTTTGTTTTAGTTTCATTTATTTGGAGGCCGACGCTAGCTAGCAAGGGTTTAATATGTAATACTATTCCTTCTAACCCTTTTAGATCAGCACCAAGGGGAGTGAGATTTCACAGTCTTGGTCTAGTTTAATTAATTGAGTTTCCTCTTCGAGGGTTCTAAGGACCTCATCCATGACCAGTGTAAAAAGGCGAGGGGACAACGGGCAACCTTGTTTGACACTCTTTCCTTTGATAATCCAATTGCTTTGCTGACCACACCAATTGATATGTGTTCGTTCATTCATGCAAACCTTAATTATCCTGTTAGTTAGTGGCTTGTCAGTTCTTTGTATTAAAATGTCTCGCAGTGCTTGGAGGTCGACGTTATCAAAAGCTTTTTCTATGTCTAGAGCGAGTACATAAATTCTTTTACCTGCGCGCCATTCTACGTCCAATACCCTTTTTAGCGTAAAAATGTGATCATCTGTAGATCTATTGTTTAAAAAAGCCGCTTGGTAGTTGCCTAATTCTTTTATTATTGCATCTAATTTTTTTAACACATAAGAGGCGTAGATTCTGTAACCCGTATTGCAAACCGATATTCGTCGATAGTCATTTGGGTCTTTAGGGTTGCTTTTCTTCGGAATTGGTAGCTGCACTGTTTCTAGCCATGTGTCGGGTATTTCATTCTGTGTCCAGGCTTTGTTTATATGATTCGTAACGGCTTCCTGTAATATTTGGGGCATCGCTTTGTAGAGCTCGGTTACTACTTGGTCTGTTCCGGGCGCTGTCCCGTTCCGCATTTTGTTAATGATATCCATTACGTCATCCACCGTGGGTCCTTCATTCTGCCCAATGGTTAACGGTTTTGTTATGTTAACCGTTGGTATAGGTGGGCCCTCGGAGTTTTTTAGAATTTGCTCCCATTTGGACATCGGTATATAAGCGTTTCTTTTCCGGCGTTTTGTTGCTTGCTTGTTTTTCCTGTAAAATAGATAAAGTACCTGCATGCGCTTTGAAGGATGTTTTTTCCCCAGTCCAGTAAAGAAGGCACTGCATTCTTTGTCTTCTTGGTGTTTAATCTTTTGAAGTATTGCCTGACATTCTTTTACACGAGTATGTCTATTTGGGTTGTCTAGTTGTCTTCTTTGTAAGAATTTGGCCTTTTGGAGGTTAGCAAGAGCTATACGATGATCCCTAGAGTGACTCGGCTGAAAGATCAAGGTTTCCTGGGCAGCCGCTTTTAATATTCCAGTTATGGTACACCATGGTATTTCGATGCTTTCATCCGTTTAGTCGATTCCTATGTTTTCTAGTTTTTTGGTTATGCACGCTTGGTATTTTATTTTAGTGGATTTGATGTTGAGAGCGGCATAGTAACATTGTTTGTAATTGAAATCCTTGGTCGCAATTGTTGTTTCATTCTTTTGTGACTTGTGTTTGGTGCTATCATCTTTGTTTATAATTTGACTTGTTCTTAGCTGCCCCCAAATTATTTTATGGTCGGATAAGGCCCTACCTGCCCATTCGCCTTTTATGTAATTAAAGATTTTTTCCGTTGCCTGGGGCGTAATAATGTGGTCCAATTGTGATTTTTGTGTGCCTTTTGACCATGTTATCCTGCATGATGATCTCGCTTTTGTTGTTTCTACTTGCAGTTTTTCCCTGTTGACTATATCCATTAACATTTCCTCGTTGTAATTGGAATAGTCATGATGAAGATTTTGGTGAATCAGCCCTTTACGTTGAAAACTTATTGTATCTTGCCTGCCAATATGGGCATTAAAGTCGCCAAGGATTATTAAAGTACATTTCCTTGGTTTTTGTCTAATCAAGTTTAATAAACCTGTGAAGGATCTAGTTGCTTTAGGGGTACAACTATTGATGTGAGCGTTAATTATATAAAGTGGAGTAGGTTTGTCACTTCCCATACTAACATTAAGAGTGATTGACATCGCGTCGGTATCGTTCTTCCTGTTTATTATTTCAATTTGGGCATCCTTTCTGATTACAATTGCAAGTCCCCGGTGAGCTTTACCTGCGGTTTCAGATAGGTGCCATACGTAGTGGGTGGACTTGTACGTTCCTGAGTTCATCCCTGTTTCTTGTAGGCAGGCTACGTGAATGCCCCTATTTGAAAGTTCCGTATCTATTTTATCTTTTTTGGCTGGTTTCGAGGCCCCACGGACGTTCCAAGTTGCAATACGCAGGTCTGTACAAGTGTACTTGGTTGCGACAGAAGGCTGATTTCTAAGTATTGTGTATCCAGTGTCATCCGCAACTTCATCCGATATCGGTGTATGTAATGTTGATGCTAACTGTTCACACAGTGTTAATGAGCTAGCTAATTGGGGGCTATTTCGGAATCTAAGTTTTGTAGATTGCCCTTGCTCGTCACTTTTTTTGTATTTATTACCTCTTGTTTTGGTATTTTGTGTTGTTATGTTGTAGGTTTTTTCTTGCGTTAGACTTTGCAGGTTATTGTTGTACTGTTCGTCGGCAATCATGACCAAGCTATCATAATGTTGGTCTTTGTAAAGGATATGTATGTCTCCGGGTACTGATTCGCCGGCAGGTGAATACACCAGTATGTTCTCGTGATTTATGTGCACATGCACATTTACGAGATAAAATTTAGCCGCGGCGATTAGGATGTCTTCTCCTCCCCAGAATGTCTCGTTAAACTGTGAGGTTATGTAGTTTGTTATCATTTGTTCCTGAGGGATCTTGCTGTTAGGAATAAGATCTTGAATGTTATTTCTAAGTGCCAAGCAAATTCTGGCATCACCGCGGTTATCCGAAACAAAGGTAGCGAGGTCTCGACGGACGGCCATGTGGTCGAAAGTTAGTCCCATAAAATTATTTATTTGGTGGGCTATCGCTCTAAACAGACAATTCCCATCTTTTGTCATGGGCGCTATTATTACCATTGTAAAACTATTGTTTGAAAGTCAGAATATTACGCAGCACCGCTCTTTGGCCGCGCACGTGTTAGGATTAGTTTCGAGACGACAGTTTTTGTTTTCTATCTTGTTACGGAATTTTTTGCTTTTAAATTGTTGAATGGACTTAAGTTTAAACACCCATGTGCCTTTCGTCATAAAAACTCGGGTAAATTGTTCAACAAAAAGTATACGCAAAAAAAAAAAGGGTTGTCTCGGACGCGACTCTTTTGTGCGGCTAGAGAAATAGCCAATTTGTTTAGGATAGTTTCTGGAAGTTAAATTATAATATTATCAGCATGCAAGAGGTTATAGCTCAGGTCAAGGTAAGTAATAATATTACTCAGGTCGAGATGTGTATATTGCAGAGGGGAACAACGCCCTGAAAAAAATGGAATGGTCTCACCGGATTATCCTGGCCTGTCGTTCAGTGGCCCTGAAACTTTCGGCAGATGATTAGACCCTCGCTTGCCCTGGATTACTGGCACACACGTATAGGCCTTGCACACCTCACTTTTGCACTAAATTAATGTAATTATTTGTCGTCACGTAATCTTACAGTCACATCAAACACAAGAACCACTGGTCAAGTTTGTTGAATGGCAAAAAACTCGTCATTGTAACATGTGGCGAGCACAAGCGTATAATACAATTAAAAACCCGGAGCGCTTGAGACGACCGTTCGCTGCGACGTTCAGTCAGTCTCTCCAACTGTTGGCGTGCCATTTTTAAACATTAAAATTAAAACATGCAAGCGCTTATGCGTGATCATAGTGCGTGACAGTCAAGCCAAGCCGATTGACAGCAGCGGAAGATCTATGACGTCTTCAGTATCGAGCCAAGCAGCCGTCAGCGAAGCCCTTCGGTTGCTTCACGTGTGAGAAACCAGGACATATCGAGACCCGGTGCATGAACAGTGGCAGCCAGTCGGATGCTGGAGTACGTGTTGCAGCAATGAACGGCGAGTGGAAGTTTGCGTCGCACAACTACCCTCAGGCACGTATTGTTTTACTAATGATTCTGGTATTGAATGCTCGTTAGTAAAGGAGCGTTGTGTAGCCAAGTTAAGTGGCAAACGAGTTAATAACGTTGTTGCGTTGACTGGTATTGGTCAAATACGTGTATTCGGCTTAGAACCAATCTTATGTAGCGTAACGATTAGCGAACACCAACTTGAGGTTTTCGTGTTTTATTTGTTTTGATTTTGGGATGTGCTACCCGAAACTTACCTGCAAAGTAATTAAATTACTATGATAGGACGTTGATAAAGTCCGTGAGATTACGTCAGAGAATATTAGAAAAAGGCAGATATAACAAAAAAAATCGTTTAGAGATTTCGTGTTATTAGAAAGCAAAAAGCGTAATCAAACTTAGTTTGACGTAAAGTATAGAGGGCCGAGTACCTATTGAAATTAAAATATTGTATTAAAATTTAGCAATTTTACTTCCAACTTTAAATTATTATTTCCGTTTATTCATTTCAATACTTATTTAATTACATTTTTAAATATTTCTGAAAATAAAAAGGATAAAAAAACATTTAAAAATAAAAAAATAGAGTTTCGCCGGTGTCGGGAGCAGGGTCAAAGTTACCGGTGGTTAGGGCTGCAGAGACAGGAACCTCCTCACAATGCGAGCCGTATCGAGGAGTACTGCCTTCTGAATCAGGCGCTTGATCCAACCGCCTAACGAGAGCCTCGAGAGATGTTGGTCGAGGCTTTCGGCCATCAGGCCATTTGCCGTTACGACAATCGGCACAATGATAGCCGAGCTCACATTCCACATGTCAACAACCTCGTGTGTTAAGTCGAGATATTTTATTAAAAACATTGTTCGAAATATCTCAAATTATTATTAGTATTATTTATTATTTATTAATATTTCTGAATATTGCAGAATATTCTCGATCCGAGAATATTCTCAGTGAGAGAATTTTCTCTCGACCCATCACTAGTCGCGTGTGACGGATCTCACATACAGCGGGAACTTCTAATTAAGTCGATTGTCGCGAGTCGCGACTAATGACGATAATCTTGTTTCGTTGATAAAGCTGTATTAATTGCGTCGCATTTTTTGTAACGACATGTAAGCGCGACTATTTTTCTCGCGTGTCTGCGTGTGAGGGATGGCGCTCGCTCATGGCGCCTCGTTAGCGTTGATTTGTCGCCACTAGTTAATTTGTTTGCTCCAGTAAGTGCATGGATTTAAACGAAGGCGCGACACCTGCTTCACTGAAACGTTTAGCCTTGTATTATCTTTGCAGACAAAGGCACATTACTATACTATGTTACTGATCATAAATTCTGTGGCTCACGTCAAATCACACAGGTATATTGAGTGGTTATGTGGGTCGAACCACAAGAAAGGCTAGAGTTGTATGGAAGACGAAGACAAGCTGCGACGACCCCAAATAAATGGGGATAAGGTCAGGACGCAGCTGATAATGGCGGCGGCGGCGGTCCGCACGACACTTGGCTTCGCCTGGGTGTCACCATTGTGTGATGACACGGTGGAGCATACAGTGGAGGTCTGCCCGGCTTGGGCGGAGCATTGCTGTGTCCTCGTGGAGGCGATCGGCAGCGGTGATCTCTCGCGTCCGGCCCTGATTCGGGCCATGGTACAGAGCGAGAGGTAAATGGGAGGCCGTCACCTCCTTCTGCGAAGCAGTAATGTTCGCGAAGAAGGAGGCGAAACGCGTGAGGTAGAGGCAAAATTCGCGCCCTCACGCCCTTAACCGCCGCAGGAGGAGACGCCCTGGGCGTCGGGAATCCCGAGCCGATTTCCGGCCACCGTAGGCGTGGGCTTGCGGCCGGTGAGCAATGGTTAGCTCACCGTCCGATAAGGCCGTCGACCCGGCGCGTTATGTTCCACGCGCGCCTCTAAGAGATGTCAGCAGAATTGACGGGGTCCGCTAGGGCCGATGCCTGCCGGGGTTGCGAAGAAAACCAAAAGGGAAATCGTGGCCCCCGGCAACATGGCAACTGAAGGAACAAGGGTGGGTTTTAGTCAGTAAGAGCCTGACATGCCCTACCACTCCGCCCAAAGCGGGAGAAGTTATTTGATAATTTCCCAACCAAAAAAAAAACACTTGGCTTCAGTGTCACAGCAGTGGCTCGCTGACCAAGAGCTTCGATAAGTCTCTCTTTCTCTCTGTTTTGTCTCAAATTGAATGTCACATTAGTGTTGGGGTCATTTCTTTCCATTTCACCCTATTTTCTGTGATTGAGTAACTATCATTAAATCCTACATAGGAGTTTATTTCGTTAGTTTTCGTCACATAATGCTTTTAAATTAAATTAATGTATACAAAATATTATAGGTGGCCTTTCTTGCCCATTCTTCTCCATACGAAACTACCTTTTGGAAAGGGAAACTGGAATCAATTAAATTATCATCATATCACATTTTTACGTTAAAAAGTGCCTATTTGAAATAAATGATTAGACTTTTTGGCTTTGACTTTAGGTAAATAAGTATTTCGGGCCACCGACTGTTTATACAGTGTGAATTTTTGAGACGGGGCAGTAAGGGTAGGTACCTTAACCGTTCTAGCTACCTACAGGAAAACGTTCTTGAGAGACTGTTCTTCACCTTAGGAATAATTTCTAACAGCACTCACAGAATATTAAAAACTTTTTACGAAAAAAAAAAAACAACCGACTTCCAAAAAACCACTACAAAGTGAAAAATTACTGAAAGGAGACTGAAACGATTACATGCACTCTTGGGCCTGAATAGTAACGAGATGTAAATGGTGTGAATTTATAGATTCATACATATATAAGTGTATTGCAGTGACTAGTTGCTATTCCACAATTCACATAGCGATCCATAGTTTCAACAATATCCACTCCAACAATTTCAAAACAATCCATTATAACAATTCCAAGTCAATCGTGTGAGTGATCTTCGGTGTCCAGTGTGAAAGCAAGGGTCGTACAAGGTAGGCAGGGTCAGAATCTGTAAAAATCAAAGCAGTGATCGTTGAAAATGAAAAATTATTGGGAAAGCACTCAAAACACCGCGCAACAGATGTGTGAATACATCTGTAGAGTCCCTTTATTCGAGTAAGCCGCGTGTAACCTGAGTGCAGCTACTCGAGGCGTCATATTTGGAGGATGGGGGCGTCGTCCGCAATCAGGTCGCGGGGCAAGGGTCGCCTCGCGTCGGGAGGGCGCGTATGCCAGGGGGCGATCTGCTTGACGTGAGGCCACTCAGACGCATCGGCACGCGCGAACATGCCCTTGGCGAGGCGCCGCACGAAATCGTCGAGGCTCTCGATCCCGAGATCTCTCTGGATGACATCGTTCCTCACGAAACAAGGGGCGGCGACGATGGTCCGCAGCGCTAAGCTCTGTTGCGTGCGGAGGAGCCTGCGGTTGGTCTCGCTCGTGAGGGCGAGCCATGCGGGTGCGGCGTACGTCAAGATTGGGCGAATGTACTGCTTGTACACGCCCAACTTGACGCGCACCGGGATTCGGGATTCGAGCACCGGTTTCAGTAGATTGCGGGCGACCCTACCTTGTGCGGTGACATTGCGGACGTGGGCCCCCATCGTGAGCCGGCGGTCGATGGTCACCCCCAGGTATTTGACCCGGGCGCCCAATCGACTGTGGCTCCTTGCATCTTCAGGGGGGGTGGGAGGGGCGCGTATCCAGCGACCATTGCCTGCGTTTTACCCACGTTAACCGACAGCCGCCACTTAGACAGCCACTCGGGGAGCGCGTCGAGGGCGCGATGCATTTTGACTGCCGCGTGCTTCGCATTGAGCGAAGTAGCAATGTACGCGGCGTCATCAGCATACAGCGCGAGCGTCACAGCGGAAGTGGCGGGGATGTCGTCGGTGTAACGTGAGTAACACACTGGCGACACACAACTGCCCTGCGGCACACCTGCCAGCACTGGGCGGGCGCTTGATAGCGCCCCGTCGACCACCACCCTTATGGTACGTCCTGTAAGATATGTAGAGATCACCTTAACTGCGCGACGGGGCGCGTCTGAAGTGGCTAGCTTATATATGAGCCCTTCGTGCCATACACGGTCGAAGGCCTTCTCCATGTCGATGAATACTGACACCGATTCCTCCTTCTTGTTCATCGCCGAGGCGAGATGGTGCAGTACCCTCGACAGTTGAAGCATCGTACTGTGCTCCGCCCTAAAACCAAACTGCTCGGGGCGCGGCGCGATGTGGGGTTGGAGATGTCGCAGCACGAGTGCCTCGAACACCTTGGAAACGGTCGGCAGCAACGTGATTGGCCGATAGCTCTCCGGCTTCAGTATATTCTTGCCCAGTTTTGGCAACATAATGACGCGCCCTTCCTTCCACGAGGCGGGAAAGGTCCCCGTGCGCAGTATCCCCGTGTACAGGCGCGCCAGCGCCGCAACCATACGGAAGGGCAGGTGGCGCAGCGCTGCGTTGGTGATACCGTCGGCACCGGGTTCCTTCCTAGGCTTCGTCCTAAGGATGGCGCGTCTGACTGTGCTGGGCGAGAAATATATTGGGTCTTCTTCGGGGGCTATCGGCGACGCGAAGTACTCCCCAAGGTGCTTCTCGACTGCTGCGACATGTTCGATGTCGTCGGTCGGGTTAGGGCGGAACTGACGCTCCAGATGCTCTGCGAAGACCTCCGCCCGGTCCTCCGCTACATATCGTAGCGGTGAGTTCGAGACGCCGCTCGCAGTGGTTTTATAGTGAGCGCGCCCCACCCCGTCCGTGGGCCGTGTAGTAGTAGTCAACAATACCATAATCATCAGATGCCCGAATTTCATTTGCCCGAATGTTTTGTTTGCCCTAAAAGACATATGACATACTTTTAATTGCCCGAAACTTAGATACCATAAGATACGAGTGCCATACGTATTGTTTTTCATATTTTTAAGTGCCATAATAATTATTAAACATAATAATTAAAGGCCATAATGATTATTAGACATAATATTTAAATGCCATAATAATTATTAGGCTATTAATTATTAGGCTTGGTCGTCGGAGCCCCGCTTCGCGGGGCTCCTACTTCTGTGTGGTTTATAAAAAAAAATATTTCAGACAGAAATCAAGACATAGGTACAAAAATGGTCAAGGTAAAGCCGTGGTCGCATGCCTGTGTACCATGTTGGTGCCAAGAACACCTACAAAATTATAATGGCATGTGACGACGGCTTTACCTTGACCATTTTTGTACCTGTCTTGATTTCTGTCTGAAATATTTGCTTGTTTCGTACTTTTTAGATCATTTTTATTTTCCTGTAGTCGGGTAACAGTTTTTTAAAACTTTATTTTTTTATTTTATACTTTTCCGTTTTTACACTTGATAAACGTAAATAAGAGTAGAGTAATACAATAGTTCAGTAATTAACCTATTTTAAATTCCAATAGCAGTGCATAGTGCTTTGGACGAAACCATAGAGCGATTTATTTCGACACCAACACCATATATCGATATCGAGCTTCGAAGAAATCCAAAATATAAATATTTCGTTGTACTTCTTTTTCTTCATAAGAGTGGAATTAAAAATCGGTACTTCTTATGAAGATTTGATTAACTGCACGTTGGTAACATCTTGCGATACTACGTAGCGCAGTCTCACTTTTGCTTGTTTTTAACGATTTAAACATATTTGTTTACTTTGAAAATATAACATTATATACATATTTGTAATGTGCTCGTCAAGACCTTTCTTTTGATACCAAACATGTCATGATCATCCCATTTTAATTTTTTTCGAGGTTAGAAATTTACGTGTAAAGTCCACCAAATTAAATTTAGGGAAAAATTATATCGCCTATGTCACCCGGACCATTATTACGAATCTACTGATACCTCATTTATCAAAATCGGTTTAGTAGTTTAGGCGCTACGGTGGAACACACGTAAAACAAACATACATACATACATACAAACATACATACATACAAACATACATACATAGACTGCTAAAATCATAACCCTTCCTTTTGGCTTTGCCGTAGTCGGGTAAAAACAGCTTTATTTCAGCCTTAATTTTGTTAGTATATTGGTGTTAGTAACAATGGTGCTTAAATAAATACCTAGGTTAGTATTGTAAATTTTTTTACAAAATTATTTATTTAGCAGACCTATGACCCAGTGTCCTGAAAGGGACAGTCCAGTCTGGCAGCGATAATTTTTAGAATGCTATTGTCACTACCATGTAGGCGCTGTAGTAAGGAGGCCGCTTTATTTCGAACATTCCTTAAGCGCTACAACAACATCCTAAAAGCATTATTGAATTGAACATGCAGGACGTTGTAGGCTCGGCGCGTGTATGACAGCCACAGGCCACTCGTGTAAAAGGATTGACAGAACGCCTTAAAAAGGGTTACTTTGACGTCTGTAGTACAACGAGCGAACCTGCGGGCAAGCATATTGCTCCTCACAGACAACGCCCTGCGCTCGCTCTCTATATCTACGTCATCTCTTAAGTCGCACGTGGCCAAGGTATCTAAAACTGTCAACAATTTTCAGTGCTACGCCGTTGAGACTTATGGGCGGAACACTGCGCGGCTGCTGCTAAGGTGCTTTAAATACAAGAAGTTCACTCTTCTTCGAGTTGTAAATTAAGCCATGCTCCTCCGCATAAGCCTCGCAGGTCGATAACAACTTCTTCAACCCACCCATCGAGGGACTGAAGCACCTTATCGTCTGCGTAGCTTATATTGTTGACACACGTTCCGTCAATGTGGCAGCCGACATGTGTACTGCTCAGTCGCTCGATGAGCCGGTTGATATAGAGGTTAAATAGCAGAGGCGAGCTTAACCCCCCTGTCTGACTACGCATTCCAGCCTGTACTCGTCCGACAGAGTACCCACCCACCTCACCCGGATCTTTTGGTTAGAGTACCATTATTTAATAAGGGAGGTATACTCCGCCGGCACACCCGCGTCCCTCAACTTGTCCCACATTACGGTAAATGCAACCAGATCAAATACTTTTGACAAGTCGAGGAAACACGCAAGTACCGGCGTCCTCCTCGCTGTGTAGCACGTAACAGTTCGCTTCAGACTCGGAATAGCGCTCTCTGTCACCAACGTTGTGTCATCACATCACGCTTCTCTTTCTTTTCTAAGCAGTCCGACACTGACCGCGCTTTAGCTGTTGTTCGCCTCTTAAGGCGCCGCCGCCATAACCGACTTTTAATGATTTATACCGAAGATCACTTCTAAATGAGTAATGATAATGATTTGGAAAAAATAATATAGGTATGTTAAATTAGAGCATTTTTTTATAACTCAATCTGTGATTATTTTAGATTATGTTGCTATTACACAGTGTAATTAATTTGTAAAGTTATGTCTAACGGGGAATAAAAAACTGAGAATCATGCAAATAATGTCAAGCTTATTTTTATAAAACCCTCCCCATTTTAAACATAATTAAAATTTTTATCGTTTAGTAATACGTGTTTTACTAAAATACCTTTTGATTTATCTATATCTATACTTTACTTATAATCTATATCTATCTATACTAGTATTATAAAGAGGAAAGATTTGTATTTTTGTATGTAACGAATAAACTTAAAAACGACTGGACCGATTTGTAAAAAAATAATCTGTAATGGATATAGGCAGCATAGGCTAACGGGAGCTACGTGGGTGAAACCGCGTGACGTCCGCTAGTGTATAATAAATTAAAAATGCGTCTAATTTGGGACAGCGCTCCTTGATGGGCGAGTCCTATTACTGGCTGTACATACAACGCGTTGCGTGAGCTCATCACAGAACACGCAAGCTAACCACTCAAGGCCACTGGAATATATCGGCGTCTTAAGTAATTTTAACACAGTTGTAGTCACCGAGTTCGCACTACTGTGTGCGCAGGCGCACGAGTGTCGCGTCGTGTGTGGCGCACGCGCGACACTTCCCGGCGCCCGCTGTGCGTGCCTGTATCGCGTCTTTACGACTCTCAGTTTGTCACGCAAGTAATGTACATTTCCGACGTCTTATTGCCCATAAATGTATGGTATGAAAACACTAACACTGATGAAAGGGTGCGTCCACAATTAACTAAATGAATACAACTACTTTCTACAAGACAACATAGTCGTTGAACAAGTAGTCCGTGAGCCAGATAGTATATTTTGTCAGTCATTTCCTCTCAAACGATAACTCGTGAAATGCTTCAGAGAGTTGTATTAAACAGCATGGTGAACGTCAGCTGCCGCTCCGTGGGTGGGGCAGCGGCAGCCTCTCAATCACGTAAAAAAAAAGTTTTCAATCATTTCCTCCCGACTGAAAATTTGTTAAATACATCAGCTGACGACCTTTCCACCAACATAGAGCCAGCTGACGTTTTTATTTATTCAAAATAGCATGTAAACTATCATCTGACACATTTTCAAGTGAGAGGAAATCACTGAACGAAAATTTTTTTTGCATGTTCATGTGACCAGCTGACATATAATCCACCACGGTACGGCTAGCTGACTTTTTTTTATCTTTGAATAATTGCGTTAACTATCATTTAACAAACTTTTAGTGGGGACGAAATTATTGAAAACATATTTTTTTTTTACGTGATTGAGAAGCTGCCGCTGCCCCACCCACCCACGGAGTGGCAGCTGACGTTCACCATGCTGTTTAATACAACTCTCTGAAGCATTTCACGAGTTATCGCTTGAGAGGAAATTGGTCCGAAAAACCTGTTGCTGGCTCACGGACTAAAGGTAGTCAGGGGTAATGTAAGTTCAAACGGTTTTTTTATTGATAATACAACTATCTTATAGTATTTTGATTTAGAATGCGGTAAGCACAAAGCTATAGGTAAAAATAAATAAATTCTTAAAATTAAATAAATATTATGTGTGAAACAAGTATTATCATTTTTTTTTTTATAGTAATCGTTTTCACTTCTGTCGGCAGTCCCCATGACTTCATAGGGACTGCTAGCGAACTTGTGCATTCTTCGCTCCGGTTCTAACGTAGACGACACCTATTAGCGAGTTCAGCAAGATATAGACGCTGTTGTTAAATGGTCGCATGACAATGGCATTATATTAAACGCTGATAAAACTAAATTAATGTTAATTCATTCGCCATATTTGCGACCACATGGTGCGACTCCAGCTTTATTTACCCATGATTATATGTGCCACCATAACAACTTACTGGACTGTAAATGTAGACCTATTGCAAGAGTTGACTGTGTAACTTACCTTGGCATGAAAATAGATGAGAACTTTTTTGGTACACATAGACTATATTTTTTTAATTTTTTTTTTTTTGTAGTAAATTAAGAATATTATTAAGTAAAATGTACCACCTAAGTTTTAAGGTTCCTATTAACGTATTAAGATGTATTTACATGTCATTAGTAGATTCTATTATGAGTTATGCTCTTGACAGCCATGGATTAACATTCAAAACTAACTTGGATAAATTAGAAGCTCTTCAAATTCGATTCTTAAAACTACTTATTACTCAAAAAACTAAAAACAGTTGTAAAGGAGATTATAGGAAACTATTTAAAATATGTAAAATTCTATCGATTGGGTCCTGGTGCGTACAGTTACAAACATAAGTATATTTTAGCGGTTAACCACCATGGTATCCAAGAGCATAACCTAAACTCATGTAATTAATAACAATAACACACGATCTATGGCTGCTGGCACATTCAATGTACTCAGTGTCACTGATTACTATGGTGACCGAACCCTAACAAAACGAATACCATATCTATTGAACAGTCTGCCAGCAGACATAAGGAGTGAATTGAACAAAAATTGTTTTAAAAATAAATTTAAAAAATATTATTTAGAAACATGTTAAACACGTTAGTTATCTTAGACATATTAAAGTTTATGCTACCTATAAATAATAATTAGTTTTAAGTACAAAGTTATTGAATGTATAGAGACTCACCGACCCCACAGTCAAACCACTACTACGGTTTTGTGGGGATTAGCTTATCAGTTACACTTACCATATATGAATAAAGATAAATAATAATAATAACTGTATTTTTTTATTAATTACCTATAGTATGAATAAAAAGTAAAAAAAATAATTATTATCATTGGTCTGCTTTTCACATATATTTGCAATCCGATCAATAACTAAGCATTTTCGTAAGTATAGTTTATTTATTAATAAAAACATGATTATGTACTTAAATTAAATAAAACAAATAAAAAATTCATTTAATTCAGGCAAAACCCATATTACATTAAATAAAATTTAACTATACTGCAACACACAATAGAACAAAACCAATAGAATAAAAATAATGTCAATGCAATTAAAATAGGTACACATTATAAAGTTCACAGAATTCTAACTAAAATAAAATGTCAAATTCAATTAAAATAAACGAATAAATAATACAAATTATAGGGTCACAGAATCGAAATTAAAATGATATGTCAAATTATAAGTGTCACAGAATTAATATTAAATTAAAAATAATAATTTCATCAAACAAGTCATTAATAAAAATGTAGGTCAGTGTCAATCAGATTAAGTGCCCTAGCTGTACATGTCTGTTACAGCATTGTCGTATGTAGGGGCAGTCAAATCGCTCAGCGATCATTTTGAAGACAGTATTGGAGCTGGCCCGCACCCTGCGCACTAAGGACGTGCACCGCTTGCGCATGGTGGCGTGAAAACAGTCGGTGCGCGCTTCCGCAAACATGCCTGAGGCGCTGCAGAAGCGGGGGAGCCACAACACTGCCCTGAATGCGTTGTTATACTGGACGCGGAGGGCGCTATAGCACGCTTGTGTGTAGTAAGCCCACAAGCTGTACATGTACAGTGCGGTGCAATATGCCTTGAAAAGGGTGACCTTAACTTGATTGGAGCAGCGTGCAAGCCTACAAGCTATCATATTCGCTCTTTTCGATAAAGCCCTCCGCTCCCGTTCGATGTCAGCATGGTCCTTGAAGTCAGCCGTGACTATATGCCCTAAGTATTTAAAATGGTCTACTCTATCTAGGGAAACACCATTGAGAAAAACTGGTGGTACATTCTCCAGTGATTTAATACCGCAGTCTCCAAAGACCATACATTGGCTCTTGTCAACATTATATTTGAGACCATGCGCGCGCGCGTACTTCTCATAGATCTGCACTAACTCCCTTAGGCCACAGATTGACGCGCTCAGCAGCACCATGTCGTCAGCTTAACTAAGATTATTGACGCAGACACCGTCAACGTGGCACCCGACATGACGACTGCTGAGCGCAACGACCAGCGCATCCATGGAGAGGTTGAAATGGGGTTGGCGAGGTCAATCCACCCTACCTCACTCCACACTCAAGCTGATACGGTTCCGACATTGCCCCCGCCCATCTGACGCTGTTTACCTGATTCGTATACATATACTTGAAGACAGTCACAAGTTCCCGCAGCAGGTTAATACTGTCCAATTTATCCCAAAGAATATCATACGCAACTAGGTCAAAGGCCCTAGACAAGTCGAGGAAACACGCGTATACAGGGGTCCTACGATCCTGACGGTATGTTTAAGACACAGTATAGCACTTTCTGTAGACAGTTGACGTCTAAAACCAAACTGGTTATCGTGCAGGCTTACATATACATTCAACTGTGTATTAAGCAAACCGTCAAACACTTTGGCTATGATGGTGGCTAGGGAAATAGGCCTGTAGTTAGTTTTATCTGCAAGGTCACCAGGCTTATTTTTCACCACCACAGACTTCATAAGATCCGCCGGCAGGTAACAGTGGCTCACGCACAGTGAGAAGAACATCGCTAAAACTCTAGAGATATGCGGGCCAGCATGCTGCAGGTGTTCAATGCTGAGGCCGTCATGACCCGAGGATTTGCCTCTCGTTGTTTTCTTAATCATTTTATACACGTCTTTAGCAATAAACCTTACCCCGACTGCATCATTCGGCAACTCAGCATCGAACACCCCACCTGCAGGCCCCAGAGGAGATTGTATAGAAAAATTGTCCTTAAAGACATCAGCAATGTCCTTTGGTCACTTACACCATCGATGCTCACAGGTAAACCCAACATTTGCTTTGCTTGTGCTTTTCCAGAAACCACGAAAGTCACCCTTGGAACGCTTCTCAGCAAGGGTGTCTACTTTAGATCTAGATCCCCGATATTATCGCCCGCACTCTCCAAGGCTTAGTCAATAGACTTGCTGCCTGGTTTAGAAAGTGGCGCATAGAAGTAAATCCCGATAAAAGCCAAGCGGTTCTCTTTTAGAAACCGCGCACTAGGCTTAAAGACCCCCTCCCCCGACCAATCACCATGTTTGGCAAGTCGATCCCTTGGGAGAAGCGAGCTAAATATCTAGGTGTTGTTCTCGATCATCATCTCACTTTCGCAGAGCACATAAAAATTGTTCGTTCGTTAGTCGCTTTCGCTCTCGGTAGACTCCATTTTGTTCTGAATGCACGTAGCAAATTTCACTTAAGTGCAAATTGCGCATCTATACAGCGTGCATTCGACCAATCATAACCTAAGCGGGTGCCGTCTTTGCTCATGCAAAACAACATCATATCCATAGGATGAAAACCCTCCAAAATCGAGTCCTCCGTAAGGCCACTGGTTCCCCCTGGTACGTTAGGAACGAGAGTCTCTATCTCGACCTAAAGATTCCCACTATCCACCAATTCCTAAAACGCTTTGCAAAGCGTTACTTTGACTCCGCTCCCAAACATCGCAACCCTCTGGTTGTCGAGGCCGCCAGTTATGTCCTAAGTAGGATTAGTCATACCCGCCGTCCAAGGCACATTCTCACTGACCCTGATGACCCCATAACCCTCCTCCAGGAGAGCAATAGGGAAACAAGCACAGTGTACAAACACAGACGCCTCCGGTCATTCCGACCCCGCCGCCGAGGTCCTTTGCGATAGCGACCGCCGCGTCCCCGAGTAAATAATACTCCTCCCTGACCCTTGCTCGAAAACGAGGTGCCAGCAGTTGTTGCAGCTGTGCACGTAGCTTTAAATTCCCCGATTAATAATCATGATCAAAACTTTGATCCAGCCCGTCCCATCTTTGATGTCCTCCCTCCGGTAAAAACCCTAAGCCGAGGTTCGTACCCCACAGGGGGTGCCCTTAGCGAGCGTTCACCTAGTTTTAATTAGCTTAGTTGAATAACCCCTGGCTGGAGGTTTTAAGTGTAGCAGCTTAAGGCATCCACAGGATTGACCAGTTAAATAGTCATGGCCTCAGAGGTCAGCTATGAGATGTCCAACAGAAAAAATAATAATATCATTTGATGCATGAAAGAGACTTTATGCCTCATAATCGATACGAGGTGGGAACGATCATAATGATACGATACATCCCCACTGCACGCGTATATCTGAATTTGAGTAAATACTACACACAACAGGAACAGGTATAATTGTATTGTGATAAAAATATCACAATACAATTATACCTGTTCCGAGTACCTATGAAGTCGTAGATTTATTTATATCGTATATTTGGTAAATATTAATTGGATAATTTTTTATTGTTAAAAATGTACTTGATCCCTAGACACTTTTGATGTGTGTATAATTGTATTGTGATATACACATTTTTGTGTATATCACAATACAATTATCTAAATATATTATTAATCTAGTGTCTGTTACACTAGATTTGGTTAATATTAATTGGATAATTTTTTGGCTGGCTTTTTACTTTAATTTCTATGCATAAGTTAACAACTTATCTTTTATGTAAAAATTAAGAAAAATTTAAATTTTTGCTAATTATTGTGGGAAATTAACCTAAGTTAATGTTGTCAATTAAATAGTAAAAAAGGCAAAATGAGGATTTTAATTTTTTTTATTGTAAAGATAAAAAAAAAAAACTGAGTTTCCGCCATTGACACGAATTACACAATCACAGCGAGTTGACATGTTCAAATCAGTTCATCAAAATCACTTTGAGGAATGGCCGCCCACGTTCTTTCTAACAAGTCAAAAAGTTGTTGTGGGGTATGCACGGCATCCATACTCGGCAGAGCTTTTCTTTGGAGTATATCCCATGCGTACTCAATTGGGTTGAAAGTAAGAGTGCGTGTTACGACTCTAACCACGTGTGGACGTGCATTGTCGTGAATTAGTCGAAACGAATCACTCAACCGGTTTCGCAAAGGGATGATCACGTCTGAAACAATCCTGAAATGATACACCATTTCAGTACTAATATTTCTGTATTTATAATCTTCCACATATACAAACTTGGACACTTTTAGCATTATTTAACAAACTAATTAATTAGGTAGTTAATATAATAACGTTATAGACTTTAGACTTCTTGAAGACACCTTCTGGTTTCAAGGCTCAAAACGAACTGAACTAGAAGTTAAGCGACGCTCCAAACATCATGTTTCCAATTCTGTTTCGTTAAAAAACCAGTACTTTCACGGAATGAGATACTTTTAAACTTCATAATTACACTGATACTAAATCATTTGAGTTGCCATCACATACTTTTAATTTTAGTATTTAAATCTTATTAATATTTGGAAATCATGACAATCTTCTCCGCATAAATCTGAGCATTAAGGTTGCCCCTGATCCAAATGAGATTGGTTCTTCCACCGATTCAAATACTGGCCCAAACCATTATTGTTCCCCCTCCATAATGATCCTGACAAAATTTCAAACGTTCTTGACGTCCAGAGGTCACCAAACTCGAGTACGTCTTGTATCCGGCCTCATACCGAAACGAGATTCACTGATACACGCGACAGCCACAGTACTTTGCTTGGAACCAGCTTGCAACATTCCGATTGCTCTCATCATCTCTTCTCGTGTCAAATGATGTCGTCGCTCCACAGCAATGCAATATATGTCAGTTCCGATGCAGAAATTGTAGTGGTTTTGTAAAAACGCTATAACACACTTTTATAGGAATCCTGATTGACAGTTGATTTTCTATTTTTAACCGACTTCCAAAAAGGAGGAGGTTATATGTTCGTCGCGTATGTTTGTTTTTTTTTTTTGTGTATGTCCACCGATTTCTCCGTCAATTGTGTACCGATTTTGAAAATTCTTTTTTTGTTTGAAAGCATGTGCTTTTGAATTGGTCCCATATAAATTTTATTAACTTTGCTTGGATAGTTTTTGAGTTAGCTACAAAATACGTATTTTTTTCCCACTTAGTATGTAGATGATATGTTAAGTTTCTGTCATTGGTAGCAGGTAGTGGTATTCGAATGTGTGTGGGGTAGGTACCACAACTAAAAAGTGAAAAATAAAAACAAATAAAAAACAACCGACCTCCAAAAAAACCACTACAAAGTGAAAAATAACTTTAATTTCGGAAGTCGGTGGCAAAAAACGAAAATACAAAACCCAAGACACCGACTTCCGAAATTAAAGTTATTTTTCACTTTGTAGTGGATTTTTTGGAGGTCGGTTGTTTTATTTTGTAAAAAGTTTTTTTAATCAAAATTTACAGAAAATTCTTTATTCAAATAGTGAAATTCCCTAAAAAGAATCCAAAAAAGTTAAAATAATAATCCTCGATTGCGGCGATACTCTAATAGAACGTACTTAATCCCTAGACACTTTTATATCTATTTATTTATTTTTGCAAAATTTGTACACTCAGTTACAGGCTAGGCTAAAACTTATGAGTACATGACCCTGTTAGGGCGCAGCAAGTATTTATTACATTTAACTTTTATATAGGTTAAATATTCTGAAGTTCTCCTACTAGGTGGACCTAGTACGATAATTACCTAGTGCGTCACGCCTCTGCCCACAGCTAAGGCCCACAGAAGGTTCATAGTAAACAAAACCGTGTCAGGCCGAGCCGACAGAAGATATTATGTGTGACGTATGTGATGGATTATTGGTAGGAAAATAAGAACATTGGTAAGATGACGACAGATTTAATTACTCACAGAGCGAATACAGTTTACACTAGAAAGGAAAATTGACTGGAGTGTCTTTGACAGCTAATACAAACGGTACACCGACATGACATTGACGTTTAGTTTAAAACCTACAACAGTATGGACACGTCGTGAAACTTGTAATAATTATATTCGGCATTTAGTAAGGAGCTGGTCTTACTGTTTCTAAGTATATATTCGAAAGCATGAAACTTCGCACAAAGAAAATAAATATCATTATAAAAGCGCTCCGGGGGTATGATTCACGAGCAGATGGCTCTCTATGGCGCCTATCTCCAGTGCCTCTAACTAAATGGCTCACACTGTTAAATCGGACGTCGAATATTCGCCGACATTCGTTCAATAGGGATAAACTTTCATACTATGACGAATCTCTCATCTGTGTTTTTATCTGAAATATCAGTTCAGTCTTCAGTCGTCTATGGTAACTATTTGACATTGACACTGCCTCTACGTCGATGGTTTTCGTAGTATAAGTGTTACCACTGACGTGTCTGACTGGACCAACAGAATATAATATATGTAACAGACCCGTCATCAAAAGGGTCACTTGCTTGGCATGTAGGTAAGTAACCTGAATCTGTACCGAATATGACTAAGTACCTTCTCACACGTCCCGGTTGTCGTATAGTCGGTGCTGGGTACCCGGCGGCTATTTGTGTGGGCATGTAAGTTATCTTACGCCGGTAAATACATGTGAAACATAACGTACATGCCCATACACTTAGCCGGCGCCGGATACCCGGCACCGGCTAGCCGGCAGCCGGGACGTATGAAAAGGCACTCTACAAAAAAAGTTTAAAGTGTGTGCGTAAGGAGCGCGGCGCGACGTCGTTATGTTTGACACGTAAGGCCATCATGCGTACATAGTGTGTCGGGCGCTAGGGTGCGGCGCGTCGACTACAAAGGATTCCATGCTTATTTTCGACTCCATAAAATACGAAGAATGTAAGTCGATCCCCAGTGAGCGCCCCTTTATTGCCCGCCATCGATAAGTTGAAATGTTACGAGCCCCTGCCGCCCTATCCTATCGGTTTTAAAGTACAATACGTTTGCGAATTTAAACAATATTCTCACTGACATTTGCTCTGATTCATCGAATGTTAGTATCTACGAGTATACATATTATGGTGTTTAATGTAAGAAATTCGTCATCATTTTAATCTTTTTGACATAGCTTGGGTACGATACGATGACGTTTGAGGTTTCATTATAGTATTATTTAGGTTGTTTGTAGGGTTTATCTATATCTACTAAATTATATCGATAAGAAGATATTACGTCAAAACTATTCTTCTGACACGACAAAACTTTTTTCGATGCATCAGTAGGTACTACATCTATGTTATAGGGTTTGGTTTCCGCACTTAGTCCGTAAAGTGGACCATTGTGCGTGGGCCATGGCGGCCATATGGTGGTTATTCCAACCAGCCTACCTCCCTCCAGAAGCTAATTAAATCTCCTAGTCTGTTCAGAACATCTGTGTAGGATCTGGTTAACCCGAGGGTTTCTGTTCTAATCTGGGTGACGCCTGTGCATTCAAAGAGCACATGCGCTACGGTTTCTTCAGCCTCCATGCACGCCCTGCACAGAGGACTGTCCGTTATGCCTATTGTGTGGAAGTGTATATTTAGCGAGCAGTGTCCCGTGATGGTCCCCGTCACCAGGCGCAGGCCGTTCCTATCCAGGCGTAATAAGCGCCTGGTTAGCCTGCTATCCAAGGATGGCATAGCTTCCTTAGACTGCCTGCAGCCCGGTGTCGAGGTCCACCAGTTTCCCGCTTGTGTGTGGGTGAACTCCTGTAGCCACCTGCGTATTTGATTGAAGGGGATGGGTACGATAGGCTCGGGTCCACATACTGCCGTGCTGGATCCTCGTCTAGCAAGTTCGTCAGCTGCGTCGTTACCTAGCGATCGGCTGTGCCCTTTTATCCATTGTAGTGTCACCGTGTTGCGGCTAGATACCGTTGTATGTTCTAGTGCGTTGTGACATTCTAGTATTAGCTTCGAGGTAATATATTTTTTCCGTAAGGATTGGAGAACTGAGGCATTGTCGGAGAGTATACGTATGTGGGTGTCCGTAACCCTCCTGGCTTCCAGGGCGTGGACCGCTTGTATGATGCCCACACACTCCGCCTGATAGACGGTGTTGAACATGCCCAATGGTCTGGATATATTAATGTTGAGGTCGTGTGAGAAAACTCCGACCCCGGTACCAGAGTCGGTCTTCGATCCATCGGTGTATACTCTCAACTCTTTCGGGCCTGAGTAGTCACACTGTTCTTCTGTGAGTATTATGCTGTAGTGCGTTTGAAAGTGATGTGTTTTTGGGGCTTTGTCGCAGGGTGATGCCATCATTGGCCGTTGTTTGATCGCATCCTCCTTTATGCGAGTATGCCTAACTCTGGAGTCTTTGCTTAGGGTTCCTGATAAATGTAGCCTAAAGGCAGCCAGGGTCGCCTCCTTCCGCACGATAAGGTGCAGAGGTGGCAGCCCAAGCATTGCCTGTAGGGCAGCAGTGGGTGCAGTTCTCATACTGCTAGTGATCGCAACACAAGCAAACCGTTGCAGTTTTTCGAGATCTCTTTGGGCTCTGCTCAGGTCTGTCCTGGGCCACCAGACCAGTGAGTCATATGTGATAATTGGTCGGATGACTGTGGTGTATAACCAGTAGGTGACCTTGGGGCTAATCCCCCAGTTCCTGCCAAGCAGTCGTTTGCACTGCCACAGGGATATGCTGGCTTTTGTAGTGATGTAGTTGGTATGTTTTGCCCAGTTCAGCTGTTTATCTAAAAAGATGCCCAGGTATTTGGTTTCAGTTGATAGGCTTAGGCATGTTCCGAAGAATCGTGGTAGTTGTAGTGTCGTCAGTTTTCTCTTTTTGTAAAGAGAATCAGTTCGGTTTTTGTAGGGTTCACTGAGAGTTCGTGCTTGTTGCACCATTCCTCTACTATTTTTAGGGCTTGTCGCATAAGGTTGCATAGAGTGTTTTCATGGGTGCCGCTTATTATTATTGTTAAGTCATCGGCGTAGCCCACGGTGAAATAACCTTTGTCGTTGAGTGTTTTTATGAGACTGTCTACTACCAGGTTCCATAGAAGCGGCGAGAGGACGCCCCCTTGCGGGCAACCCTTCGCAACGATGGCCCTCGTAGTGTCATTTACTGACTTGTACAGCTCTCAATTTGAGCATGTTGGTAATCCGGCTGGATTTACCCTGAGTGGCTACTCAGGGTCGAGTCTATGCTGTGTCTGTCGAGGGCCATGTTTATACTGTTGAACATGGTCTTGTCAAAGGCGCCCTCGATGTCAATGAAGGCGGCCAGTGCTGAGCATTTGTGGTCCACTGCGCATTCAATTTTAGAAACCACGCTATGCAGCGCGGATTCTGTTGATTTGCCTGTGGAGTACGCATGCTGTTGCTTGTGCAGTGGTTTTACTCGGAGAGGTCGATCTCGGATATATCTATCACAGAGTCTCTCGAGAGTTTTCAGTAAAAAGGATGTGAGGCTTATAGGTCTATAAGCCTTGGGTTGTGTGTAGTTTTGCCAGGTTTGGGTATGAAAATGATTTTCACCTCGCGCCATGCGAGAGGTGTGTGTCTGAGTGCTATGCAGGCTCGATAGATCTCCAGCAGCCATGGTGTCAGAGAATCTACCCCCATCTGAATAGGTACTACATCAGAAGCCTATCGATCGGACCCATATTTTGTACAGAGGCGCGTACACTATTCTGAGTGCGCGCCAAGTCATAATAAGGTGTACCTAAGCCTCTATTCTTAATATGTTATTAAAATATATGATCTGCCTTTTTTGAGTGAAGTAACGTGTGTGTGCAGACTGCGTGCATCTGCAACTGTACCGCGACGCGAAGGCGCGCTGCGCGGGTGCCGGCTGCAAGGCCTCGCTGTCGCTGCAACACTTCCTGGGCTGCGAGGCTGGTTTCACACTCGACAAGCACTCCAACACGCTGGCGCTCGTGTGCCGCGACCTCGTCGCCATCCTCGCCTTCGAGACGCGCGAGCGCCTCATCCAGTGGCAGGTACGCTACCACCACCAGTGTATGTGGCCGCCGCGTCACCCACACTCGTGTAACGCCCCCTCTGCCTGCAGGTGAAGGTGGGCGCGCATCTTGGCGAGCCGCGCCACTATCTAGTGCTGGTGGGTGGAGCGGGCGGCGGGGGGGGCAACAAGCGGCTTCCCGTGGGCCCCGCGCGCCTGCATCTGCACGAGCGCCGGTTCGCGCTCACGGCCGGCGTGCCACCGCGCCTGCTCGGGATATGGGAGCTGCCGCACCTCAGGTGAGGCGCTGTACAACCACTGTTTATGAGGAAATGACTAACGATAACTAAAAGTATTTAATATACGAAAGCTGTTGACGGATCACTATGTATTTTTTGCTTAACGTAAGGTCAAAAGATAGTCCTGTAGCATTCTTCACATATATTATGCGTACAGGCGTTACGGCGTGGTAGAGGGGAGGTTTTGCTTCGAGGGCGGCTCCCACTGCGGCAAGGGCGAGGGCCTGCACGTGCTCATCACTGACCAGGCCAAAGAGGTGGCGCGGGACTTCGACCTCGCCTCGCAAGGACGACTCTCACCACGGAGGAGGCCTCACAACTTTAAAAAGAATGAAGGTATTGTAAAAGGAACACCTATGGAGGAGCACAGTTTTATAATAATTTACCACACTATATTTAAAAAAAATATAAGCTGTTTCAGCGATTTTAAATCAAAATTATCGAATTACTTATATAATTGAAACTACTCAGTTAGTAATATTACTAGCCTACTAGTTGAGAATAAAACCGTTGAACGTGTAACCCATGGAAACAATAAAAAAAAAAATTAAGCCTAATGTATTGTAACGGTGACAGTAATATTACTATCCTACTTCCTACGATATATGTACATATATCCTACTTAATACATATTATAAACGCGAAAGTTTGTGAGGATGGATAGATGAATGTTTGTTACTCTTTCACGCAAAAACTACTGAATGGATTTGTATGGAATTTGGCACACAGGTAGTCTGTAACCAGGATTAACACGAGATAAAACCGCGGGGCGCAGCTAGTTACAAAATAATTCTGTACACAAACTTGTCTAAAATATTATTAAAATTTGTTTATTTTTCTTTAGGTTCAGATAGTCCAAAATCCCATAAAGCATACAGGCCGAACACCCGGCTCTCAGAACTGAACACGATAGAGCACTCCCTGCCGCCCCTCGACCTCCACGGCTACGAGGAGGGCTGCGAGGAGGCGGGGGGCATTTCTCCGTACTGGCCGTCCGCGGAGAGGACGCACTTTACAGACATGGGACACGGGGACACTGCGTCCGTCAACGAGACCGTGGACGACGCGGGCGCGTGGAATGGCGTTGGCAACGTCACGCTCGAGCGCTGCATGAGCTGCATCTCCAAGCTGGGCGCGCTATCTCGTTCCTCCACCGCCGCGCTCACGCCGGGCGCCAAGCACTTCAACCCCGCGTGGACCATGGAACCCGTTCATGAAACCCTGCCTACTGAGCCCGCAGAGGTTGCTCGACATTGTGATACGGCACCTAGTACTACCGATAAGACTGAGGACGTGCGTCGCTACACTGCGCGGCCGGCACTACCGCCGGAGCGACCCCCGAAGCCCACGCGGCTCGAGCTCAACCTGAGCTGCCAGCCGGCGCCGGCGCCGTTGTGCCGCTGTGCGATAAGCGTACCCGACGACAAGGCCAGCAGAGTCGGACCTTACGAGAACTATGATGTACCCAAACTACCCTACCAAGAGGTAATTTTTTTAATATGGTATTCAATCCAATTCAATTCGTTTATTTCTCGAACTTAGGTTATACAGAGATGGTGAGTACAAAAAAAAAGATAAATCATACGACAGTACGCCGTATTTGTATTTTTTCAAAATGATTTACCTATTATGCATTAATTTGGTATTCTTTATGTTGTATTAATTTTACTTTTCAAATAAATCCATGAAGAATGGGAGGTCTGCATATACTCTTGGTGTTATATTTAGACTTCGCGTACGTTCGTAAAAATAGTCTTAAAAGAAAGATGTCGGTCAAATTAAGATAAAAGTTAGTAATAGGATATTATAAACACTTTAGTGTGGCCCCATTTTAACGGACTCCATGATAGTTAACAAAAGAGTATAATATACTGTAAACGCCCTCGCTACTCGGCAGGCTGCGTGGCATTCGCAACACTATCCTGCAATCAATAGCCGCCCGGGCAGACAGCCCGCTAGTGTGGGCGCTTACAAACCGGACCCGTTCTGTTTTAATTATTAAGTACTAAAATAGGGTAAGCTTTTTTGTTACTAACACTATAAACCATTTTAGTCTCCAAAACGCGCCTAAAAAGTTTAAAAATATCAAATAATATTTTTTTTGTAATCTGTGGCCCGACTGTCAAGCCGACTGACATGATTTTTTTCTCCGTTAATATTTATACGAGTAGCATCTTTACCGATTTCTTTGATTTTTACTTATTAAATATGACACAAAGTTGTGAAATGTGCCCCCAAAGAAACCAAAATGGACAACAATCTTAAACAAAAACCTTCCTGATGTAAGAAGAAAAAGTATAGACGAAGAACAGTGCAATGCTGACGCAAAGTCGGGCACGATTGATACAAAACGCACACCACACCCAACATCTTTGGGTTCATCATTCAGCTCCGCCTCGCAGTTGTCGGAACCTACTCCAGACGTGAACCCGGCCGCTGCAGGTGCGTCGAGCTCGAGTGACGAATACTTCTCGCCACCGACGACACCACCACCATTACATTGACGCGGAAGAGGCCGACCATCGGACAGCTTAGGACTCCGAGGCCCACCGGTCCCTGATAGGGTCCCCGCTCCCGGTGGAAGTGTGCAGCGCATGAGACACAAACTGTCAATAAAAATGTCATGCGTGCATACTTTGGGGCTACAGAGGGAGGAAGCTACCTGATTGCATACCGTGGTCGGATGCTCTCTCTGTTTCAGGTGCTTAAACCAGCTGTCAACCTGTCGGCGCAATGACTATCGGATGTTAAATTCCCCAACAGTGACAGAGCTCCACGACCAAAACCAGCTGTACCAGCTTGGCAGTGCAGGATTAAGCGTCGTATCGGTGAGACTAGAGTACTCATCGGCAAGCTAATCTTCTTCAGGGAGGGCAATACTCGTCCTAGAGTGATGCGCTTTGTGAAGCAGGCGTTCTCGAGAACTGAAATCAGTTTTCGAGATTATTTAACCCGCGTCACAGAGCATATCGACTTCCTGAAGCAGAAGATCTGTGCATGGGCAAACCGTATTTGACGATATAGGCGGAGAGTGGTGCGGTACACTCAGAATCGCACAATCCAGAGCGATGAAAGGTGGGTTTACAGGGCTTGGGAGCGACGGGACAAAGGTGTGATTGACACGCGCCTGCTGGATGATGATGCCATGTGTTCGGTCTGGCGAAGCATCTGGTCGGCGCCTCTCAATCACACCGAAGGAGATTGGATTAGGAAGATCGAACGAGCGTGCGAGTAAATACCAGAAATGGGGGCACTTACCATCAGCCCCGAAGATGTAGCTCGTGCATTCCGCCCGTTCATCATCATCATCATCATTTCAGCCGAAAGACGTCCACTGTTGAACATAGGCCTCCCTCAAGCACCTCCACTTCGACCGATTCTGTGCTTTCCGCATCCAGCGGATTCCTGCGGCCTTCACAAGGTCATTGATACATCTTCTGGGAGGCCTTCCAACGCTACGTCTTCCGGTACGCGGTTGCCACTCCAGAACCTTTCGGCCCCATCGGCCATCCGTTCTGCGAGCAATGTGCCCTGCCCATTGCCACTTAAGTTTGGCAATTCTTCGGGCTATGTCGGTTACCTTGGATCTCCTCATTTCTGATTCGATCACGTAGGGAAACTCCAAGCATAGCCCTCTCCATTGCCCTTTGGTGACTTATAGCCTTCTGATGAGGCCCATTGTGAGCGACCACGTTTCAGTACCGTAGGTCATCACTGGCAACACGCATTGGTCAAAGACTTTCATCTTGAGACACTGTGGTATGTGGGATGAAAAGATACTGGCGTAGCTTCCCGAACGCTGCCCAGCCGAGTCGGATTCGACGATTGACCTCTTTCTCGAAGTTGGACCTACCTAGTTGGATAGCTTGTCCTAGGTAAACATACTCGTTCACAACTTCGAGCGTAGCGTCTCCGATCTTCATGAGAGTGGGTGTCACATGGGCATTTGACATGACCTTTGTCTTGTCCATATTTATTTTAAGACCCACTCTTTCGGAGGCTCTACTGAGGTCATCGAGCATTGTACTGAGATCCTCCATGGTCTCAGCCATGATAAATATGTCATCGGCAAACCGAAGGTTAGTGATTTACTCGCCATTGATGTTGATGCCTATCCCTTTCCAATCCAGAACCTTGAAGACATCCTCCAGTGCAGCGGTGAACAGTTTCGGAGAGATAACGCCTCCCTGTCTCACACCTCGCTGCAGAAAAATAGGTTTCGAGGTCTGGTCCTGGAGTCGGACTGACAACTGACATAGTGGCGTTTTCGTATAGACACTTTAGCACCTCGATGTATCGATAGTCGATCTGGCACCGTTGAAAAGACTGCAGCACGGCCCATGTCTCGATCGAATCGAAGGCTTTCTCGTAGTCCACAAACGTTAAGCAGAGAGGCAGGTTATACTCTTCGGTCTTCTGTATAACCTGCCGCAGCGTATGTATGTGGTCTATGGTGCTAAAGCCTTTGCGGAATCCGGCTTGTTCGGGAGGCTGGAAGTCGTCAAACCTGCACGCGAGACGGTTCGTGATAACTCTTGAAAACAGCTTGTAGACATGGCTCAGAAGTGTGATGGGCTTTGTAGTTTCTCTGGTTGTTCCGACAGTATAACAATGTCATCCGCAAATCTAAGTTGCGTTAGGTGTTTCCCATCAATCTTAATTCCCATATTTATCCAGTTTAGTTTTCTGAAGACATATTCCAGAACCGCGATAAAGAGCTTTGGGGAGAGTGGGTCTCCCTGTTTGACACCTCGTTCAATCTTAAATGGTGGGCCCGCTACTTCTATTTTCACACGTGCTGTGCTATTCTTATATATTTCGTTAATGAGCTCTATATATTCAGTGTTAATCCCTTGCTCTGTTAGTGACTGCCATATAGAGTAGTGTGATATAGAGTCGAATGCCTTTGAGTAGTCTATGAAGGCAATATATAGACGCTTATCGTACTCTATGTATTTTTCTATAATTTGCTTCAGAGTGTGGATATGATCGTCTGTCGAATAGTTTCTACGGAAACCGGCCTGTTCAACTGGTTGGTTTTCGTCTATCACCTTCGTTATTCTTCGAAGCAAGGTCGATGTGAAAGCTTTGTATAAACAAGACATTAAGCTTATAGGTCTGTAGTTCGATATCAGTTTTGGGTCTCCTTTTTTGTACAAAAGGACTATTTCTGAACACTGCCACTGTTCGGGTATTTTTTTTTTTGAAGTAAGATCAAGTTGAATAGTTTGTTGAGTGGAGTAATTAGTTTTTCTATTCCTGCTAAGATCATCTCATTAGTCACCCCGTCTGGTCCGGGACTTTTTTCGATCTTTAACTTGATGATTGATAATTCCACCTCGCTTTCTAAGAAAGGTGGAACCGGGTCGTTATTCCTTGTCCATGTAATTGTATTTGTCCGATTGTCTTGTTTATAAGTTTCTCTGTAGAGTTCCCTATAAAATTTCGTAGCTATTTCCATTATGTCATTCCTATTTGTTACCGTTGTACCTGCCTCATTACACAAATGCGTCAGCATATTTTTAGTGGTGTTTAATTTTTTGTACGCTTTCTTGATGCCTCCTGATTTTTTCAGGAAGGAATAGAGTATTTCACTCCTATAATTTTTTAAATTAGTTTTTATAGGATTATTAACTTCTCTATACAGTCTACTGAGTCTTAATTTCTCTTGTTTTGTTTTATTTTCTTTGTTTTTCAGCTCTTGTCTTTGGTTTTGTAGGTTTTTCACTTCCTGTGTAATTATTGATTCCAATTTCGTGTGTTTTTTTGACGTATTTGGGTATATCGAACATTTATTTAAAGTCGTTTCTAATTCGTCGTAAAATGTTTGTACCGTTTCATCTTTAGGTTCATCGTGCTTTGATATTTCATTTTCGAATTTTTTGTAGTCTATAGAGCTTCGTGCACCTTCTCTGTATTGTGATCGTGGTTTCTTTCTGTTTTGTAAGGTAAACGTTATCCTGATCAATCCATGATCGCTAGAATGTGAAAATCTGCTCAGCACTTCAGCGTTCTCTACATTTTTAATTTGGTTTGTTGCTATAAAATCAATTTTATTTTTAGTTTTCCCATCTGGCGAAAGCCATGTCCATCTTAATTTTTCGGACTTTTTAAATAAGGTGTTAGTTATTTTGAGTTTGTGCTGGTGGCAAAAGTTTATAAACATTTGTCCTCTATTGTTTCTCTTTCCATAGCCATAGCTTCCCATTGTCAGGTGCTCACCAGGTTCCTGTTCACCTATTTTGGCATTCATATCACCCAAAAATATAATTGATTTTGTACATTTCGCTATGGCTGAGTCTAGGTCTAAGTAGAATTTTTGGATAGGTCTTTAAAAATGATATTGAGGTTTCTAAAATATTTTTTTTCTAAATTGAATAGTTTGCGCGAGAGACACTTCCAAAGTGGTAAAATGTGTGTGTAACTTCTAAAATAAGAGAATGATAAAACTAAAAAAATATATATGATGTATATTACCATGTAAACTTTCACCAAAAATTTGTTTGAACGAGATCTAGCTAGTAGTTTTTTTTAATACGACATAAATCGTAAACCGCAATTTATCTTTCATTCAATGTTACTTGCTGCTACGGAACCCTTCATGGGCGAGTCCGACTCGCACTTGGCCGCTTTTTTTTCTTTTTGCAGCTTAACTTATTTTTGTAGGTATAACGTTACATTTAAATACGTAAATGTAACTGTCTAAATTTTTTTGTCAGTAGCTTTATTTTTTTGTTGTTGGACAGGTGGACGGTGAGTACTACGATACACCGAAACGACTCAAAGAGTGTCTCAACAAAGAACTATTTAAAGTAACTAAAAGTTCGACGTCAAATGCCGTTATATTAAAAAAGCCTTGCGGCTGTTTACTAAAGTTTGGCAAAAGACAAAGAGAGCCGACGATCGTGGACTCCGAGGAAAACTTCCAGTCGGCTAACTGTCCCTGCCAGCGCGTCACTGACTGGGCGAACAATTGGATAAAACTACCCTATTGTAGGAAAAGTACTGTCTCCAGTGGCAACTTAGTGCCAAATAAAGAAAACGTAACACCTAACAGTAGTGACCGAAGCGCTCTCTACGCTACTATCGACTTGTCACGAAAAACTAGAAGAAAACAAAGGCGTTGTGACAGACACGACGACGCACCAGAGAGCGAGCTCGCGCGCAGCCTCATGACCATGTCCGCGGAAATCGAGGACGGCCCTCTGGCTAACTACGAGAACCTCAGCTTCGCTTTATCTTTAGAGCATTACGAAAATGCTAAGGATTTATTGAGAAAAGTTGGGGTCACACAATCAGAGCTGGATGCGATTAGCGTAAATCTGAAACCGACTTCCTTTGCTAACGTAGACGGAAAAAACATTTGTACGAAGTGTGGTCACCAACAACAGAAAGGAAAAGAAACCAACTTGGAGGGGCTAACAGTTAGCACGAACGATGACTATCTTATGATGGCACCGAATGTCAGTAGTAAATTAGAACAAAGCAAACCATTACCGGCTGGTTATACTCCTATGTCTCCAATCGGTGGTTTTGCATTCAACACTCTGAAGCATCCTGCAAGAAGTCCAATCAATAGGTTGCTTGAAGAGAAATCAGCAAGCAACCCGACGCTGTGCGGACCCGAAGAGAGTCGACGAGCAGACACGAATGATCTCGATGAACCAACGCCGCGTTCGGCCGTCGAGCGAGCCGATAGAATAGAATACAGAAAACGTTCTAGTTCAGCAGACTCCTCGCGATTCCTTGAAGACGTCAAAGAGTTCGATGGCAGCGTCGGTAGTCATGGCTCTACGTCTTCCATAGAAACGCTTCGTAATATTGCACTCAACAGGGAGCCGACATCAACACCGTGCAACTGTGCGGCGGACAATAAACACTCTGACGCGGATAGTTCTGAAGCATCTAAAGGTGCTCGGAGTCGGCTCCCACCAGCTAAACGTTCCTCATCAGTGCCGGGCAAGGCGGGTGGGAACAGAGACTCTTCGAGTTCCAATGACTCTGGCGTGTCGAGCTGCTCCCTGCGGCGCGGCGAGCTTTTCGAGCTGCCGCTGACGACGGCGGCAGCGCGGCGCCACTACCGCAGCGCGCGGCGTGCAGCGGCTGGCACCGGCAGCGCTCTGCCGCGCCGTTCCAAGTCTACCGACCCGCTGCGGGACCTCGCCGCGCTGCAGCGGGAGCGCGTGCCGGCCAAGTCCTCGTCCGCTGAGGCTGAGGTGCCCGTGCTGTCTGCCAAGCCACTTAGAGGTAGGGTTCACTTGTTCATTTTAAACCATTTCCTTTGTATTATAATAGAGCTTACAAAAAAATTATAATTAAATTATGTTGCGAATAATTTTATCAATATTGTTAATAGTAAAGCAAATCAGCCTTCAGTGACGTCCTGTCATTCAGTTGTCCCCCGGTGTTTCTAGCTCAGTGTGGGTACTAGATCTGTTTCACTTCCGCAGGTGTGATGGATACGCACAGCACATCGAGCGGCACATCAGACATGTCGGACTACATCGAGACACTGTCCATCTGCTCTTCACACTCCTCCACCGACACTCCTGTCACCATGAGGTAACATGACAAAACTTTAGAGAATAATGCACGTGTCATAAACCATCTTCATTGGAAATTAGCTGTGGAGTCTAATGCTATGATTGTTTGCGCATAGAGTGATGAGGCAGACGACGAGCACGTTGCGGCCACGCTCCGGCAAGGAGTATGGCAACCTGGATCCGCGCCTGGCGTCCGCGTATCGCGCGCCCCCCGCCCACTCGCACCCACCACACCCCCCGCATCACCCGCACCTCTACTCTAACCTGCCGTAGACCAGACTGTGAACAGACACTTCGAGCAATACACGAACCTATACTGCAGTCGAATTACTATGTAATACAGTTTTCTTCTAAACTTTGTGCGACTTTATTCGACATGTAAGCCGCTTTAAGCGCACTCATTTTATACAGTTGCATTTTTGGCATGTCTGTTCAACTGGTATTACGTGTGGAGATTGTTTTAGAATATTGCGTGGTGTGGAGCTTCTGTGCATATTTTGTTGTGCGTAGACGTCGCCGACTCGCGGCGTTCTTATTGTCTGTTTCGTTCCAAACTGTTGCTAAGTGTAGTTTTGTAATTGAGCTGTAACATCTCTGAGCGTTACTTTACGTGTGGTAAGTTAAATGTGATCCGTCCAAGGTCTGTCCTCGATGCGTCGGTTTGTTTGCGCTCTGTTCCCACATTGAGAGTTTTACAGTGTTTGGGAGTATTGTTCGGTTAATCTACTTTCTTGTTTGTATTATCTTATAATGAGACAACAAAGACCAGCCTAGGAGGTCGTGATGGCACAGTCTCTACGATGTCATGACAGTAGTCTCGTGTGCAGTGCCAAATGTTACGCGTCTGTGCGACACAGCGTTATTATAAATGTTAGTTACCTTCACGATGGGAAACTGAACGAATTACAAGACAGGTGAAATAAAATAACTATTGTTAATAATTTTTGATTGCGTATAGTACAGTGAACACGTAGGCTAGGAGTCAGTCGGTGTAGTCTGGGCGCCGGGCGATGTATATAGTGTAAACTCATAGGTAGTTCGCGACTTGATTAGAATGATGTAAATTATATATTAAATATTATGACTAAAGTAATTGATATATAAATTTAATCTCTACAACGACTCTCTTGTCCCTACTTTGTTACGACAATGTAATATTTTGATATTCGGAGTTTATCTGACGGGTGCGAGCGCGGCGGCGCGTCTCTCAGTAAGCAATAAGCAGTGCAACCAGAGGTGATCCTTGTATTGTATTGTACATTTACGTTAGACTATTGTGTACTTGATACTCTATGGCGGAAGCGCGGTTCGTCTGTGTGACAGCGCGCGCGCCCCGCGTCGCTCCCGTTCCGCTCGGCCAGACGGTGCGGCGGCGGCGGCGCGGCGGCGCGGCGCGCGCGCGCAGGCGGGCGCTATTGGCCCGAAGACTGGAATTGTAAGCAGGTTGTTTAGATATTACGCTAGCAATGAATTTATATTATTAAAAAAACTAATGTTAATGAACTTGGAATTTCTGAATAAAATGAGAATAAAGATTTATTTGTTTTATTGTATGTGTCCAAAGTAATGATTTTGCAGAACAAATATCCTCGTATTAGCTTCCCCCGGCGTTGCTACATGGTACTAACCCTGGTTGCTTAAACACGACAATTGTAACACTTGTAATCGACGACAATTGTAATCACACTTCACATAACAGAAACATGTAGGTACTTATTCTGTAAATGGCGACATTGTGCGAAGTAGGAATGTCGTTTCGTTGAAAAATAAATTATTTCAAATCAGCTGGATGCTAAAGGCCGTTTCTCTTCAAGCCTAATAACCAAAACTAATTGTAGCAAACCAATCATGCTATAAACATAACAGGTAGGTATTTATTTATTTATTTAATACTTCAAGCACAGAAATGTACAGAGGCGGACTAATGCCTTAGGCGTTTTCTACCAGTCAACCTTTGGGTGATGCCTTTGGGTGATGCTTTGGGTTTTAGCTGTAAACCGTAATCGTCTATATAAATTTACGGACTACCGTATTACAAATGTAAAAAGTAAATTATTTAAAAAAACAAAAAACCCGACTGCAAAGTTTGTCCCCGGCCTGCAATACCAAAATTCTATTGATTGTAATGCTCGTTTTTCTCTTTTCAATTATGCGTTTTTGCAGTCGGGTTTTTTGTTTTTTTTTTGATAATTTGCTTTATTTCAAACCTTTTAGTTTTATTAATTTATATGTATAAACATATATTTCGAATTGACTCATTACTAGCTTTTGTTTGATAACAATAATGTTTCTTTTTAACTTCGTCCTCCTTTTTTTTTGTATTTGCAGATGCACTATATAAATATTATATAGCTTATGTCACTTCCACAGTTAAGACGAATCTAACAACACCTCATATGTTAAAATCCATCAAGCCGTTTAGGCTACAGAGCCTGCCAAAGAAATATACATACATACATACATAAACACGAGACTTTACTTTTGAAGCTACTTTCCACCTAACAAAACTCAGTCACACAAAATCTTCGACGGGACCTAACCATTTGGCGAGCAACAACGACAACGCGATCTAGCGGTAAACAATAGCGCCATCTGGTGATCTTATTGTAAAAGGTTTTAGAGAATTCTGAAAATAATTTTCAGAATTCTCTAAAAGGCCAAAATTTTGGGCTGAGGCCTTTTGCAGCGCGGGAACCTGGAGGATGTCGGAATTAAAATTTATAGTCTTGCTCGACTGCTACGCTCTTCCTTCGGCACTGATTAGAACTTGACTCCTTTTCTCTCGATGTCTGTGGGAAATATGCATGAGGATGGTGAACACTGCAGCTCAATAATCCCCGCTTGCAGGAGTGGTACGGTGTTTATTGTGGCTGCGCCGCAATCGGCCTTTCTTGCCCTCAACCAGCGAGTACACCCGAATAATTAACTTTTTTGAACGGGCAAAGACACATTGGATGTCCTTACACCCAATGTGTCTTTGCCCGTTCAAAAAAGTTGTCCTTGTTGTCCTTACAACAGACTGTTCAATCGTGTTGTCATTCATTCTTAGATCGGGCCTCAAACTAATCCGCACGTAACTTTTGCCGAATCTTCGGATTTCGTGTTTAGGGAGTAGACTTGCAAGAAGAAAACATGAACGACAGCTTGTAGTTTTAGCCTTAAAAATATTTTTTGCTACCAACGCACTTCTATGATTTGACGGCGATGACCTATTTTTTTTCCTGTCAAAAAAACATGACATCGTTCAATACGTCAAATTTATAAACCGGCCAAGCGCGTGGGCCACGCACAATTAAGGGTTCCGTAGCTGGGATCAATTTATCTCAAGAACAAACTTTAACATTGAAGTTGAAAAACATGTTCTCCCAATACATTCCAACTGCAAATGTAAGTTGGACGATTTTTACTCATTAACTTGTAAAGCATACTTAGTTGTGATAGTTTTCCTTTTAATTTCGTTATATATACTTCTGCCGTGATTTTTTTCACACATCCAAAAACAACCATTTAGCTGGTAGGGGGGACAACACTTGACTACAAAAATTAGCATTTTAAAGCTTAATATTTTGCAAACGGATTTCTGAGTCAAACAATAGTTAACACACACCCACACAACACTCCATAACATAGGAACTCATCCCCACTTTACGTGGAAGGGGAGGAATCCTAAAATAGTAGATTAACAACAAGTGAAAAAAAAAGGAATTTAATTCGAGGGACTAAGTTGGATCCCGAGAGCAGCGAAGGATTATAGAGTAGAATCACGAGCGTAGCGAGGGATTCTAGATTAGAATCCTGAGCGGAGCGAGGGATACAAGGACCGAGTAATTTTTTTTTTTTTCGGTGGGTTTCACTCTACTTTTTACCATTGACTGCGAGAAAATAAATAGTAATAAGGTCAAGGTGGGGAAGTTCGTCTACGGTTCCCCCGTAGACGAACTTCCCCACCTTGACCTCCATACACCGTCTCTATAAGCTGTTTCCTAATAGCTACGAGGTTAACAGCTCGGTCGATTAAAACAGATTCACTATTTTGTCCTACCTTTAAATTTTAGGTAGCGCTGTGTTGAGTTCAATAGCAAAAAAACGGTCTCATATTTTTTTGTAGTTGACAAGTTGAAACACGAGTGAGTAGTGTCGACGTTTTAGCTAACGTGAAATGTGAATATCAACGGATTTTTACGTATTGTAGTGGTAATAGTGTCTAGTTTGTATTACATTTTATTGTTTTATTCTATTTAAATCGAATTAAAATCAACATTTACAGAAATATTAGTTGTGATAAAAACCTAACTTATTAATTCAATATTGGGGTAAGACTGTCTAGTATTTTAGGGAAAGGCCGTTATGTTTCGATCTTGCCCCTTTTTTTGGTTTAAGCGTTTTCTTTAACATTATTATTTAGTTTAACTGCAACTGTACTGCTGTAAAAAAACTTGCAAATAAAGAGCTTTGACAAAGCTCTTTATTTGCAGGTTTTTTGTGAATTATGAATACTGTTATTCTATTAAAATACGGTTCCTTCATTAGAAATGTATCCTGATAATTTGATAGGAGTCTTGCTGCGGCTCCCTCCCAGCCGCCTGCTCCTCAGCCCACGGGCCACCTCGCCCCTACGCGCCTACGCGATTTTAAATTACACTCTAGGCGTAGGGCAGACAAGACTACGTGGAGTCGGTTTTGCAGCGATTCGGTTCTGTCACTAACTTTTGTAGCACAACATAATGATTTTTTAAGACAATACTTTAATTTTTACTAAAATTATTAGTAAAAAAGATAAACATACTTCGAAACTTGCATATTTACAAGCAATTGCTAAAAATATACACCTAAAATAAAAATACATAGTTAAGTTACATAATGTTATATATAATAAATCATTTGCATGAAAATCTAAAATAAATACGTACAATTAACTCAAATTTATTTCCGTTGTTTCTATTAATTGTATGCCTAAATATTATTATTCTAATAGTCATTAGACCCAGTAACGTTATGCGAATTAAATTTATGCCAAAACAAATTAGCCTTCAAGATAATTATGCCAACATAAACTGTATGCCAAAAAAAACTATGGCAAAGTATTATTATGGCAAAACAAATTATGCCAAAATCGTTATGCCAAAGTATATTAGGAAAAAGAATATTATGCGAAAAGAAGGGATCCCTTTATAATCACATTTTTGGCGACAACAAAATTATCTACTATAATTGCTGCTTTAGAGGAGCTCGTGGCTAAGTAATAACAGCCGCACGGATCGATCCATCAGGTTAAGCTATGCTTGCCGGGGTTTGTCCGTGGATGGGTGACCATCTTTACATACTGAGACTCCTCCGTGCCTCGGAAAACATATTAAGTCGTTGGTCCCAGCTGTCATTCGTGGATCTTTAACAGTCGTTACGGGTCGTCAGAAACACGAAAGTCTGACAACCAGTCTAATCAAGGGGTATCCTAATACTCAGTTACTGAGTTGTGGAAGTCAGACAGGCATTTTCTCCATATAAAATATTGGTATTCAGCTGCATCTGGTTAGACTGGAAACCGACTCCAACATAGTTGAGAAAAGGCTAGGCAGATTGATTGAATTGCTGCTTTAGAACGAAATGATTCCGAAGTCAGTATCTCATTTTCGTCACTGGAAGAACTCATTTTATTATAATTAATTATGTATAGATTTTCCAATGACATAAAACAACCACGATAACAGATAGAAAAGAACCTAACTAAAATTGGCAGGTTTAAAAAAAAAATTGTGTAGCTATAGCTCCATTTAGCCAGCCAGTATGTACTTTCAGCACGTTTTTTTCATCGTTTGTACATAATTCGTACAATTCGTGCTTGTTCCAAATTCAAAATGTTTTTATTCACTCAGTGAGTAAAATAAAGTTTTATTCACTGTTATCATAGTTAATTGATTCAGGCGTGACCTTGCGGAAATCTATTATAAAATACAATAGACGTGGATATATTTAGTTGTAGCGGTTACACCGCCACATACGAACTACGCATCATAGACATGACGTCACACAAACATCGCGCAGTTAGAGTTTACCGAGCGATCGACATACATACAAGATTTCAACTTCAATCCGATGGGCAGTTGCCCGCCAGACACAACACCCGTCTGGTCGGAGGATCCTCCCTTTTCTATGGTGGATGAGTGAACTTTACACCCTGTTCCTCATACCACTAAATAGTAACCTGTTCCGCTTAGCTATTTCTAAAGAGCCATATTTAGAAATAGCTAAGCGGAACAGGTTACTAAATATATCCACGTCTATTGTATTTCACTGTTATCGATGAATAAAATGCCCTTTTTCGAGTGGCAATGGTAAAATACAAGTGTTAGAATCCTGAGCGACGCGAGTGATTCATGGCCCTCGATATAAATCCGTTTTATACAAGAGTTGCATACTATATATTTATATATTTTTTTTTTTTTTTAAAAACGTTGCCCCACACTAGGAATTTCTCCTGTATCGTGGGTGCGTTTACAAACATTTAAACTCACATACACAAACAGCCAGACCCGGAACAACTACTTGTAGGTCATACAAATATTTATACCATGACTACGAGAAAAAGAAAGATTTAAGCGAAAATAGACATTTAAAGAAGAAAAACGTGTGCGGTCGTGGGACCCCCGTCAGAAACGAAGTTCTTTCTCACGTATGATTTAAAAAAAAAAACCCAAAATTTTTGCAGTCGCCATCTTGTATTTACATTTTGACCTTATATCGGCGTTAGCGCCCTCGGAAACTGAAAACGACACCCATGATGAAAAATTTGAATTTTTTTTGAGCAGCCATCTTGGATATACATTTTGACCCCACTATCGGCTTTAACACCCTCGAAAACCATGAAAACGATACCCATTATGAAAATTAAAGAAAAAATCAGAACCGCCATCTTGGATTTACATTTCGACCCCACTATCGGCTTTAGCACCCTCGAAAACCATGAAAACGATACCTATGATGAAAAATTTAAAAAAATCAGAACCGCCATCTTGGATTTACATTTCGACCCCACTATCGGCTTTAACACCCTCGAAAACCATGAAAACGATACCCACGATGAAAAATTTAAAAAAAAATCAGAGCCGCCATCTTGGATTTTCATTTTGACCAAATTCACACTTTCTCTCTCTCCAGCATGCAGTGCACTCGGGCCGATCTGTACAATTTTATTCCATAACAGTGTACTTTTTCTATTGTTTTTTCTACCGGCGTTCTCTCTTCACAAATATTAACACTTTTTAGCGTGACGATTTCTGAAAGTTTACAAGCCGCGTTAAAGAACTTCGTTCCAAAAAAGACAGAAATTAATCGCAAGGAGGTTGTATAGCATTGAGATCGAGGTCGAATATATTGGTGTTCTAAATTCAAACACTAAAATAGTGATTAAAAGTGCTTTTTATTCACTGTTTTCAGTGATTAAAATAAGCTTTTTAGAGGGGGAATGGTGTAAACAAATGTAAATCATGATTTTATTTTACCACGGTAAAACGGTACCGGTACTGGCGGTGCCGGTACACACGCCAAATTACAGCTTTCTAGTACTAAGATTCTCTCAGCTAAACCGCGGATAGACAGATAGTCAGACGGACATGGCGAAACTATTATCGTTTCCTTGTTGACTACAGTACCCTAAAAACCAGAAAAATTATGAGTAAAAATATGTAGGCCAGCTAGAAAAATGAACTAATAGGTTTTACTAAATATTGAGCAATTTACTGCATTTTGAGAAGCTATTCTGCTCATCATGCCGAAGATCCTCATCAGATCTTCACCAGTTTTTTTTGAGACCAACATAGAGTTACTACCTTTCAAATAAAAAAAGAACCATCGAAATCAGATCTCATAAGGCGGGGATATATCCAGTAGCCCCCCTTTTTGCCACATTTTGGAGGAAATAGCGCTCCAATTAAAATTACAAAAAATTCGTCAAGCCTTACACCAAATTTCGTCCAGATCAGTTGTAAAATATGACCTGTAGACGAGTACGTACAAACTGACACGAAAGCAAATTTTGCCAGACCTGATCCAGAGACGCTTCGCTTGCCACGCTCGCTCAGTCAACAACACAAAATAACAATCCAATCCACAGAATACCATTACCTACATAAACAACGAATCTTCAAATGTCCACTTACTGTAGTAAAAAACGCTTTTGCACAACGTATTCAAGAATTTATGCTCAGTTTCGTTTATAACAAAATTGCAAAAATCTGTGACATCAGAAATTGTAGGACCTACCAAGTTAAAAATATGTTAAATATTGGCTGTTAGCTCAATCCTACTCAAAATCGGAAGCCTTCGTTCGAGTATTGTCATAACATATTTTTCACAATCACTCTCTCACTCTCTCCCTAAATCACAACTTCACTCTCACACTACCACCTAAACCCCTACATTACATAATCATTCTCTTACATTTGTATCTTATCTACGCTCACTACTTCAAACATAGTTGTTTTACGATTTTGTTTTATTTTTAAAGTCTTTTGTTACTTATTGATTTTGTTTTAACATTCAATTTTTAAAACAATATGTAATAAACTCAATACAGTATCGACCCTGAAACTTTAAATTGTTAAATAATCTCAAGGACTCCATGAGATAGGCTCGACCTAGTATGGAGTCCACAAGTTAAAATATTAAATCAAAATAATAAATCAAACTAGTCTTTTCATAGTAGAACAAACGAATGTGTATTTTTAGAACAAGTACAAATCAAAATTAGAACAAACAGATGGCGTTACTTCTATATTATTTTGATATAAAACTGACAGAGTCCACAAGTTAAAATATTAAAATTAGGTTTCCTTTATGTCAATAATTTTTGAATTAGTTTATTTGTATTACTTTTAAGGAAATGTTAAAATTCTTTATTTGGTCCATATTTGTTTGGACATACCAATTCACACAAAAAATAACAAATTAGATTTTTATCTCTTGCGGTGTGCAAGAGATAAAAATCTAGTTTGTTATTTTAACAGCTTCATAAAAAGATAATGCTTGGCACTACTCAAACCTTTTGTTAACAGGTCTGCTGGCATTTGAGCTGTTTCCAAATATTTCAAATCTACAATTCTATTAGAAACACATTCTTTACAAAAATGGTAGCGTACATCTATATGCTTAGTTCTTTTATTAAAATTATCATTTGAAGACAGCTTAAGTGCACCCTGGTTATGACGCAGAAGTCATTTCCTTTAGTAAATTAATCAAATACACAGCTTCCCTACAGGCTTCAGCTAAACCCATAAATTCAGCCTCTGTGCCGGAGAGGGCTACTGTTTTTTGCTTTTTTGCCTCCCATGAAACAACACTTCCAGCTAACATAAAACATAGACCCGTAAAAGACCTCCTATCTACAACATTACTCCCCCAATCTGCATCAACAAAACCTACTAATTTCGAATTACCATTTCTAGTATATTTCAACCCAAAATATTTAGTTTTCTTGAGATATTTCAAAATTCGTTTAGCATATGCCCAAGTTTCATGATTGTAGCAATTATTAAATTGACTAAGGAAACTTACTGAATAAGCTATGTAAGGTCTAGTTAGCACAGCTAAATACATGAGTCCGCCTATGAGCTGCTGATAAGGCAAGCCAATTTCACTTTTTTGTTTAAGAAGTTAATATTCAATTTGGTCTCTAAAGGTGTTTCAGCTACTTTACAATCTGCCATGTTGAACCTATCCAACAACTGGTTAACATATTTCTCTTGGCTTAATGTAACTGTACCATTAACTTTATCAATATTACACATTATACATGCATTGTTGTCCTTAAAATATTGAAGTTCTTCTTTGACTGCTGATAACCACTGTTCTTTCTCTGAACCTTTTAATGCTTCTTTTAGAGATATTCCACTAGCATCATCAATACTTCCTCAGGAATACACATATTTAACATCCCATATCGATCTGGCTTCTTTCTTATTCTGCTAATATGAAATGCAGAATATGAGGGAAAGGTGAATCATGAGCATTTTTATATTCTTTAGGAAATATGAGTCATCTGACCCATCAGATATTTCTTCAATTAGTGTATCCTCATCTCCAATTTCTTCTTTTGGACTTGGTGAACCCTTGTCAAATAGGTCCCCCACTGAACATGAGTTTTCTCCACTTCTAGTAATTGGTATCCTGACCTCTGTGTTCTTCTCATCTTCCATGATAATAACATCTCTACTTGTTGTCACTCGTCCTGTTCTTGAGTTATATATTCGGTAGCCTTTAATGTCATCTGGATATCCTATAAGTATCTGCTTCTCAGATTTTCTGTCCCATTTCTGCCGTTTCTCTTTAGCCACATGGACCATCACACTGCTACCAAATATTCGTAAGTGACTTACGTCTGGTTTACGTCCAGTCCAGATTTCATATGGAGTTTTTCCATTTAATGCAGGAAGTACAGTACGATTTTGTAAATAAACTGCAGTATTGGTTGCTTCCGCCCAAAACTCTTTGCCCATATTCGCATCGAATAATAAACATCTAGCTTTCTCTACAATAGTTCGATTATTCCGTTCTGATAACCCATTTTGTTCTGGGGTATAAGGGTTACTCCTTTGATGAACAATGCCTTCCTTCTTGAGATATGAATCAAATTCTCTGTTGCAATACTCACAACCATTATCACTTCTCAATATATTTATTTTCTTACTCATTTGTTTCTCAACTTTTGCTTTAAATTCTGCAAAACATCTAAGAGCTTCACTTTTATATTTGATGAAATAGACAAATTGCTGGAACCAGCAAGTGACTCGTGCTCCATAGGTCCACAAATATTGGTGTGAACTAAATGAAGTAATTCCTTGCTTCTTGAACCCTCATGTGTGAAAGGAAGACGACACTGTTTTCCCTCACAGCAAACCGTACATGATGACTTGTCAAGATCAACTTTTTCTTTGAGATTAATTCCTTCAACAGCACTAGTCATTTTATTCAGATATTTGCTATTGACATGACCCAATCTACGATGCCAAATATCGCCTGATACAGTCAAATTCACCACTACACTATCAGGTATTCTCAACTTGTATAATCTATTGATTAGCATAGCTGTAGCCACCAATTCATTGTTATTATTGAATATTTCACAGCCATCTTTCGTGAACTGAACTCTGTTACCGGATTTTATTAACTGGCTCACTGACAATAGGTTAGTAGTCAATCCTGGAGCACATAATACTTCCTTTACTGTAACTTCAAATTCACATTGATCCGTTTTTGTAACAATATTCACATCCCCCGAACATAATACCTGAAGTCTTTCACTGTTAGCAATACAGATTTCTTTCGTTTTGTAATACGTAGTATTTACGATCCACTGTTCGTTAGCCGTCGAGTGCGTACTCGCGCCCGAGTCAATGTACCAGTCATATTTGTTAAATTGACTACTTAAAAACACCGCACTGAATGCATTAGTTTGTTTAGGTTGCAATTCTTTTTTATTATTAGTGTTATTTTCTCCATTTGGACACTGAGTCTTGCAATGTCCAAATTGATGACATCGGTAACATTTGATTGACTTTTAGCGTTGACATTGACATTCTGCTTTGCTTCATTTCTCTGTGCGCCGGCCATAGATAATTTCTTATTTTTCTTATGCTGCCACTTCTGCGCACCACTCGCGAATGCACTGCTAACTTCATTCGATTGACTTCCACTCACTTCCTTTTCCATGTCCATGAGTTTTGTTCTGATGGCGTCCGTTGTGATTTGGATGCCGGAATGCTCAATCGCCATAATCATCGGCATGAATTTTTCAGTCAATCTTGCGAGTAATAAGCAACCGATCCATTCGTCACTGATACAAAATCCTGTCCCACTTAATTTTTGATCCGTCTCGACTATTTGCGTTACGTACGACTGCATAGAAACACAATTTTCCAGGAGAATCGATATCAGATTACGTAATAGGGATATTCTTCCCGAAAATCCTGAATCGTTAAACAGTGCCTTTAATTTGTTCCATAGCTCCAGCGTGGTTGACACGTTTTTTATGTGTACGTACAACGCACTATCTTGGTTCTCGCATCATCTACGGCTTCTAGGTTCTTCCCATTATCTGGCTTGATGCAGTGAAGCATATCCTCTAGGACTAAAAAATTCTCCGCGGCGAAAATCCACTCACTGTAATTTTCTCGGCCCTTCAGCTTCGGAACATTTATTAAATAGTTCGAAGCCATTCTTGCAAATCGTTACTACATCCACGAAACTTATTTTATTTAGTTAAAATAAAACTGAGAGCGCTGGTCCCATAACCTATAAATCAAACTAGTCTTTTCATAGTAGAACAAACGAATGTGTATTTTCAGAACAAGTACAAATCAAAATTAGAACAAACAGATGGCGTTACTTCTATATTATTTTGATATAAAACTGACAAAGGTGCCGATTTTCTTGTGCACAAAGTCACAAACTAAACTAAAATTAAGTTCAGTGCATCTTTTTCTTAAAATTTTAAATACATCTTTTTCTTTATTTTTTAATTTTTTTAAATTTTAGTTTAGTCCTGTCAAATTAATCAGCGCTTGACGTAAATTGACGTAATTTTAGAAGGCAAGTTTTTAATCACGTCTAAACTTGTATGGAGTAGTGACAGGCGCTGATTAATTTGACAGGACTAAACTAAAATTTATCTTCTGTCCTTTTCTTAATGAAATAGAAAGAAAAAGATGCACTGAACTTAAATTTAGTTTAGTTTGTGAACAAGGGAATCGGCACCAGAGTCCACAAGTTAAAATATTAAAATTAGGTTTCCTTTATGTCAATAATTTTTGAATTAGTTTATTTGTATTACTTTTAAGGAAATGTTAAAATTATTTATTTGGTCAATAAACGATTTTATTATTATTTATTATAATATCAACAAAAAAATTTAATTGATGATACGAGCTCTTTCAATTTCAAACTATCATTATTAAGTATTACCTAGATAATTTGAATAACTTGAAATCCGTGGGGAAACTATTATGCCAAACAATAAACTGCAATAGAATATAGTTACAAACTAGTGACTACGAGAAGTGAATGCAATGAGAAAGAGATGAGTCAACACATAATACAATGTTGGCGACGCCTGCCGCCGCCACTCATTTACTCTACACCACAAACGTTTACTCAGGCTGCACCCGGCGCTAGTACCACGTTACCGTCTGCGGCCCGCGGCCTAATTCAACTCGTGTTGTTTCTAGGGCAGACACCCGCCACCCCCACACGCACGCGTCCCCCATGTCATCAGGCGCACAGACGGACGGGACATTATAAAGTGGTAGCTTAGTTAAACCTCATCATGAGCTCTTAGCAGTTTTCAAGTGAAGTACGTCACAAGACGTTTATGCACACGCAAATATTGCGTATCGCATCATTTATGTGATTGCGTCGCTTTTTGTGTAAGGTGATGGATTTTTAGGCAATCAACAGGTTTAAATAAATAGGTACCATATTGTTAGACAGATTATGTAGGAAAACCGATCAACAAAATACGCGACAAATTTTCTAAGGTGGCTAGTAATGGCGACGAGAGTACTCAAAAATAGAAAGAAAGAAAGACAAATAGGTTTATTTAAATAAAAACTTTTTACAAAAAAAAAAAACAACCGACCTCCAAAAAAACACTACAAAGTGAAAAATAACTTTAATTTCGGAAGTCGGTGTCTTGGGTTTTGTATTTTCGTTTTTTGCCACCGACTTCCGAAATTAAAGTTATTTTTCACTTTGTAGTGTTTTTTTGGAGGCCAGTTGTTCTTTTTTTTGTAAAAAGTTTTTATTTTTCAATTTTTAGTTGTGGTACATACCTCACACACATTTGAATACCACTACCTGCTACCAGTGACAGAAACTTATCATATCATCTACATACTAAGTGGGAAAAAAATACGTATTTTGTAGCTAACTCAAAAACTATCCAAGCAAAGTTAATAAAATTTATATGGGACCAATTCGAGAGCACACCCTTTCAAACAAAAAAATAATTTTTAAAATCGGTCCACAATTGACGGAGAAATCGGTGGACATACATAAAAAAAACAAACATACGCGACGAACATATAACCTCCTCCTTTTTGGAAGTCGGTTAAAAATCAAGCTCGGTGGCCTTTCATTGGGGATGTTCAGCAGTGGAAAACTGTGGACTGATTATGAGGAGAACAAATTGTAAATGTTTTAATAAATATAGGTATCCAAGTAGATACAATATAAATCGGTACAGAATATGAACATCGCTTGGTCCCGAAACTCGTTTCAATGAAGACATGTTTATTGTACCTACAGTATTGAATATCATCATCACAAAGATCGGCTGATAATCGCGTGATCATCCTTATCTACCTAACAGCGACAGGCGACCGATACCTTCGCCCACGCAGCGTTCACTGTTGGAGTACTTCTCAAGGACAGGAAACTGAAAACTGCCAATCGCTTAGTGAAACTAGCAGCTACCAACAAGATTACTCTAACCAATAATGAATTAAGTTACTTTTTTTTTAAACTACTTGCATAATCAGCCTTTAATATTCCCACTGCTGGGGCCTTTTCTCTCGAGGAGTGGGCTGTAATCTACCACGTGGGCCCAGTGCGGGTTGGTAGATGTCACATGTCTTCGAATTTTTGGTTCTAGGACACGCTGGTTTCCTCACGATGTTTTCCTTCACCGTTTTCAAGGGTTCATTAGAAAACCAGCGTCAGACAGCATTTGTCTGGCATTAATGCTGAAATGAACCTTTTTGGCGCAGCCGTGAGGCACACACTATTGTTTTAAAAACACTATTTTTTATTTCCACTGTAATTTGTGTTTTGTGTTTCGCGAACTGTGTCCAAATAAATGTTTTTTCTTTCTTTTTGAGAGCAGTGGTGATAAAATCATTTACACAAAATAAAGCGCCTGCCTGGGTTCGAATCTACGACCTACAACTCGTGAGTCGGGACCGTTACCACTGCAGGGCCACCACTGCTCCTTCACAACTTATTTTAATACTAAACGCGTTTAAATGATTTAACTAAGCTAACATATTCGGAATCTTGGATATTAGCTCTATAGTTTTCTTGTTAATGGAACAACACACTTGTAACAGTGTGGTCTTACGTGTTGAAACATTTTCTGTTGACTTATGTAACTTTCCATCGAGTTTCGATACAGTTGACATCTCTAGCTTTATCCAAGTGATACGATCACAATATTATTATAAGGGTAGTAATAAAAGCTCCAAAAAAGAATTAAAATATGAGCATACTCAAAATATGAAATTTACTGCTATAAATATCTACTAATTTTGCGACAACTTATGCAAATACAAATAAACAAACGACCGAATAAAATGCTGAAAATTCCGAAATATCAATACAGAATTTGCTGACGTAATATTTTCAAATATGCAAACAAGCATACACCATGCATGCAGCATGCAAGTGAGCATGCAATATGCAGCAGGCATGGTTTTTGTCACGGCTCCGGCGGTCCCACGCGAGCTTATCGTCGTAGATGGTTTTAACGCACTCCACCACAGTTTTGGCCTCAGCCGCGAGCGGCAAGCGATATAAAACTACCTGCTCCTCAGCTCGCGGGCCACCTCGTCCCTCCGCGCCTACATGGGCTTAAATTACACTCTAGGGATAGGGCAGACAAGACTACGTGGAGTCGGTTTTGCAGCGATTCGTTTCTGTCACTAACTTTTGAAGCACAACATATTGACTTTTCGGAAACAATATTTTTTTCAGAAGTTTAGGTTTTTTTCGGAAATTTTGTATTACAGACAACCACAGATTTTCGGAAGTTAATTTGTTTTTCGGAAGCTTTATTATTTCCCTTACTATAATGTTGAGTGATAGCAGTCATTTTCGCGAGTTTTTCTTGTTGCCGCCACGTGGCAGATAAGTGTCGGTTCCTAACACAACGAGAAATTCAAAATCCATACTTATGTACTTGAATAGATGCTGAACGTTACATTACAGATCTTGACATTAATCTATTTAATCCAATAAGTCGTAACAATTACTTAGCCGCTTAACTTTTACCGAAATTGCGTCATTGTGTTTTATTCAACTAAGTACACTTGGCCTTGGCTTTCAGGGTGCAAAAGTCCACGAACTGTTTGGAGTACAATCCTACAATATATTTATATATAATATTATAAATGTGAAAATTTGTGTTTGTGTGTTTGGATGTCTGTTACTCAATCACGCGAAAACGGCTGAACAGATTTGGATAAAATTTGGCACACAGATAGTTTATAAACTGGATTAACTTAAAAGATACTTTTCATCCCGGTACTTTTTATCGGAAATTATCCCACAGGAACATACTCCTGTGGGATAATTTCCGACCTCCACGCAGGCAAAGCCGCGGGCAAAAGCTAGTTTAAAATAAAGTTCGAAAGTTTTGTGACCATGGAACAGCTCATTAAGTAAAACATTGAAGAGTCGTCGCACGGACTGACGCGCTATTGTTGCGGTGCGGACGCCGTTTGTTCATCCCTGGCGGTACAGCGGCATTCGCGACTCTCAGACAATTCAACTTTGTGTTCATGACCTCTGTCTCAAGCTTCGCAATGCTACATCCTAGGCTCAAATAAGCAGCACCGAAGCTGTTGTAACGAGTCAGTCCTCTACATAGTCAGAAATTGTTAGTCTACAAAAATACAGTTCTTTCGATGACTTTTATGATATAATTACAGATTGTTGACCAAAATATAGTTCAGCACCTACTGTGAAAATACTTATTATGAGATTAAGCAAATTGATATTTATCTTATAAGTATGATTGTTGTACAGAGTCCATGTTGGATCAGGCCGTATGTCCGTGGCTACAGACACGTCATTCGTCTTATAACCACGGGCCGCTGGTTTTTCTGATTTTTATTTTCACAGTTTATTAAGTTTTTCTTTTTGTTTAGTTATGCAACTATGTAGTGCGTTTCAATGTTTTCCTGAAATTTCCAACTTTATCGCTAGCGATATGATCTTGTAATCCGTCTGTCACTTCTCGAGAATATCAATCAGCTGTTGATGTGCTGATACAAAGAAAGTATATCTAGATGTGCTAACAAACAACTAAAAACACACACGTCACGATCTCGAGTGTGATCGTATCGCTCAACATTTACCTATATCTTAAAGAGATGTTTGATAAAAGGATCGCTACATCTATGAACTGCCTAACCCTTCGGTGATTACAGTCGTGATGTTATCTATGAAACATTATGCAAGTACCATTCAGACTAAGAAGCAAACTGTGAAACCAATGCGTGAACGTGGATTAGTAATAATTACCCATGAAGGACAGAAGTAGGTATACTAGTTGATATCTTTATCTAGTACCTAAGTGTGATAGCTAAAATTGAAAACATTGTGTTAAGTCCATATGATTGATCTGACATAACAATGTAGGAAGGTGCGGCAATGCGTGCTGTGTTATGTAGCGAGTGCGGACTCAACAACGTGGCAGGGCTCGCCTTATCACCTTATCACACACCCACCTTATCACACGATATCAGAGAGATCCGGATATTACCCTAATCTTATTAACTCTGTTGCCTTGACGTTATCACAAGCAGCTCTCCAGATAAATATGTAAATTGTTTTGCCATAAATATTAATGGCTAATAATAATACCTAGGTACTGAAAAATCTCAAATATACCGTGTAGTAACCAGTAGTTACTACAGTTAGAAATAGATCGGAGAAATGGTATGAACCAAAAATGATAGTGCTGTCAAAATGTTTTAGAGTCATTGTGGGTATGTTCTAGAGTGTAACTCATTGAAAAATGTCTGAATAGTATTGACTGAGTAACACATTTACTTGCATTTTTGTGTCATTGTCTGATATGCGATTGCAAATTAATGAATTGCTTGTAAACATTGTTTCACTGATATAAATAAGACAACTGTATTTCATTGATAAACAACTGATTGTTAACATGAGAACAACTGATTGTTAACATGACTTTAGTTAAACTTAGTTTATCTGACGGTTTTTGCAACTCATCTACTTCCATAATTTTACTATACCTTAAGTTACGACTTTTAAAATTGTATCTCTATAATTGATTCCTCGATTACGCCTGTTTTGTTTTTGTTACATCTCGAATTCTCGATGTATTTTGGGTTAATCTATCTGTAATACCAAATCTATATCTCCTCTCCCAATAGTTGTTACAGACTATAGTGTATCCATAAAGGCCCCCAAGGTGGCCGCAACGCGACGGTGATAAAATCTACAGTAAGTACCGAGCACTTCCTCGGCGTCACCGGCGGCAGCGCAGAGGTCACTTTGACTGCATTGTTTGGAACACAGAGGGCAGGATAAGAGTTGGAACATAGTTTGTTACAACAACAAAATTTTATTGCCATGCCATCGACACGAAGAAGAAAAAGAAGCTAAGTAGTTGCCACTTTTAAAGCGTCACCTTCGGATGGACACATTATTGGATACTCGTTAAACATTTGATGAATGACTGGCGGTGGCGTATAATTGAGAAACTGACCGTCATATCTGTAGGTAATTGTGCTTGTGCCATCTCTAGGATAAGTTTTATGGCATTACACTTCAAACGTTTTCACAATATTTTGTAAATTCTGTAAAATCACACAATACTCATCATGGGGCACTTTAGCACCGAATAATCAGTCAAAATAGCAGGTTCAATCATTACAATTCGTCATAATACGGAACGATATCGCATGTTATTGGACATTATCAGGCATCGTATGCAAGACCCACAATCTCTTATTTAAATAGTGTACAACACAAATATGGCGATATAAACAGATACCATCAGTCATTACTTCTAATCTGATTAGTGCTTAATTGAGCTCTTTATCATTGATGGCTACACAACTTGCCCGCGTGGCGCTATCACGCTCGCTATTGGTAAGTCAAACGTACCGTGACCAGCAGCTTGTGGCATGTCTAATGTCTAGTCATGTCAGATTGAACACGTCGCTTCCTAAGAAACCTGGCACTTACAACAAACAGCATAATGAAGTGGTCTTGTGAGACTACCCCACTTGCAGGTGACAGCTGATCGCGTGCCAGCTCATTAGAGGAACACCTCCTTCCCTTCCCCTCTACCTCGTTACCCCTCCGTGATCTTTTCTCTGCACTCCTAATGAACATTAATGTATTCTTTGCACTAAACGTTGCTTAGGACACCGACACAGACCAGCTTCACTTGAAACAGATACGGTACTCCGTGCAGTCGTCGGTCGTAGCACGCACACGTATACAACGCACTGTATTCTGAGTGGACGTTGCGAGTTTATTTCAAATCGTTCCCACTAAGTTTTATGCGTAAAAGGTAAGTAAATTGTAATTTAAAAACTTTGGCTATCATAGAATTATGTAGAATAAAAAGCTAGTCAAGTTACTGAGTGTGATCCGGAGGCACATTTGTCTCGAGCTCGTCCTTTCGGGAGCAACCGCCGCTACTTGTAGATATAAATTCGCTCACTTATTGATTCCCCCCACATGTCCCCACATATCGACGACTGCCATTATTCTTTATCTGTTAACCAATGGCGTTTAATTACTACAGACAATTGGCTTTCTGTTCCAAGCAGGAACGCAAGACCTACCTACCCTAAACCCCTAAATACATTAACAAAATTTTGCAGAGTTACTATTTTGTGATGATCATAATTTATTAACTAACTGAGATACTCATTGATAAAAGGCAAAACATTGAACTAATAAATATTAAATCGTCCCCAATTGAATCAGAAAACTTTATTAATAATTATTTTATAAATATTGGCAAACAGTTGGCCCAGCAAATTCAGCCTAGCGCAAATAATGACCCTAATTATGTACCTAATCAACTGTCAAGACAAGTTAATTCCTTTGTACTCTTGAATACAGACCTCAATGAAGTAGACAGAATTTTGATGAACTTAAAGTCAGATAGTGCCACTGGCTGAGACAATGCTCCACAGGATTTTTAAAGTACATACGTAAGGAAGTTGTCCCAATTATAACTCATCTTGCAAATCTCTGTTTTAGAGACGGTATTTTTCCGGCCCCCCTTAAAGATATATATTTTTAGGAACCAGAAGTGAATTTTATTAAAAAAATCAACCATTTAGCTGGCAGGGGGGACACACTTGACTCTAACAAAAATTTGCACTTTAAAGCTTAATATTTTGCAATCACTGAATCCAAAAATGGTTTACACAAACTCACAATGTTTTTGAAGGACCTTTCCAATGATACCCCACACCATGCGATAAAAAAAACATCACCACTTTACGTGTAGGAGAGGTACCCTAAAAAAAAACGTTTTTCATAATTTTGTTTTACCACTTTGTCGGCGTAATTATTTATTTTATTTATTTATTTTTTATTTTAAAAAAAAAACGTTGCCCCACACTAGGAATTTCTCCTGTATTGTGGGTGCTTTTACAAACATTTAAACTCACATACACAAACAGCCAGACCCGGAACAACTACTTGTAGGTCATACAAATATTTGTTCCGTGCGGGAATCGAATCCGCGACATGCAGCGCAGCAGTCAATCGCTTAACCACTGCGCCAACCATAATTAATATAAATAAAAATAATAAATAAATAAATAAAGACTTTATTCATATAAAAAGCTAAAACACTAAATACTAATTTGCTTAAATCGACAAAAAATTCAACTATGTTATGTGCCTGAACTAGGTCATCCTGTGTTTCAGGCGAGGCAAGGTATAATAACATTTCTAAATAATCACATTAATTATAAAAATCTAGTCATCTAATAGGTATGTAAAAAGTGTAAATAGTACAATAAATCCTACTTGCTAAAATCTTAGTAACTATCCTTACTTAGCTAAACTTAATTAGCACAATATTTAATTTATTTAAGTACAATTAATAGTTTCTCTGTATCTTCATAGGACATACTTTGAAGAGCTTCCTTGAGAGTTCTTTTACAATTATTATAATTTAGAGAATAAATTTTAGCTCTCGCATTTAGTCTGTTATAAAGTAATGGTCCTTGGTAGACAAAAAATTTGGCTGGGAAGGCATGTTTTGTACTTTTTTAACCGACTTCCAAAAAGGAGGATGTTATGTAGAGCAAACTATGTCTTTCCGTCTCTTTTTAGTAAATTCAGTGCTATATGGGAGGGCTGCGTGTTGTTTTAATACGATGCTCATTATGAATAACTGTCGAGCTGTTAGTACTTCACAGGATTTATAGAGTAGGTTAGTGGGAAAAAGGAAAGGGCGGCAAGTAGACACCTTAAGAATTGCTCTTTGCGCTCTTTCAATAGGTAGTAGCAAACTTTTACCTGCTCCACCCCAAGAGGTAATGCAGTAAGTCAAAATTGACTGACAGAGAGCAAAGTAAACTTGCCTAATTAATTTTGGGTCTGCAATATAACGTAGTTTTTTTAAAACGAATATTAGTTTACGCATTCTATTATTTAAAGCTTCTATGTGTTATTTAAAAGATAGGGTTTCATCTATTACAATTCCTAGATATTTTATTTTATCAGCTATATTAATATTAGGACACGTAAGCAGACAATCAGAAGGGGCCATACAACAGTGAGCATACATCGTTGAGGGCAAAACAGATGTTTGTTTGCACATTGAAAACTTAATATAATTTGTCTTTGCCGCATTCAGTGTTAGTGAGTTATGTTGAAGCCACTTATTTACAATATTAAATCCGTGTTGCGCAAACTTGTAGACTTCATGTTCCGATTCAGCAGAAAAAAGGAGGGCAGTGTCGTCAGCGTAGGATATTATAGTGCCGTGCTGTAGGTTTAGATTACAAAGGTCATTTATGTATATCAAAAACAGAGTAGGCCCTAAAATACTTCCTTGGGGCACACCAAAGGACGTGTTTTTTTCGTCTGCGCTGAGAACATTGCCAATCTTAACACACTGGCTTCGGTCTTCTAAGTAACTTTTGAGAAGTTTCAGTTGAATGCCTCTTACGCCCACCGTCTCAAGCTTGCGCAAAAGAATAGGAATGGAGACTGTGTCAAAAGCTTTGGCGAGGTCCAGGAAAACTCCTACTGTATGGTTACCATTGTCAAGTTCTTGGGCTAGATAGTCAGTCAGTTGATGTACGGCATCGGCAGTTGAAACTTTAGGTCTAAAACCATACCGACGCTCCGACAAAATTGATTTATCCTCCCGATATTTAAACAGTCTTTTATTTATGATTTTTTCCAAATTTTTTGACATAGAAGGTAGTAAAGAAATTGGTCTATAATTTGTTACTTGCTGTTTACTGCCTGTTTTGTAGACAGGGACAATAACTGCTTTTTTGACACACTCGGGAAAAAGACCCAAAGACAGACACATTCGGAAAATATAAGTCAGTGGTGGTACTAAAATATTCTTGAATCGTTTGATGATTTTATTTGATATATTATCCCAACTGCACAGTCATCTTTCAAAGTCATGATTATTCTTTATACCTCAGTTTCGTCAGTATCTAGCAGGGCGAAGGATGTTAAGGTGGGATTACATTCAAAAGGCGTGCTTGTTTGATAGTGTGATTGAACCCAATTTCTTTCTGCCAGATTCTACCCGACGTTAACAAAACAATTATTTGCTAAGTTATCAGATGTCAGCGGTGTCGAGTGCGCTTTTAATAAACCTGAAGATGACTCATTTTGTTTCGAGGTGTTACATTTTTAATATATTTCCAGATCTGTTTACTATTTGTTCCAGCCTTTTCCAGTGCAGTTTTATCGAAGTTACTTTTAACCTTTTTGAGGAGATCATTACAGAAATTACGATACCTTTTGTACGTCAGTTGCAGTATTGCATTATCTGGATGAGATTTAGCCTTCATGTGCAGTTTATCTCTATGTTTCATACAACGAATAAGACCTGTCGTGATCCAGGGTTTGATGTTACAATTTTTACGGCTCAATATTGATATGTTTGTATTTTTCTGAATTGCATGTCGTATATTTTCTATTACATACAACATACAAAACTGCGGATCAGGAGAATTGTAAACTGGATCAAAGTTGATGACGCGTAAATCTTCTTCAAGTTTATTTATGTTTAATTTAGAAATTGTGCAATTGTTTTGTTTAGGTAATTTACAGTTTATGACTAATAGGGCAACATTGTGATCGGTTATTGTTGAGTTAACAACAAGTGCAAGTGAAGGGACTTTGATTTAAGCATGATATGGTCCAAGCAGGAGCCACTTTGATGTGTAGGAAAATTGTGTGCGGGGAGCAAGCCATGAAAGGCGCATAGGTTGAGGTAGTCCTGAGCAGATGCATCAGCACTTCCTGGAAGAATATTAATATAACCAATAAAAATCGTGTTTTTGAAGGATGACAGGTTTTGCCAGGTGTCATTCAGAGAGTTAGTAAAATTTGTAATATTTTTAAAAGAGGGAGGTCGATACATAGCTAATATCGCAAATTCTGATCCAATTTTAACTAACAAACTTACAGTCGACCATATTAGGTTCCTCAATGGAGACATTCAGATGATTTCTGACATAAACTATCACCCCATCATTTTGATTATAATTTACACTACTTTTGTACATATTATATCCCGTGATTAGTGGTATATTATATTGCTTGACATTCGGTCAAAACAATTATGTCATAATTTATGTTTATCCGTTATTGAAAAGTGCAAAAACTATTAAAATTCTTAAATATGCTACGAATATTTTGTGTTAGTATGGTTAACGGAGTTTTATAGCCGGAAAGATATTGTTTGCAATGTTCCGCTTCACAAACGTTTGACTCGGATACAGAGAAATTATCTAAGTCATTAATTAGCGTGTTAATCATATTAAATACAAGAATAAAAAACGAAAATAAGTAAAAGGTCTAAAAATAACTTATAAACGGCGCTCTTAGGCGCCTCCATAATCAATAGAATTAAGGTATCTTTTTTCAGCTATTATTTTAGCCGGGCAGTCAGTAGCACCTGTTATGTGTTTGTTTGGCTTTTTGAAATGCGAGCAAGTGGCGCATTTTGGTTCATTTGCCTTCTTTGGACAATCTTTGATCGAGTGACCTTGATCACCACAGTGGCCGCAGGTGTAAGATGTTTGTCGACATGACTTGGCAGCGTGTCCATACTGCTGACACTTATAGCAGCGTGTGACTAAAGTGAAGTCTCTGACAGGGCACGATGACCAATTTACAAAAACACGTTCTTTTGACATCAGGGCTTTTCGAATGACCGGAGATACTTCTACAATATAATTGCAGGTCTCAGCGTCCTTCTTGCCTGAATTATGGCTTAGCTTTATAGAGGTCATAAATGACTAAAGACTGCAATCCTGAAGTTTTTCGGCCAAGTTTTGATGGTACAAACATGTGAAGACTTCATTTTCTGTCATGGATATCGGCACTCCTATGATGACTACTCTGGGCTTTCTTTTATGAGGCTCGTCGACAGTTAGACCCGACCTTGTGAGCTGTACCGATTGTCTCAGCTTTTCAATGTCGTCCTTCGTCTCGGTGCTGATAATCACTCCGCCGTTTTTAGTCTTGCGTAGGCCTCTTACGTGAAGTTGCATTTTTTCTGGGCAAATAATTTTTTGCACCAGAGATTTTGTCTTATCACTGGTCTTCAATTTGTCGTTCGGATAGATAGCCACTGTACTTAAACTACTGGCTGGATGTAGTTGTTGGTACCTTTCTTTATCATATCAGAAAAGGAAGGTCCTGGGGCAGGTTTTAATGAATCTCCGATTCTCGACTTAAGCTCCTGTAGCTGCTGCGAAAGGTCAAGTTTGTTTTCTAGATTTATAATGACATGGTGGAATTGGACGGCTTTTGCTTTAATGGACTAGTACTGGACGGCCATTTGCGATGTCCCATGGCCAACCTTCTGGCATAGGGCATTGATGCGTAATTTTTGGTCCATGTTCAGCTTGCCTACTGCTGCAATAGCGCACACCTCCTTCAGGCTCTGTTCAATATTACTCATCCAGCTTTGAACTTCTGTCGTCGGTATAGCATCGAGGTCATTGTTCCTTTGACTCGGCACTTGAGGGGGAGCAGCGGGTACGGCTGCGGGCACAGGTGTACCCGGCGGGGAGTGAGCACACCCACGTCCCTTGCTGAAGGGACTCGCCTCCATTGTTAAACAGGATATTTACTTGTTAATGATAATGATCATCATTACACAAACACACACTTTACACAAACCTAATTTCCGACACAGATTGCGTAATTACCGACTGTTGCACTAAAAACTAGGTCACGACTTCGCAAGTGATTATTTGTTTATTTTAATTAATTGTTCGACACGTCTGTTTACCACGATTGATCAAATAAAAATTCCATTATATGTATACCTATACCAAATTACAGATTTCTAGTACTAAGGGTCTCGGAGCTAGACCGCGGACAGACAGACAGACGGACATGACGAAACTACAATAAGGGTTCCTTGTTTACTACGGAACCCTAAAAAGAAATAACGGCTTCGAACGATTTAATGCAATTAGAAAATACGAATAATTAGAACACAAAAATATTTATGTGGAAACTAATGCAAATCCGACTAAAATACGGCACAGCTGAGACGTGTGAACGCTCCGATGTTTGACAAGCAAAAAAGGGCTGTCATCTGTTTGACACTCCTTTTATGGGCGTGATGCTACCCACTACTGTTCATTCTCGTTCATTTTCAACACGGCCTCTCCTGATTGAGCGTCGTCCTCGACCGCATCTGATCTGTTGCTGGATCCTGGTGTAGGCAGTACATCATGTTCACCGTTTGGTTCTTCATCAGATTCATCTGAAACTCATAACACCTGGAAGTCAACTTTATGGGCAACTCAAACATTCATCTCTCAGTCAGCTAATTCATACGTCACGTTAGTAGTTTCGTAGTTTCCGTAGTTTCTAACTACGATGGTCATACGTTGACAATTCGTAACCCACATTTTTTCGCAAAATGAGTTATGTACATCAAATTTTTTTGAATTAAGCGCCAAATCTTCCCATTGATAACTCGTAATGCACAAAAAATGTCACTCGAACAATTTATGTCACAGTTGACAACTCCTTGAACTCACTGGTGCGCGAGTTACGAAGTGTCAACGTAAATGCAGTTCGCAATAATTCACTGATGGAGTAAGATTACGACGCGAGTTTTAATTGCTTAAAAATAGTTGTATATTTAATTACAACTTTAAATACATCTATTTATTTCCGAAAAGTGTCCCTGAAATAAAAACTTACAAATATACCTTATATTGGTAAGTTTTTATTTTTATTTCACGTAAAACGCTCAATTAAAGCTGATTATTGAAATTTTAAGCCTTACATCCATACTAATAATAAAATAATAAAAAAAAAATGGGTATTAATGGGTGGTATTAATAATTAATGGGAACTATTAAGTTATTCAATAATATTTTAGGCAATAATCATAATAAAACCTATAGGTAGCTATTTGTATTTATTTATACTCACTGATTTTTAATTATTTGTAAGTAGATACCTACAGTACCGACCAAAAGTCCATAGGCAATCTCACAAAGCAATAGACTGACGCTTCGGTTTGACTTACGACCTTCTTCTATAAGTTGTTACAATACTATAGACACGCACAGTACACACACACACACTCACTTTGTCTGCAACTCATAGTAATGACTAGTTCTATAATCATCCGTTTTTTGTTTCATTCGTCTTGTTCACATAAATATTAAAGTTTAGCATGTAGACCACAGAAAACTAAGTAAATTATTTCGATTTCTGTGGGGTAGATGCAGTTCGTTACAGATATTCTATTTCACGAAGTCCGTTCGGCTTTGATTGTAGTAGTGACGTATCCCGACAAGCGCGCTTGTTGTGTGTAAAAGTAGGTAACGTTAGCAAAAAAATCTGATATATATTCAAGTCGAGATTTAATAATCTAAATAAAATTTTGGTTTTAAAAGTATATACATTTTGTAAATAAATTAGATTAGGTTGCAATAAATACAAAAATATTAAGAATATGTAGGCATTTAATTAAGCATTGGTGTTACAGAATGGAAACGAAACAAGTAGGACTATTCAGTATTTTCAATCACTATCAGATAAATTTTCGATTTCCGATTCTGTTTTGCTGTCGTCAGAATCATCTTGTACATTGATTATAAATTCAAAATCGAGATCAAAATATTTCAAGTAGTCTTTTTCAATTTTTTCAACATGAGCACAAGTTTTTTGCCACGTTTCACTGCTAACTTGGCCCAAACTTTCATTGATCAGTCTTTCCGTATTCGTCATGTTTTGCTCGATATTTTTAGATGCGACATAATTTTTAACGATCCCCCAAATATTTTCAATCGCATTTAATTCTGGGTGATAAGGGGGAAGGCGTAAGACATCAAAACCCTTGCTTTTTTATAAAATCGTCAATCTTGTAGATTACGTGTTGGTCTTTGTACTTCTTTATTGTATCGTACAATTCCAATTTAAGAAGAGATTCATCAAATGCTATACCTTTATCCCTGAGCCATTGCTGCATATCGGCTTTCTTTGTAGATTGCGTCGGTAGTCGTTCAGCCCGTGTGTTGTAATAAGATGCATTGTCTAAGACAATGACAGAGCGCGGAAGTAAATTGGGTAGCAACTTTTCATTTAGCCATTTTACATAGTTATCATAGCTCATATTTGAATGATAATCACCAGCTGTTGAGTTGGCCTTATAAACCAAGGAAGCATTTTCAATAAAACCATCCTTGGTTCCCACGTGCACTAAAATAAAGCGAGTGCCTGTGCTATTTTTTTTTTTAAACGGAGTTCTTTCCTTTTTTTTGCCCAGGTGTTGTTTCGCACGTGTGTCGAAAGGACGTAGCTCTCATCGGTGTAGACAATGGGCCGACTTTGAGAGCGGTACTCTGTTATTTTTTTTAAATATTTTAAACGCCACATTTGTATATCATGACGCTCCGTCAAGACTTTACGGTTGTTCTCTGTTTTGCGCCACTTGTAACCTAATTTCAACAGTAACTTGCGAACAGTTTCTAAACAACCTTCGAATCCGATTTTTTCATTCAATGCTGTTCTTAACTTAGCTAATGTTGGAATTTCTTTATGGACAATATGGAAATCTTGTACAGTACTGCGAACCACATCGGCTGTAAAATTATCTATATCCACTTTATTATCTCACTTTCTCCTTTTCTTCATAGGTGAAGTGAATTTTGATGTAGTGGATGGCAATTCCTTCTCTTCTTTTAGTATTCTTTGAACTGTTTTTTGGCTCACACCCGTAGCTTCAGCTGTACGGCGTGTAATGTCTCGTAAATGAGACAAATCATAGTTGAGTTCCATTAATGATTTTGTAAATTCATATTCTTCTCGCAGAAAAGGATAAACACTAGCTATCATGTTTCGACCCTAAAACAAAATGTAATCAAAATAATTAAGTAATATAAACATTTTATAACATAAAAAAACATTCATCTATACTAATATTATATCTATACTTAATATTATAAAGAGGTAACATTTGTTTGTAAGTTTGTATGTTTGTAAGTTTGTATGTAGGGGGTAATCTCCGGAAGTAATGAACCAATTTTAAAAATTGTTTCACTGGTAGAAAGCTACATTATTCGTGAGTGCTATAGGCTATAAATTATAAAGATATCATGCATAGTAGCAGAACTATCTCAATTTTTGTCTAGCCAGGCGGAAAAAAATAGCTCTTACAACAGAGTTATTTGCATGCGCTGCCTTAACAGTTGTATATAATTGAAAACAATGTATGGCAAACTGGTCCGTTTTGAATAGTTTTACAAAAAAGTTCGCGACACCATATTTCTATCTTTTATACTTTAGCAGATATAGTAGCTTTCATGTGTTAAAAAAAGTATTTTTCGACGTACTTTCTTTTGGACGATTTTTTAAACAACAAAATATTAAACCTTATCGAAAAAAATATTATTATGATCACAAGAACATCATAGAGATACGATTTGCCCAAAACAGTATGTCAATTGGTTAAATAGTTTCGAAGATAATATAAAATTACTAAATCGCAAAATGCCGCCGTCCATTCACGAACCGCATTAGAACATGCTTTGTACGGACGTTTTATCCATTTACCCATAGATGGCGTTGTGCAATTACGTCATTTTTTTAATCGTGGGGTTAAGATTTTCCGCGGATTAATGACCCTCTCCAGTTATTGTTTAAAACTTTCGTCGTTAGGTAGGAGAGTTGTACGCAGTTGGTTGGATGATATGTTGTTGGTCTTTAAAATTGTTTTGGTTGCTCGGTTTCTTAAAACGCAAATACTACTTCGTTCTCATTCTTCAAGTTCGAAGCTATTTCTGTTTTTGGGATATCGGACGGATCAGCGATTGTTTATCATGCCTAAAAGGAAATCACAACTTTCCCGTCAGACATCCCAAACAAGAGCAACTCGAGTACGCCGTACAGAAGAGTGCTCTTGAAAATCATCAGCGCCTCTCGAGGAATAGAGAAAATATTTCGCAAGCACGCACTGGGGAATCTAGCTCCGAGCGTTCACAGCGGCTTGCTAACTAAAGCTGGAGAACATCCCATCGTGCTCGGGAATCTAGCGCTGAACGTGCGCAGCGTCTCAGTGATTCAAGGCAGCATGTCTCTGCAACAAGGGATAGGGAGTCTAGCGCTGAGCGCTCGCAGAGGCTCGCTAGCCAAAGTAAAGTAAAGTAAAGTTTATTTATTTGCATAGATTGTAGGTACATAACATAAGGTATTAAAAAAATAAAGTGATCCATGTACAATCTACTTTAGATTAGGCATGCAAACATTAATGAATGAAGTAACGAGAAGGTAATAAAAAAAAATTAAATTGTGTCGAAAATGTCAAACAAAATTACGAATTACAGTTCAAAACGGGTACAATTAAATAAGTTGGAATGTTGAAAGCGCGAGAACATCGCAGGCCCGTGCTCGGGAATATGCAATAAAAACAAAACCCTCCTTTTTGCAGTCAGGAAATAAATCTTATCACTCAGTACTAACTGAACCACACTCATAATTTCATCACAAGTTAAAATGTTTACCGCCCAACGAAGTGGGCACGGGTCAGCTAGTTTTATAAATACTTCTATTGCTATATTAAGTATCTTTGTATAACATTTTAATTGAAAACGTATAAATAAATATTACCTCACTATGGACAACTCTTCTTCGTTTTGTTGCCATGCTGACCTTACTCCGTGAAACAATTTGGCGCGAACTAAAAACCACTTCTGATCCGGACCGTGTCCCGATCGACACTGAGCGCTCTCGAGGTTACGCACACAAAAACAATGTGCATGTGCACGCTTGACAACATTCATAGCCAAACGGACTTCGTGACATAGAACATCTGTACGAGTATTCACTTAAGTAATAGGACTTTGTTAGTTCGTGGATAATGTTGGTGACGAGTATTTAGCGCAATGTTGTGGTTATTATTTTCAAAAAGCAGCAGATATAAATATTGAAGGGAGATCACACCAGATCAGAGAATATTATTGCGTTGCGTAAATGTTAATGTTATTTACACAAATATCTAATGAAACCGGACTAAGTGTGAGTGTTATCATTTAAATATTTCATATTTTACTAAACATAAATCTTAATCAAGGGTATTGTTGATAGAACAGAGGTATTGTTGAGACAGAAGGTGCCTTTAAAGTTTTAAATTCATTATAAGGTTTAATTCGATTAGTGAATAATAAATAATTAGGTATTATGTGTAATAAATGCAATGTTATTCTTTGTTCTAGAGAAATACTGTGAGGGTTAAGAGATATGAGTAAGGGGCTTATTATCGAGTAGCAGTGACGTCAAATGGTGAATGAATATGAAACAAATGGTTTCATACCAACGAGATATTTTGCAGAATTATTAAAAACACGTCATTATGAACCGTTCGCTGTGCACTCTGAAGGCTTGCATCACTGTAGAAAACCGTTTTTGATCTTAAAATATTGACCGTACCATCTTAATAAACAACAGATTCGTAATAGCATGAATTTATGGTTACAAATTTTTTAAGCACGTTTCGATATGGTGTTTGTCGTATTTCTTGCAGATATACCGAAAATGTTTAAAATTATTTTAGTAATATTATTATTTTAGGATTAAAATTTGACGTTTAGTTTCAATCTTCTTTTCGTAAAGAAAATGAATACTTAAGCTATAACCTCAATACCAACCAATATTTTTACTTAAGCTGAAATAAAATTAAAAATAATTAATGTAAGTAAACAAACTGCCTATACTTAACCTTAAAATCACCTATTTTGTCAGTAGTTTTTTTTACATTTTAAGTAGTCTAATATTCTTATTTCTTGCTAAATTACTTCGACCATGATCAAAGCTTTATATTTATGGTTTTTTTTGTATTTTTTTTCCTTTATAAAGTTTCGCAATTGGTGATACTATATTCACATTACAATCTAGCCTATTAGCTAATAAGTAATTTAAATATAACTTAAACTGCTAAGTAACTATAAAATTAAGAAATCGTCCAATAACGTCTTTCTTATTCACTATAAGTTAAGGGGAAGACACTTGATTCACGTGTTCTTTGTAAAAGTCAGCACTTGCACTACAGTTTAAGTTCACTTACTCTGCACTAAACTAACTCAAAAGGTTTAACCCTTTTTAGTCTTCGCACTAATTCAGTGTTGTCAAGGACTTGGATCGCCTCAACATTCATGTGATAATGAAGTCTGTGTTCATGAGCTTCTGCATATTTTTGTATAACTATGTTTACGACATCCATCTTGAGGTTCCGGTGGAGGTCACTATTTCTAATGTACCAGGGCGCGTTGACTATATCCCTTAGTACTTTGTTTTGAAAACGTCGTATGATTTATGATTGTTTTGGCTGGTGCAGCCCCACAGCTGAATACCGTAGGTCCATACAAGCTTTAAAACTTGTTTATATAACAACAATTTTTTAGGTATTGACAATGGCGACTGTCTACCAAGTAGCCAATACATTTTTTTGTACCGAATATCTAATTCTGCTCTTTTCTTTTTGACATGCTCTTTTCTTTTTAACATCCTCTTTCCAGCGCAGTTTTGCACCCAGGGTCATGCCGAGATACTTAGCAGTATTCGTGTATGGTATTTGTTGATTATTGATGAATACCAGGAAGTGTTTTGGCTTTTTATTCGTGAAGTTAATGTGGA